>KK119360.1:441441-466179 GCA_000611955.2 Stegodyphus mimosarum | reverse complement strand
GAAAAAAAAAAAAAAAAAAAAAGGGACAGTTCTGTATCTCCCGTTCTACTGGGCCAGTTGACGAAATTCAAATTGTGTTTTCCATCTTCGAAAGCGTGACTTTGGATATGTATTATATTTATACATAGCACTATTCTAATATAGGTATTTTGACACAAAATTGGACTTTTTCTGAAATGATGTGCCAATTTTTTTCCATATTTCGATTCTACAACTCAATTTATGCCAAAGTGCCAAATTTTTTAAAAATAGCACGAATAGTTTTTAAAAAATTTAGCTCCTTAATGTTAATTAAGTTTGGTATGTATTTATTAATATCTCTTTTTTCATGAAACTTATTTGATTCCTTCTTCAGTTCAAAATTTTCTTTTTTCATGAAACTTATTTGATTCCTTCTTACACAGTTCAAAATTTAGGTTCATTCCAAATAAAATTCACACATATTTTGATTTATTTTTAAATAATTTTTATAAATTTTTCGAAAAAAAATTTGAGTTATAACCTATAAAATTTTTACAATCAACTTAAAGTAGATGTATTTCTAAGCATACCTGCAAAAAATTAGAGCTTTTTATTCAAAATTTCTGAAGATACATGGGAATTTATATATTGGCGCATATTGAAATTTGGCATATTTGTTGAAAGCGATAACGAAAATGTGGTTTATGCACTTTATTAAAATTATTTGAAAGTAGAACGATGTGACTTTTTTCCTTATCTGCACAGTGGAAGGGAAGGAAAATAGGTTGCCACATATTAAGAGGTTCACCAAGTGAATTATTCTTGGCTGAAATTGAAAAAAATTCGCCAAGTTAATATTTTGAATTTCTCCATAAATTTTGCACCAAATTTTACAAAATTTAATATTTAGGCGTAATGAGTCATAAAATGGAAATATGGAAAAAAATTGGTATGTTATTTCCGAAAAAGTCCGCTTTTGTGTCAAAATACCTGTATTAGAACAAAACTACATGTAAATCTAATATATATCCTAAGTCGTGCTTTCGAGTCATGGAAAATGCAGTTTGAATTTCGTCAATCGGCGCAGTAGAACGGAAGTTATAGAACTGCCCCCCTTTTTGTTTGTTTGTTATGCAGTGTACATAAGGACATGAGAGGGAATTAAGTGTATCGCTTTTTAACATGGAAACATGTTTTTGCTTCTTGAAAAGAGGCCATGCATGTTTCTTTCAGAATGTTTTTATAAAACCACTATTGATCTAAGGTTTTATAATGCGTGATTTTAAAATGGAAATGTACTGCTAAAACTACTATACGCATACACTTACCTAATATTTTATTTAAATACCAGCTAAAGCTGTGAAATACTCATAGTTCATGGGTTTTGTTCTCGATAGTGGAAGAGCTTGGTTGCATGAAGCTTTTCTATTTTTCCACTTGTGTCATGTAATTAGAGCAGTTTCTCTGAAAAATCTGTTATGAAGGTATCGTTGCTTAGGAAGGCCTAGTGTGCTTTGTATACTGTGTGTAGTGCTGTGCTTTTTACAAAAAGGTAAATCAAAAATGAATCTTTCTTCAGACATAGAAATGGACACTATAAATATTGTTATGTAAATGTATTATTAGTTAAAGACTGCATCAACATTTTTAATTAAAAATTAAAACTAAAAAAAAAGAAAGAAAGCAATTTAAAAAATAAAAAGCTTACAGATTTTATATTGCTCCGAAAGTTTTTTTTTTTTTTTTAAATATTTTGTGTGTTACCTTTATTAAGTAAATATCATGTTCTTCACACTTAAACCATAAAATTCAATTCAAATGCCCATGTTCGAGTGGAGGACTCCGATATTCAAAATTTGATGTCTCTAGATACCATTGTTTTTTCACAATGTAAGAAGTGTACATACTATAATGCAGGGCTATAATATTTAGTGGCAGCAATTTGAAAATTGATTCAGATTTTTGTAGTGAACCAATGCAAAATGCCAAAATGAAATTAATAGCCGTTCTGAGCTAATGTTTATGTGGGCATTAGCTCAGAAGGGACAGCAAAAAAATGCTAAATAATACCAAAGAAGCCACAAATTTTCTCCTCTTTACAAGATAATTCTTGACTGTAGCTTAGTTTTTCTATTTGAAAGTAAGTTTCTTTATGATTATTTTTAATTTTATCATTATTGAAGCTGTAATTAGAAAAATTGATAAGAGATAACGCCATAAAGCTTTCTAAAAATCTTACAAAATTTGTGTTTAATTTGAAAACGTGTATTATCCATTTTGTTTTTTGTGTGTCATTTGCTTTAAATTATTTTATTATATGTAAAAAAATTTAAACCAGTTTTCCAGTAATATGTGTTACTAGCATTGTTGTACAGATTGACGAATCTTAAATTTCTAATATAAGGAGTCTGTAATTTTGGGATACAAATAGCTCTTTGCTGGTTTGTTCTTGGTGATGTTACTGACTCGGTCTGCTCAAAAGCTACTATTCTCTATTTCCTCTATGTCTTCTTTTCTCTCACCTCTGTGCGTCTAATGACGTCATTGAGCTCGATCTCTAGAAAGAGCCTAACCTTGTTTGTTTACCGACATTGGACTTACCCATAGTTTTGGCTATTTTGTAAACAAAACATCCACATCTGTTGTGTAGTAACCATATTGAGCTAATTAAAATACAATATGAAGTTTTTTAATTAATTATTTATACCTTTCATGTTTCTAATGTCATGTGTACTTTCTATGTAACGTACCTCGTTTTTTTTTACGTTCTAGAATATTATTTACTATTTTTTTATGTACTTGCATAGATTTTTTTATATATGTAGATAAATTTTCCCTCCGTGAGAATAACCAATTTCTGAATTTTCTTAGATAAATAGTCTTTGCATATGCATTTCAAGTCCTTTTATTCAGGTTTTAAGAGTCTTAGAAAAGGTTTGTGTCTTTCCCTGGAGAAGAAAACTTACCTTCAAACGACAGCTATCACCATTTGTACACCTGGGCAGTCATTAACTCTGCTCCATTCTGCTAGGTGAAATGATAAACGAATAACAGCTTACAATAGCGTATTTCGTAAACTGACTGGAGCAATAAACTGTTCAGTGGAAATCAAAAGAAATGGAAAAGAAAGACAGCATTTTCTTTGAGGTTTGGTCTCCTGGATGTGTTCATAATGATGGCAATATGAGAGATCTTTGTCCATGGGAATGGACTGCCAGAGGTACAAAGCAAGTTCAGAATTTTACTGCCGTTGTCTTTTTCTTTGAGGTTCATCTATAGCCATTTAAAATGTTAATGGTATTTGTGATTCACAGTCGAGAACTTCAGATAGTTTTGTAGTGAGGTTTTTAAAGTTAGTGTAAAAATTGTGAAAATGTTTACTGTTAAGGAGTGCTTTTCATTTACTCAAAATTGGAAAGTGTGTGGAGACTACTGTGAAATTTTAAACTATGTAGCATCATTTACATATTGTTTTGTCGTAGTACAAAACGAATGTCCTGCATAATGGATAGGTGCACTGATAGAAAAATATCTCTCTGAAAGAAGTCCTACATTTGGAATCAGACACGAATGTCATCACCATTAAAAGAAGAGATTATTTTACTTTGTTAGATATGCTTGTTATTTAGATTGTTGTTAGTTTGTTTATTTAGATGTTATAATGACACGTACGCCCGCCCCCCAGATTGTGCCTAAACAAAGATAACGACCAGATGAGTGAAAAAATCAATTTATTTCTTAATGTTATATTATAGACAAACTGCAAGCTCTTTTTGACTAGCAACAATGAGAAAATCCAGAGGGAACTTACTTCTGCTGAAGAGCAGAAGAATACAAATGGTTCGTATTTATTGCAGCCATCAAGCATCTCCTGAAAAAGTAGAAATTAGATTGATTCATGTTTTTAAAGTGCAGTTTTATTTAATTGCAAGTGGAAAGAAGTCCATATCAGTGTGAATGCCCAACTTATCGGGCCGCCAGTGCGAATGCCCAACTTATCGGCCTGTTCAATAAGAGTTCCTGCTTCAGGACAATTTTGAAGAAAAAGGATACCACTTCAGACAAATTCTTGAAACCTGAATGAAGCTTTCTGTAAAACAAAAGCAGGTGTGAAAGATAAAGGACAGTTAATGAGTCTTCTAGATGTCTTATTATTCTCATGATTAATGATAAGTTCATCACTTAATGGATTTTGAAAGGACTTAATGCAGAGGATGTGTGAGGGATATACCTCACGAACTTTTGCACTTTTCACTATAAAATTCTTTCTTTTAGGAGTATTTTTCATTCTTTCCTTATTTTTGTCGATGGCTATGTTCTTACTAGACATGATTGCCTTGCGGGTCGTTTATTTAGATTTGGTATTTTTTCGTTCCCTGACTGTTTGTTATGTGGGAGAAACACTGTTTATGGATGCTTCTCATTTTAAGGAATGCCCTAAAGTGAGTCTATACTGGCAGGCAAGAGAGAATCAATATCTTCAGACTGTTTGACTTTTTCCTTTTGACGAAATTATGTTCCAAATTTTATATTTTGTTCTTTTTCATTAGTTTGTCTTGAGTGTACTTGTGGCACTGTAGTCAATGAATTGTATGTGCTATTACTAAGTGTGAGTGCTATTATTAAAAATAAAATTAAAAAAGAAATGTTCTTACTTAAAAGCTGTAATCACCCTGAAAGCCCTCATTACAGTGACATTGGTTGAAGCAGATGTCATGATAGTAGAAAATAGAATGATCTATGATATTTCGGTCTTTGATTTTTAGTTAAAGGACTTGAGTAGATTGAAAACTAAGCTGTGATTCATGATTCGTCAATCTTCCACTTTTAGTGAAAGTCCTTGAGAAGATTTGGATTGAAAACTAAGCTGACATTTAGCATACATGTATAGCGTACTTAAATATTTTTATAACTAATAAATTCATGACAAGTTTCCAACATTTTTGGTGTTTTATGGTTTTGGATTAGGAACAGATTAAAAAAAGAATAGATTGAAATTATTTCCATAATAACTGATGGAAAATAATGACCTGTACGATGATTACTATGGAATTAATTACATTTGTTATGTGAGGGAACACTATATTAACATCGCACAGTGCACGGATTACATTTTTGTAGGAGAAGCTCTTAAAATTTACCTGTACATGTGTACCATAGTGTTGCTTACATATTAGTTTAACAAACATCTATTTAAAAGCAATATATATATATATATATGTATATTTCATAATTTTTATTTCCCCCCTTTAATACCTGTTTTGTTTTATATACGATACATCTTATGGGTAATTTTTATGAATAGCTGCATCATCAGTATGGTTGATAAGACTCCTCTAACACCATAAATTATGTACTCTATTTCTGAATAATCGTTTAGCTTGCACCTAACAAACTTGCTACTTTTTTACTATATGGATCTATCTCTGCGGTATTTTTTTTATAGTATAAATTTTCGTGAATCAATAGTTTTTTATTTCTTTATTTTTGAAATGCATATAGCTGCTCTTGACTTACTATCTTAAACTGTTTAATCTGTAATGTTTACAGTTGATATCACTTTTCTTTCTTGCATGCTTCACTTTGCCAGATGCCTACAAATATTCCAAAATATTTCTAATATTATATAAAGAAAAAAACACTTTTTGTGCATCACAGTAATTTTTTATTCTTTCTTCGGACGCCGTAGTCACTTCAGAACTATAGTCGCATCGACAGCTTGTTTAATTAGCTATCCCTAATAGTTGCAAAATGCTTGAGTGAGTAACAGCCTGTTTCTTTCAAGTGTCAGCTACCGTTGTTCTGCTGTTTTCATAGTTTAATTGTTGTCTTTGGATCATTTACTTTTGAATACTGCATTCATGCTCTTAATGAATATTCCCAGTCAAATGACTCGTAGACGCTGTGAAGCCTTTAATAAACCCTTGCGCCTCCCATGATGAGTTTCCCGTGATTAATGTATTAAACTATTGTATGTGTTTAGGTTGGCATGTTGTTATTTGCAATAAACCCCACAGTATTCTTCAATGAAGAGGATAAGAATTCTAAATTTAGCTGTTATTTGTAATAATAATAAAAAAAAAAGATTTAAATTATATGCTTGGGTCTTACCGATGGGTAAATAAAATTACCTTTTACCAAACTTTTTGAATTATAATCGAATAATTCATAAAAATGATGAATGATTTATAAAATGAAATAGTTTTACTTTCTCTGAAAGTAATCAAGGTATTAAGATATACAGGATATTCTTTGCATTAACAAAAATAACTTTTAAGTAAAATATAAGATAATATTCTGCCGTTCTGATCTTCACCACATCAGCGAACACATAAAGCGAAAGGCGCGAAAAAGGAGGAAAAAAGGCGGCGACGAAACTTCGTAATACTACAACCTACTACGTAAGTGAGAAAAAAGGTGGC
Source organism: Stegodyphus mimosarum (assembly GCA_000611955.2). Lineage (NCBI taxonomy): Eukaryota > Metazoa > Arthropoda > Arachnida > Araneae > Eresidae > Stegodyphus > Stegodyphus mimosarum. Next base: position 459,796 of record KK119360.1, on the reverse strand, counting down.
AAACGCATTTTTCAAAATATCGTACTGCAAAATTCTATCACTGAAAATAGAGTAAAAACATCTCTGAAGGTGCATTTCATACGTGAAAAATGTTGAAACTTATTTTAAAATATGCTTTCACTGTTGTTTCTTACACGATATTTCGAATTTCCATTTTTTTTTTCCTCTTCATTTTTTTATTTCTGTACTTCATACTGCATGTAATAAAACTGCGAGGTTTCACTGTCCCCGCTCCTTTCAGTGGTATTTTTCCGGCGGTGCAAAATATTGCTGAAAGCACCGCAAAAGGGCGATATTTTAACTTTGCAATGTTTACGGCGGACACTAGTATATATGTGCTTAATATATTAAAGTACAGTGACTGCGAATAATTAATTTTTTAAAATTATTATTTATTAATCCAAGCTGAACCAAACTACAGATTATTATAAAAAGCACCTTGAAATTAACTTAATGGAGAGAATTCGAAAGCAGTCAAGCTTGGATTGATTAGGAAGTGATATATTAAGTTAAATGAAGTCTGAAGCAGGAGTAATAATTGAGAAAGTTAGCTTGCACGTTTTTCTTAAACTCAGACTTGGTATAGAGGGGAAAAAAGTATATCATTTATTTACATATCTTCTTTATGTTTAACAAAGTAGCTACTAGTTTCATAATAAAATGTCTCTATCGGCTTATAGTATTAGAAATAAAAAGTTGGCAGAATCGTGGTTTAAATGTAACCAGTTTACCTTGGTGCTTGTGAAGAATTTGAAGTTAAGTCAACACTTCCGAGAAATATTTTATTCTTTAAAATGCAGCTATCACATTAAAGTTGCTTAGATTGTTGGCTAGATTATGTGAGAAAGGACAGAATAGAAAAATTCAGGTTCTGCCATTTCTAATGTCTTGTCAAAATATGTCGGCAGAAAAAATTCTTAAAACTACGCATTTCTTCTAAAAAGCAAAATTATAGTAAAATAAAATCACGTAGTAAGCAGGTTTTCCCTTGGATAAAGATGTGAAATACCGATTTTGAGCTGGTCTCGGCTGTAACACCTTCAAGACAGTAATTAAGGTGGAACTAAATTAGAGTTTTTCGAAATAGATATAAATATTTCTAATTTTTATTTAAAATTTCCCCACCTCTGTGGTTTGAGTAGAGTGTTTTACTAATATCGCAAGAACATTAGTTCCATCCGTGTCTGTGTTCTGTGGAACTTATGGTTATGCTGATGCCGTTTACGTGAAGGTCAGTCTATGACATGAAGAAATGGCATGTTTGCCTGTTAAAAAGCCAGTCTTGTGATATAAATTTATCTATCCAGTACATCACGTGAGTAACAAACTCATAACACAAGCCATAAATCTTAATGAGAAATGTCCAGAATCATTAGTAAGTAGTGAATATAGCAAAGTTCAAAGAGCCACCGGCATCCATATATTAACCATTTTCAAACATCCGAAGTTCACAACCGATGCTTTCTCTGTCTACTGCTCTTCTTTTAAACGCTTAATGAGAGTTGCGGGCTATGGATAGCTTGGGGGGGGGAAAAGGAAGATATTTCAACTCGGTGCAGAAGTTAAGAGTAAACTAATGTGCATTTGACATGGAATTGTAGTGTTAAGAGTAAACTAATGCGCATTTGACCTATGAGCGGCTTGGAACGCGTGTAAAGTAGCATCATTAGATAATTATAGATTACTTTGTAACAGTAACCATGCTAAGAAGTTTTAAATGTTATTTTCAAAGTTATTTAAAAAAAAAAAAAACTCCCATAGAATTGATAATAATTCATAAGATCCGTTGTAAGGAATCGACATTATGTGAATTCTGACTGTAAATATTAATTCCTGCAAGAAGACTAGTATTTCCAATATGTGAAAAAAGGCGTAACCTGCGTTCTATCAGAATGCAAAATAGGAGCGGATCATGAGAGTTCATTTTTAGTTGATAGCAGCCAGCGAAAGCACTACAGTTGGAAATTGTAGAAAACGTTCTTCTGTCCAGTTCTTAACCCTTTTATTTATTCGCTCTTACTGAGTATAATTTTCTTTTCTTTATATATGTTTTACGAAAAAAAAAATGGAATTAGTTAAATAGATCTCAAAGAATAGCTGGAAGATGAAAAACGACTTCTTCAACTGATTTTATTCATAAACACATGCATAAGAAAGAAACTTTATAATTCCACCGAAACTGAAGCAATCGTGTTCTTTTTTAAAGACCGCTAAAAAAAATTCCAGTTGCGAGACATTTCTTTCTTTCAGTAATGAATCCAATTGAACCTCTGTTGAATTTGAATAAAATGAATCTTTCCAAAATATGAGTAAAGGTATTTAACGGATTTTAGTTAGAAAATCGAATGACGAAAAATGGTTGAAGATTTTAGTCTCTAGATCTTGTTGAAGACTGGTTGGATTCGAAGTTTAGAATGTCTCCTCCCTAGTATTCGAGTTAAATAGATGAAAGACCTTACCCGTTTTCTTTGTTGTTTGAGATAATTGCATCTTCTTAACTTCTTTTATTCGAAATCGCGAGTTATTCCTTTTTTTTTTTTCTGTGTTTACACACAAATCACCTATTGGATAATTTTTAATGATCTGTGGAACTGTTCTTGAAATCCTAATCCTCTTCGATAATCAGAAACACAGAGGCCGTAAACATGCTTGTTTAAGAACTTCATATGAAACTCTAATCCGCTCTCACGGATGAGAAGTTTGTTTTTTGTTTTCCCCTGTGTGGTATTCCCTTTCCACGGACTGCATAGATTCCTCTTTTTATTTATATGGGAAATGATTTTTTCGAGTTGATTGAGCGCGTTCGTCACACTCACTTACCTCTCAAATGTTTCCCGGCAAAAAGGGAAGAGATAGACTAGCAGCCTCTAAGCGTGTGAGCATCGCTTTGTTTATGTCTTCCCCATTCTCTGTCGTTATTCTACTCAAGTTGCTTATTTATTTTAGTAAAAGATACTCCTGTAAATTTTCTCTTCTACTGCCCTTTCCTTGCTTGAGGAAATGCTAGATTTATTTCACTAACCTGGCGATTTTTATTTAATTCGTCAATCAGAAAATAAATGTGATTTTAGTAGGTGGTTGATCTTCCACTTTTCCTAAACTAATAAAGTTTGCTAAAAATATGAACATTCGTTCAGAACATTAATAGTATTTATGATACTTTTTGTGTTAAAAACGGGTTTGTAATATATTGCAGCAGTACAGCTTTAGCGCTTCTAACGGTATTGGTAACATTACTTCAAATTTTAATTTTTAAGTTGTAATGAATGACAGTTAAGGACTGAGTACGACAGTCTAAGCCTTTAGCTACAGAGCTCTTTTAGAAACCTTCAATCATCACTTTCCTGTTGAAGAAATGTTACAGAAATACGTTTGGGAGAAATATAGCACATTATTAGAGGGTTTTGTAGCCTTTTAAAACTTAGTTCCATATGCCAGGACTTATTCGTCTTGCCGGTAATCAGGCAGTGATGACAGCCGTATTTATTATCCTCATTGCAAAGTGAATGTAGCATATAAAATTTACCCAATAAGATGGGGACTCTTTCAGAGCAAAAATAATGTAAATCTTAAGACGAAGTATTTCTTTGGACGTTTGTGAACCCTAGCCAAATAAGTCTAGCTATTTATAAAATATGCAATTATTTGCAATCGCAGAAACAAGTATCCCAATGTACCCATGCTCCAGTAGATTCACTGTGCATAAAAAACATGGTAATGAAAAACCTGTAGTGATTTGTGACGTCTCATATCTAGGTCACTATTGTACCAGCTATACCGTTGACTTTATATTTCGAACTCTTCGTTTCTAAAATGATGTTGAGAACCTTCTAGCTCCAAGCAGGTAGCAGACTGCAGAGAATGCGCTTTCCAAAACCTTCCCTTAAATACTAACTTACTTCTTTCTACCTCATTTGAATACACAAGATCATTTACATTCTAACAAGAAAGTGTGAGTTTGAAAGCAACAGCGATAGGAAAAGCTGTTTTAAAATAAAATAACTTTTAAGAAAATTAAATAAATCCCCATATGCTTTATTTGATTATAGCAAAGTATATGCTAGGGTTATTTGCCTAAACGGAGGGATGCCTTCTTGGAATGCATTCTAAGGAAAACTGGCTCGTATCCACGTTACAGATGGGGAAGACAACAAAAATACGTATGCAGTGAGTCCCTTCACCTCGAATCGAACTCAGGTACAACTACCAGTGTTCAGTGACTTTATCGTTTGGCCACTGGTGGGCATTGCCACATGGGGGAAGAGGCGTTGGAAAGTTCAGAAAGGAGTCATCGTTGCATCAAGGCAGCGCACCTGTTCACAGTGCCGCCAATAGCTTTTGTCGATTGTAGCTTCACCTCGCTACCTATCACTTTATTCCCTCAGTTTGACCTAACACCACTAAGAGCTTACTTCTCGATGGTGTTTCCTGACCCCTCCAGATTTTCATCTGTTTTCTGCTGAAAGGAATTATCTTTGAAGAGATTGATTTCCACACGGAGGATGATGCCATTGAAGTTGTTGTTTAATGCCTAAGATTCAGGACAAATCATTTTATAATTTGACTAAGCAAACTGGAGCACTGAATGCGTAAGTGTTTTAATATAGGAGGTAATTATTTAGTGAAATTATAATGAAAAATTAAAACTTAAACACTACCTTAACTATGAGGTTAAAAATTGTTCACCCTTCGTAGTCACACATCAAAATCCTTTGTTCAACATTTTAGCTTCTAATTACCGGGCAAAGTGAAATATCCTACGTTTTTAGAAATTATTCTAGAAGACGCGTATAAATAACCTCACGTAACCGAGTCATTTATAGTGTTTTTCTGTTACTGTTTGCAAGAAAAGTGTAATTTTTGTGTTTAGTTTGCTAGTTGTATACTGTCTGTAGCATTAAATAAAGTAATGTAGCTGCGTATCCTTAGCCACAAATTTCAGTTTGGGAACAACGGAAAAATGCGCTTTTAGAACTTTTAAAATTTGTCGTGTATTCAAGTAAGGCTATAATTGTTAACGCTAAATCGACCGAAACGCTACATTAGCATTATGTGGGATGTGCAGCCTGCTGTGCAATGCGTATTGTGGTGCAGATGTCACAAAGGTATCTCTCCCTTCTTCCTGCGCCTTGGAATTTTACGCTGTATGCTTTCGGCATACGTGATTTTCCTGTCTTGCTATAGGAAGTGTGTTATTGCGCAGACGTCAAAGAATCTCTCCCCTTCTTCCCTTCGATGCCTATCGAAGTGTCTTTCCGGTATGCCTAGCGTCGACAAGGGTACAGCAATGTTGCAACTTAACCATTTAAAGAAAAGTTTAGGCGATCTCTTATCAGTCGATTCATTATTTGAAAGAGTTTTGCGGTAAAGATTCGACAGTGATTTGTGATGATTGTTGGAAGTTCCTATACGAATTTTACTATATTGTACAAAATGTGTGATAAAAGAATACAGTCTTATTTATATTCAGGACTTTTGACTTCAAAATTTTCCCGTGAGGAAAGGTTGGAATAAAAACAATACTTTCCCCTTTACCTTCGAATCTTCTGAAATTAAGTGTTTACTTTTGATAATAGGGGAAAAAACAGAAGTTGCCGATTCTAAGAAGTCACTATTGGTGTACATTTCATAATCTTTCCGGCATAATTCTTGAAATATAGGTTTTACGATAGCATTTAATTGATGGCGAATATTACGAAGTACAGTTGAATTAGGACTCTCCAATAATAGATTGCTGTGCTTCCTAACGTATAGTACATCACGACGTAGTGTACAATTTCTGTCATTTGGTTATGACTGTCATTCGGCATCGTGTTTTGCTAAAATGAATAGATCTAATCGATACTTACGTATTAGCACAACTACGTTGGATTATTCTGGCACTTTTTTTAACCGACGAAAACAAATGATGACTTATTCTTGCAAAAAATATTAATTAAATTCATACATAGGTATTTTACATTTCATTTAGGTAGTTTTTCCGAACATCAGTTAATAAACTTACTTAAAAGTGGATTTTTGTTTTTTCTGATCTGAAGAAAATTTCGTGGTGATCGCTTTAAGAATAGATTCAAAGCAGTTGTTCCCTGTACGTGGCAACAAAATGTTGAATTCTTGTAGAAATGGCACCGCAGTTTCTTCCGTTGCTGGCAAATCCCCGAAGCGTATATTTTTAAACTGAGTTTATGATAAAGAATGGATCGATTCTGCTACAAAAACTATTGGGAGAAAAAAAAAATCACATACAGGAAGTGGAGGGTTTTTTTTTTTTTTTACTGCAGCTGAAGAATTGCGTTGCTTGAAAAACTGTTATGGCATGGTTACCAGAGCATTCTAAAAATTTGGCGACTTCTAAATGAAATCATAGAGAAAGAAGCATCCTTCTAAGTTATTATGTATGATTTGAATTACATCTTGAAGAAAAGAGAAAAGACGCTTTCTCTTCTGCTATTGAATTTCCGTATGAATGAAATCTTTATATTGCTACGAAGTGCCCAGCCGCGGTAAGATAGCTTCCCCACAAAGCAGGTTTAGGGTTACCAGATTTGGCGCGAAATCCCCGTTTGGCGACAAAATTGGCGATAGATGGATGGAGAACATTCTGGAACGAATTCTTTCCGGTTTGGCTCAGAATGTTTTCGAAGACAGGCCAAAAGCTATATAAACCTTGCCTGTTTGCGGAGTAGGAGTGTATCGCGGGTTAGTGCTTTGTGAGACTGTCTTGTCACTGCATCGAGAGTTTATCGTCAGAGTGTCTCGCGAGTTAGTGCATCGTTGAGGCTGTCGAGTGTATAGCGAGTTAGTGCATCATGAGAGTGTATCGTCAGTTTATCGTGAGTGCATTGAGAGTATGCATAGTTGAGGCTATCGAATATATCGTCGAGCGCATCGCGAGTTGTAGCGTCGAGAGTTTCGAGAATACGTTGAGTTCCGAAAACGACCGAACCGAGTCCATAGCTATACTCTAGTGTTTTGGCGTGAAGTTGTCTTCGCCATTATAGCTTGAACCTGAAGGCTATGTTGGTGATTGTTTCAGCGTGTTTGTCGTCGTTTTTCGACGACTGTAAACGTCTTTTTGGAGCTATCCTGACTAATACTGGCTAATAAATTGTGTTTTGATTCTTCGTCAAGTATTGTTGTCAATCACCTCAAATCCCACGAACCCGTACAAACGCAACAGTATTGTTCCTCCTTCTTAATAAATGGTGATTTAACTACGTTGTTTATAGTGTTTGGTATTTCACAATGTTAATTAGTGAGTGCATTGTAAATATTAATGGAATCAAAATACTTAGGGGGTAAAAAGCTAACAGGTTTGCCAAATTATAGAGGGGTAGAAAACTTACAGGTCAAGGAAGGAGCGGATTTTCTAATCTTTAAAGATCTGGAAGAAAGCCTTTTCAAGATGCTTATTGTTTTCATTTCGCGGATTTCGTGTCCCGACAAAATATAAAGTAATGCTGTAGAAGAGAAATATTTCTTGCCAGCCTCGTGCGCAAGAGATTGAGTGAAGTAATACTTGGTTTTGCAGTTTTGAAGAACTGATTTCAAATAAGCGGTTAAGATATTTTTAATTTCAGGAGAAATAAGTTTTAAACTAATAAGCTTAATGTAACTGTTTTAGCTTAAAATTGTTTATGTGTTGAACTGAAATCTGCATATCAAAAGCAGATTGCGGTTTCTTAAGAATTTTATATTTCTAATTTCTTATTATTATTGCAGAACTCTGATGGTAAAATATTTTAGGTGTTAGACTGTAATCTGAAGTTTTCAGGTTGAATTTTTAATTCTAAGAATTTTGATAACGTCTGTCGTGAATAATTTTTCTGAAGTTATATTTGTGACTTTCGTCAATGGGCATATTTCCTTCGTCTTGTTGTTACATATTGCTTGCTACGTATACTTCATTTTGCCTTTTTGTTTTCATGTAGTGTTAGTTTTGCTTACCCGTCATAGTGCGTGTTACAATTTTTTTCCCTTTCTCCTCTATGTAGTGACAAAACATATTGTTGCAGTTAACGATATTTTAATCTGCTCTTGAATTTCCCAGTTTTAAACTTAGATGTTTGTTTAATACATCGCATGTACATCGCCTTGCCAGGAGGTCTGAGACATTTTGAATGTTTCTTATTAATTTAAAAAGAGAGGGAGTGTAGTCCGGCTAAAACATCGCGTATGAAAACAACGCTACGGAAGTGCATCGGGGGAGAAAAGAAAGTACAGCTAGAAAACATAGTCTTAGAAAATAAAGCGGCTCAAAAACTTCTCAGTTTTAAAACATCGTCATTGAAAATATTGTGGTAAGAAACAGCATCTAACCACTCGCAGACAGATGTTTTCGAGGACTGTTAAAAGTTTTTAAATGCATGTTCGCACTACTAATCCAACTTTACAAAAGAAATTATTAGTAATACAGTTTTGCAAAAAGATATTAGTTAAGTAATGATCTTTCATAATTAACTGCGTAAGTCTAAATTTTTTTTAATTGCGATACGTAGTAGCTACTCATTTTCAGTTTTTGAATGCTTTACTTCCTACTTTTTCAGTGAACTTTTATTAGTTAATTAAAAAGTATGAAATATAGAGGTAAAATATTCGTCATTTCTTTTTACGCTGATAAAGTATGCGAACAAGCATTTAAAACTTTTTAAAGTCTGAAAAAAACATGCCTACGATTGTTATCTTCATGCGATGATATGTAAGTGCTTTATTTGTATACTGCAATATTTTGTACGGCGATGCTTTAAAACTGCGAAGTTTTTGAACCGCTTTATATTCTACTACGATGACTTGTTTTAAGCCATACGATGATTTTATTACCAGCATGTTTTAAAACTGCGAGGTTTTCTTGTTGCTTGCTGTTGTTCTGCAATGTTTTTGTTTTGCGATGTTTTCTCTTCGAGGTTTTTGTCCGCGATTGTTTTCGCCTGTAACTTAAAAAGATTTCCTTTCTTATGCATACGTACTGATCTTTAATCATTACAAGTTGCTTAATGTATGTCCATACTGCATGAGTGTTTCAAGATTTTCCTTATTCAAACAAACTTCTAAGGCGTTCTACATAATTCTGAATATCATCACGAATTATGAGAGGCAAAACTGTAATTTCAAAATATCTTCAATTTTATTTATAAAAATAAATATGTAGTTTTAGTTGATATAGTAATGGTATGTTGACTTTTATTAATCTAATTACAAGGGGATTTCAGTGTATTTTAGAAATACATTCTCTAAAATTGAAATCTTTTAAGAAGATGCTAAGAAGTGAATGTGTCATAACTGTAACTCATAAGATGCATGATATGAGTATGAAAGTTCTTAGTGGCCTGTGTGTTTTCAAGGTTTTTCACTTTCTAAACAATTTACTTTCAAGTCGCCCTTCAAAATTCTGTTTATCATCACAACTCATGAGAAACGAAGCTATTATTTCAAAAGTTTTATCGTTATGAATGGAATTAAAGATAAAAAAATAATAATTTTAGTTGAGATAGAATGCATAAGAGCGTTAAGTGGGGAAAAAACTGTCTATTAGGTTCAAGATTGCATATTCTTTTTTTCCAGGTAGTTTTCCCCTGCTTATTAAAAAAAAGGGAAAGGATGAAAAAGATTAATAAGGTATTGATGTTTAAGGGAGGAAAATGAAGTTCTGTGAATTTAGCGGAACTTCTGTAGGAGAAGAATTAATAGAATTATCTGTCGTGTTCTGCATCTTTGAAGAGACTGCACTCCTTAATATTTATTTAAATATTAGCCAATATTACTTAATTTACGAGTATAGTTAAATCTTTTTAATATTTATTGTTTACAGCTAATTTATATACTGTTTTATAAATAGATTTTGATTCTGTTTTTGATGACTGTTTACCATACCTCGAAAATAATCGAATTCTCCGTAATTTGATTGTTTTAATTGAATAATAATGAATTACGCTTACTTATATTCATCGTTATTCTGACGAAATACGACTAGAAAATCCGAAGCTATTTAAATGCTAATCATTTTAACATCATCTCTTCCATGTGTAAAAGTTTCGATTACGAAAGTTATAGTTATAAAATTTGTATTGATAGTAGGTTTTTCGGAAGATATACGAAAAATCAACGTGGGATTTGAACCTCGGATCTTGTAGTTGCCAGCTGGACATTCTAACCACTTACAGCACGACAGAACCCAGGGAAAATAATTCATTTTATATTTATTTATGTATTTTTTATTAAACGGTTATGATATAACCGTTTAGTAAAAAATACGCTACTAATTAAATATTTCGTATCTTTAATACATATATGTTATTAAATCATAACTTGCATAAAAAATAAGATTTTTTAAGCCATGAAGATAAATTATTTTGCAGAAACAGTGGCTTAAAATCTGTCCCTTACTTGGAAGATCCCTTTACGCAGCTTCCGTGTCCTTAAGGTAAAAGAAACGTTAATAGAAGATGCCGCTGGTCCTTTCTGCCATCTAGAAGAGGTTAATTGTACCCTTTTTTTAATAACCGTGTGCGGACATGATGCTCCGGAAAAGGAGTATTCTTAGCGATGATTGGCTAAGGTCGCGGTCGTTTTCTTTCTGTCGCATTAATTGTATACTTAGCACTGTGATCTGAAAACAAAAAGATTATGAGAAGCACGAAAGTAAATAATGATTGGATTGGAGCGTCCGTGTGTTATTTAAAAAAATTTTTTTTTTACTTAGCTGGTAGTCTCTTATTTAATTTACTGTTCACGCGAGAGTGACGTAACAGATTGCTTTCCTTGGTTCAACTCATTAAATGCCGTCATTAGGCCTTTGTTGATTTCGCGGTTTGGACATATGTATTATTAGGGTTTCGTACTTCCATGTGTAATTTACCGACAGTTTGTATTTTTAATGTTCAGTTCCGGATCCCTTATGCTTAGGTAAAGTTAATGACGTATCCGTATTTTTGATTAATATCATGATTACGAATTTTTATTGGATAAAATACAAGATAAATTATATCATGTCAGTTATGTTCCTGTATTGACGGATGCCTCAAACAGACTTGCATAAAACTTGTATTGGTCCAATTTTTCGTCTACTTTTTAAAGCACGAATTATGAAAGTATGATAATTTAACGAGAGGATCGATATAGGCTGTCATTATCGCAAAATGTAGTACTGTAGAGTCACATGAAAAGTTGAATCAGATCGTAAAGGGGAAAATTAAGGATTCTTGTAAGAGAAGGTATAGGAGATGGATGGTATTAGATAAGATCATCTAGATTGCGATGGGTTGTAAGAGGTTGCGCTTTCTTTTTTGGCTCTGTGTGTGTTTTATATATGTTGTAAATATTGATGAAATAAGAAATGTTAAATCAGTACTGTCAGTTTGTTTTAAATTATTCATAGCTGTTTTGTATCAGAAAAACTTAGTCATCTTAATTACATATATCACAACTGAATAGACATTGATAAACCGATTTGCAAAAGTAGATTGATCTCTCACCGGAATCGAATCATTAAAGAAACCACCTACGATTAGTTGGTGACCACTAGTTAATCTTTAGGATAAGTAGAGCAGTGTAATAGAAAATGAAGATGTTTCAGAAATAAAATATTTTGCATGAACGCAAAACGTTCGTGGAGCGAAACACTATACATTTACAAACATCCATGTCTTCTCCGAGATTCGAACCCGGGCTCTTTGGTACCGCAGTAGTCTTCCCTAACCATTCCACCGTCTGGGCGCCAGTAATAAGGGGTGATTCCCAGTTGTATGTGAATGGGGCCACATATTATAGAATTAATAAGGACTATTAAATACTATTAATTGCGTCCCTGTATTGATTCCGAAGGACAGAACCGGCTGCAGGGGCGTAATAGCCTGTGTTTACAACTGCCTGGTATAAATAGAGCCAGGTTTGTAGTTTGGTTCTTTCGAGGTAAATCATTCTCTGCACAGTAAAATTTAAATCTTTCCAAATGATTTTTAGGCTTGCCTCATTCGAATCAATTTCTAGCATTTTCGATAGCGAGTAAGATTTCTGTCTTAATAAGAGTTGAGCGTTCTTGTCAACGTTTTTGTAAATCGAACTGCGTAAGAATCAGTTGCCAGTATCGTATATGGTGCATTTTTTGAGCGTCCATTAGCCCCCAAAATAATCGACTGAATCATCCTAACACATGAAATTTAAAAGCAGACATAATATGATAAGTATACAGACTGTATAAAACAAAGAATAATATGTGTTCTGAATTTTCACCTTCCGCAGTAGACGGTTTGGTACTTACATTTAACAGAATTACTTACATTTAGGTAAATATTAATCTTTGGTAGTGATGGGATTAGTTTTGGTTAATTTGACTATGGCAAAGCACATTGAGAGCTATCTGCCTAAAGGGGTCTTCGTGAAGACGTTTTAAGGGAAACTGACTTGTATACACATTACAGATGGAGCAAACCACGAAAACATTCGTCAGGATTCGAACCTTGTTCCGAAGTACCAGTGTTCAGCGATTTTATCACTTGGCCGCTGGTGGGCGATGAAAAAGTGATGAGAGGAGGAGATATTTGTACAAGAGGAATCTGGTAATATCTCATCATCATTTGAATTTATCAATGCATTTAGATCGAGATTTGTCGTATGCTTGACTGCTAAGAATCAATTATTTTTTTGCTTGATTAATTATTTTTGGGTGCTTTAAACAAACTTGTCCTAAACCTACCTGTCTGATCAAAACTAGTCTTTGCCTAGAACAAAGGCTGAGCTTATTTGCTTCTTTTGCCCTACCCCCGTAAAGGCGAAAAAATTTCCTAAATTTTGTAGGTTAGTGGAAATGTAGTTTAACTAATGTGAAACATTAGCAGTTTCTCTCTTTTATAATTTTAATTTGAACCAGCTTTCCTTAGACAGTTCTGCTAAATGATAACCTCTTCAAGACATCTAATAAGGAATTTCGAAGCTGGCTGAAGTCAAACAGACATGCGATTTCACTGAACAACGGCACACACACTGTTTTTATTTCTCTCTGTAATCGGCCTCTACGTAGTTGCACATATTTCATTGTTGCGTTAATGCTTGGACTCAAGCACTATAGAAAAGATTTCTTAGTACGTCTGAGCGATGCTTTGACTGCTTTACCTTAAAATCACTGCTGAAAGGCTGGTCTTCTAAGAATCTTCTAGGAATTCAAACAGATGAAAGTCGCTCGGAACGAAATCCAAATTTTAAGGGAGGAATAGCAAATTTTAAGGGAGGAAATTTAAGCAGGAATTATTTAATTGGACTCTTTAAGTTTTACGGTGGCAGTGTTCGAGCGGTGATGTCCACTTTTTTTCGGTATAACCCAACTGCGCGAAATAAAGCTCCTTCCGTCTTGTTTGCCCACAACCCAACTGTGCGAAAAAGTTTTCTTCCGAAGAAGACCCCTTGCTTTCAAAAAGCTGAGGGTTACTATTTAGTTTTATTTTTCAAAGCCAAAAGCAGCCAACAGAAAAAGAAAAATGGAGAAATAGGATTATATATCACAAGAACGAGTAAAGAATATCTAATGAGAGTTAATTATTCTTATTAGATAATTACTTATTATTCTTATTAGATAGTCATTAGTTGTTCTTATTAGATATCCTTTACTATTATTACTTCTTTACTCTTTCTAATTATTCTTATAAGATATTCTTTACTTGTAATCAAGATTTAATTATTATCTAATAAGATTAGATAAAAATATCTAATCTTAAACAGGCTACTTACTTGAATAATAGTCATAAATGTAAGAGCTAGCAGAGAAAATAAAAGGTACTAGTAAACACACATGTTAGCGTCGGAAAAACATTTCATTAACAGAACTAGAGAAGATAATGTTATAATAATATTTATAAATTAGATACATGTAAAGCATGCGAATTATCTTTCTTATAAATTACATCTGTTAATGCTATTAGTGGTTTAATATCTTTCTTTGATAATAATAGTCATAGCGTCTAAACTGTTGTTACTTATGCTCACTTGTCTTAACATCAGCCCAAGCCCACGAAATTCCTCGTGGCAAGGAGCGCTAGTTTTACGCCTGTCGTTGGCAACATGCTTGAACACCTTACAGGTGACAGCGCGATTTAGCTCAGTTCCGCCCCAATTTTGTCGGAGAGCACCCCTGGGGAACCCGAGGGTCTCCTACCCCTCTCCCATTCCACCAAACCAAACGCAAGGACTTTCGGCTCGCCGCATATTTAATGCCGCCATGCCGCACCGACACTATACAGTTACAAACATCCATGCCTTCTCCGCGAATCGAAGCCGGGCCCTTCGGCACGGCAGTAAGTGACGCTGACCACTATACTAGTTGGGCGGCTAGTGTCTAACCTAGACATGAAAATTTAATACAGTTAACTGGCGTTCGAACGATTATTCGATACTAAAGTATAGTTCCGGAATAAACATGTTACGCAAATTAGATTGAGAAATAATCCATAATTTATTGATATCCGTATAAAGTCTTTGTTTTTAGAAAAACATGCTTATAATTTGCACCAAGGTATCAATCATAGAAACCGGGTTTATTTCTTTATTTACTATTTTCTTTTTAATGGGATTTGTAAAGCGATATGCTAAGATAAAGGCGAAAATTACCAATGAATAAAATTTTGTAGTATTTTTTAAAGATAAAATTTTAAAAATATTTTTACTTCGTAAACTGAAGTTTTTACAATACAGCTTTCCGTATTAAATATGTACAGAGAAAGAAAGAGCTGAGGTATCACTGGCATTTGAAATTCCGGTCGAACTGACAATGTTTAGCGCATTTACCGTCTGGATGTACGACCTCTTGAAATTTGGCTGATCAGATGCTATATGTTGACAAATATATTAAAGAAACGAGAAGATACAATATTCATAAGCATAAAAGCATGCTGAATTATAGATTTACATGTTTGGTAAATGAGTTAAACTTATCTGTATGTCATTATGAAATATTAGGAATATAACATAAAAGCATCAGCGAAGAAAATGGCAATTTAAATCCTTGTAATCTAAATGTATAGCATTAGGAGTATTTACTGTTATTAATTCCAATACTGTCGCAAAATTTTATAAAAATTATAAACGAAGCATATTATAAATCGGGAAACAACGTGCTTTAAAGATCATCTTTCTTTACAAATAACTTGAAATAAATAATTTTATAATTAATTAAACCTGAAGATATTAATTTTATAAATAATTAAACCTGAAAGTAGATTGGAAAATAAGGTGCATATTCAAGATTCATCTAAGGAAAATTAAATAACTTTAAAATAACTACAATGATTAAAAATGGAAAGCTTAAGGCATATATTACAATAATATTGGTGTGAATTTAGAATCGCTTAACAAACCTTACTTTTTTAAACTTAATCAAGAAATTTTTTTAAAATTAAATTAGAAGTATTTACTTAAAATGGTAAATTTGAAAGTTAAAACTATTGTACTATCTAAAAAGATTTGTTAATATTTGGGCAAGAAAACTGATTTAAGGGACGCTGTAAATCCGATATTTGATAAGTTGATTTATATATATATAAAATCAGTTTCTGAATGTCATTAATCTATCGGTTTTATGTGGGTCAAAACTGATATATACATTCTAGTACTTGGAAATTTTTGAATTCTTGTGGAGAATAAACAATATTTGGCTCATTAATCTTCTAATCTATAATTTAATTATAAAAGAAATTCCTTTTTACTTTAGCACGTACCAGATTTTTAATTTAATATTTGTTTAGTATGCACAATTTTTACAACATCCGATAAACGAAAATAGAGGGTTGAAGTCTCAATGAAATATCCCACTAATAAGGATAAATGACTTTTTGTAGCATCCATCTTCTTGAGACGAAAAACAAAATCTAAAATCGCTCAGTTGGTGGGTTTTCTTCGTTCTGTTTCAGCCTTCGTATCTAGATGGGGCTGCTATAACTCTTTGTGCGGAAGTTGACACTAAGAAGAGGGTCTTCTGATTAGAGGAGAAGGGGGTCTTCAATTAAATTTCGCGTAGTTCGTATTCTACCGTTTTATTCGTGGATTTTGAGCCGAAAAGAAATATAGTGAATTTTTACCCGAAAATTCTGCTCCCCTTACTTAAGGAAGCATGCGCAAGTAACCCGACCTCTATCAGCTGTGGCCTGACTAAAAGGTTTTCTCTTCTCTAAGTTATCCATACGCACAACTGCAGATTTGGCGGTAACTTGTTAAACTTAGCAGTCGAACAACGGTGAAATACAATTTATATGAATTTAACAATATTTAAAATTAATTATAATTTGCTTTGTATTTCGGAAATAGAACGCTTTTAGTGGTAAAACCAGCTGTTTTCCTTTTTTTGAGAGTTAGGCTTATGTTTGAGAGTATGAAAACAATAATCCTTGATGATGACACCATGATGGAAAACCACATTAAAGATGCCATTTTTCCGTCTAAATATTGTTCGTGACTATAGGTGCATTTTAGAGAAGTAATGAGTTCGGATTCTTCCGCTTTTTGATCCATATTTGGATTTATCAGAATCCAAGAATAAAGAAGCCAGACGATCTGGGTATGAATTTCTAGAAATGGTCTTGCTATCCAAGCGTTTAAACTAACCTCAGAAGACTGTTGGTGTTCGTGAATGATTGTGTTCACAATTTTCACAGAAAAATGGGCTTTTTTTTTTCGTAAATTAGCAGCATGTTGTGTGTAGAATATTCTCGGAATCTTCTCTTCCGAGTTCATATGTGCTGAGATCGTCTTTTAATGATGCACGGTGTAATGAATCACGGTTGTAAATGAGACAATCGCTGCTCTACTGCGGCTACGTCTGATCAGTGCTAAAAGGTCTTCTGTGAATGCCATTCGGTTTTGTACCTTTTTTCATTAGAAAGTGCATCACCATTGCGTTGTTTGACATTCGCACATGTAGGCATGGATGCTGTCCTTGTTTAAAAAATGACTCGCTGAAGAAGTAGGTACCTTTTTCTTCAAAGTATGGCTAACTTTATACGCTGTGTATGATCGCGAGACGAAAAGGCCTATTTAACTAGAATCCTTTTTTTACTTTAATTAGTTTTCTATAAAGCAATAACATAAATGCTTTTACGGCATAAGCTGTTCAGTGATATCTACACATGAGTGTGAAACACATGAAAACATATTTGAGAATTTTGTGAGCAAAAGGTTGAAACAAATCCGCCAAAACATTAAAATATATTTGGCGTAAAAATTGTCAATTTGCCACATTATTAACTCACAAATATAACATACACAACAAACATCGAACATCCGCAAATTTCCGTTTTATTTCGGAGAATTTTTTTTTTTTTTTCTATAGTAATGCTTAAAGTGAGAGTCTCTGTATTCTATACGTATGAGTGTTGAACTGGGAATAGATAAAATGTAATACTGTGCGGTCTTTTCTCCACCTCTTTTCATACGAAAACTTCTTCATTTAACCATTTTGAGTTCAAAAAATGTTACATTCAGGTTACGAAAAAAACTTGTGCAAAGCGTTTTTCTCTCTTTCATGAGCCTCATTATTTATTTATATTTTTACTTTCCGCACATCACGCTACTATTATTTTCCTTTTTTCATTCCTTTGGTTCTTTTTATACTGGAAAGGGGTTTTACTCATTCTTTTCCCCTCCCCAAACTTCGGCTACGCCCGTCTGACTCTAATTTCACCCTCTTCTGCTCCCATCCCCTTGTCCATTGTTCTGCTTTTCGAAAGAGAAACTGAATGTATTATCGTAGGAATAATTCGAGCGCGTAAAGCAAAGATTCAGTTTCCTTTTGTTCTTTATTTTCTTTTTTTTGGAAAAGAAAATGTTGCCGGGGTTGGAAAAGGTACGTTCTTCAACCTCCCCCCCCAATGCTATGGGAAGAAGAATAGCATATTAGTAATAAGTAGCCTCTGAGGCTTAAGGCACTTATCTCTCTTTCAGAGAGAAAGTAATATTTTTAAAATTTTGTATGTAAATATTTGGGTTTCGTTGTTTATATTTTGTTCATGTTATTTTTTCTCATAGTTGTATTATTGTTTATTTGTTTTTATTTATTTATTTGCGTGTTTTATATATATAGTAAGATTTTTAATTTATATTTCATTATTAATCTCATTTTTATGTATTTTATTGCTTTGATATATAGTAGTTATGAAGGTGAAATTATGTAACTAGCTTGCGAAAAAAGTCGGAATCGATATTTGGCGGTTTCTCGCCAACTTAAGGACATTTCAGAAATTTCAAGAAAGCACTTGGGAAAGAATGGGAAGTCATTTGGGAATTACTAGGACAGAGCTGATTAGTTAAGCAGAATACAGCGATATGTGGCAACTTTGCGGGCGATATTTTAGCTGTTTCTTTTTTTTTTTAGGAAATT
>KK119360.1:368700-441418 GCA_000611955.2 Stegodyphus mimosarum | reverse complement strand
TGGATTAAATTTTTTTTTTTTTTTTTTTTTAGTATTAAATGTTTCTTAAAATTTATGGTTTCAGCGTAAATTTATATTATCACTTTCCATTATTTTCCTTGTTTTGCTTTTAAGTTTTGGAAGCGTTATATATTTTTGGCACTATGAATCTCTCGCCCGCTACCAAGGTAGGGGCTATTTGAAAAGGAAACTGCTTGACTTTTTACAGCTAATTTAAACGCCCTTTCTCTTATTCAGATTTTCCCCTTTTCCGTTATTTGTAACATGAATATGAAATCAGTTTTTGCTACAACGTTCTTATCCACCAGTGTTCCTAAGGCAAATTATCGTTTTTAGGGGCTTTGGCTTAGTTTTTAACCGAACTTTTCAAAATCTTAATTCTAGTGCCTAAAAAAATCGTACTATTATTTTCATCATTTAGCAAAAGAATGCATTCATATGCTACATATCGTGACTTTAAGTCAATCACTAATCTCCGTTTTTGTTTTCACTTACATCTATGTTCTGTGTTATTTTTATTAATGTTTTTGTGCTAAAGAAAGATATTTATATTGTATGCTATGAATCATGAAAACTCGATTTTTCGCAATTTAAGTCATAACTCGATTTTTCTTAATCGAGCGCATTCCAAATAGTTAAATATATTGTTCTTGAAGAAAGAATATTGCTGACTCGCGACTTTGGCGTGGTGGTTAATTCATTTTGTATATTAATTATTTCTGTTTTTTTCCCTGTTTCAGGTAATTAGCATGCATATTATGCAGTAAAATAATAGGTAGTATTTACTAATAAGATATCTTGAAATTCGGGAAAGCATATTGCGAAGTTTTTTTATAATGTCTTTTCCAAACAAAAAGTGTAAATGGTTTAGAAAAAAGGATATTTTTGTTTTGTAATTTCGTAAATGAATTTTTGAAAGAAGTGGGGAACATTGAAGTTTTTAAAATTTTTCATTTTGTAATTTTATTGAATATACTGTAGATTTCGTACTTGATAGTTCACGAATTAATATATGACAGAAAATAATGTAGACGTATTTTTTTACATATAATTTCATAATTTTTTCCTCCTTTCTGTAAAGTTAGGAATCGGTTTCATTCACAACACACGAATCTTAAATCCATTTTTTTAATTCGTCTCTTTACATATGAGCAAAATCGCATTATTAATTTAAAAATTCTAAGCATTGAGGAATATTAGGTCCATTGAGTATTCTGTAAAATCACCTCTTTCCTGCAGGACGCAGCCATGGGGAGATTTTTCTCAGTGATAATTTATGTAGCGTAAATAATCATTTTCAACAGAGGATCAATCAGAAAGTGGTGTAACTTTTTTTTGTCTTGAATACAATGGGCGAATTGAATCTAATTCTTGCACAGCTTGATGTCAAGGATTAGGTGGGGGACATGGCGATTAGTAATGTCTGAATTCCCTTTGCATTCAAAACCTGTTCCGGCGTGAGTAGGTATTTATTTGTAATGAATGTAATAAGATGACTTAAGAGATGAAAGTATTAACGTTGCATTGGCAGCGTTGCTCAGGCACGCGTTTTGTGTTAATTCTTTTCTGTTTGCTTATCTGATAGTTGTTGATAGTGCTTTTAAATTCTTCTAATTAAAGCCAGAATGGATTGTTAATTAATAACGGAAATCCTTTTTACGGGAGGAGAAATCAGAGTTTTTACACAATACGCATATAAATAAATAAATAAAATTAAAGACAATAAGTATAAAAGATAGATCATTATTTTAATACAAATTAAAAGGAAAAAAAATTAAAGTTTCACACAATGGGCCCGATTATTAGGAAAATACTTTTTGTTTTGTTTTGTTTTTAATACAGTTTTCTGATAACACCAAGTTATCCCTAAAAAGGAGGAGGAGAGGCAAATTAATTGAATTTTTACGGTAGACTTTTGTCAGATATTTTGTCGAGATGTGCAGAGTGTGTATTAGATGTGGGATGAACACTTAAAATTCTTTGAGTTGCGCACCCTAAAAGGTTCTGGATACCACCGTAGAATTAAAAAAAAATTTAATGCAGAATTTGAAAGTTGTGTTTAATGAAGAACAAATTTGAGAGGAGGAGTTAAGATTCACTGAATTCATTCTTTTATTTTGATTTAAAACATTTAATAGTCTTTTAGTATGAGAAGAAGATTCGAATGACTAAGACGCCAAAATCCGAAATTTTTCTTCAAGGTTCATGAGATTCGAGGATTCAAATGTCCTGTCATTAATTCCTGACCTTCCTATTATTAACCCCAACCAAATTGTATACAGACTTCTTATCATTTCATTTGTGCTTAGTGTAAATAGAGCAGTTTTCTTCCAGAGTTTTCCAGGAAGGTTTCCATTCTAAGATAAGATAGCTTTTGAGTAAAACATTTAACATAAAATAAACGTTGAGTTTTATTTATGTGGTACCTGAATGACATGATTAAACATTTTTAACATTTACTAATTTAGAATTGAATTAATAAAAATGAAAAATTTTCGAGGATTAGCGCATGTATGACTTTTTATTTATCGTTTAAATACCTGTGTGAACTTCTAACCTGATGCCTAACTTTAAATAGCATAATTAAGACACAATAACACGCCGAACGAAACTAATTCAGAAGTCAAAACAACAAAAATCAGCGTAATATTCTCAATATTTTCACAGGACTAGTTTCGATGGTTTTTACCGAACCATCATCCTCAGCTGCGAATTACGCTGATTTTTGTTGTTTTGACTTCTGAATTTAAATAGCATATTAATATATCATACATCATGGATTCCTTAATTTTTACGTTGTTGAAAACAGTTTATATAGCTTTATCTCATGATATGGAATTTGCATTTATGATATGTACGTACATTATTAACTACATTGTACTTTATTTTTTTCGTGTAAAGCAGTTTATGTTTCGTGTAAAGCAGTTTATTGTCTCATATACGAAATGGTTTTATACGCAATTTTTTTTTTTACTTTTTACCATTATTTTTTTTTTTTTTTTTTTAATAGGAAGATTATTTGTGATATCGTCTTTGCGAGCCAATTCAGTAGTAGATAACAATATTTTCGAATTTGCTTTTAATTTGATTGCCCATTACCCATATGTTGAATAAAGTCTTTAATTATGATTACAGATTTCAGCTAATGGGCTTTTATAATGAACTTTATTCAGCATACAATGAAGTAAGCTAAGTTTTAAATTTTAGAAAATATTAAACGAGGCGGTGAAAGCCTTTAGTGTGTTCAGTACTTGAATTTATTCGGTATCTGAGAAAAATTTTTTCATTAAAAATAAATAAATAAAAATAAAATTGAATAATTTGTTTTTAAAGCTAGAATACTTTATGTGTCGCTAAATCAAAAAGCAACATGTCTTCTCATGCTGCCGGTCGATCCCGGAACCCGCGGAGACTGGAGAAGGCCAAATATTTGCAGCATTATTTATCTCTTCATCTGTCGCTGGCGATGCGGTGCTAAGCATATCGAATGGCAGCTGAATAACGATCGTCTGCTGAAGCATCCGTTCCATTCGTCTCTCTTTTCTTTTTAAGGTCACGTGATTTGCGATGCACCCGCACTGCTACACTGTCGTGATTGCCGCGTTTTTAAATACCTCCTTATTTGTGTCTTTAAAAAAAAATCATCCAAAATTCCTGGAATACATTGAGTTAAGTTACGTCTTCCAAAGCACGACTTAAGGAAAATGAGAAAATGTTACCCGCTTTAAGTAATAGTCAGTTGATAGTGATTTTAAATTGAGAAAGCTTTCTCAATGAGAAAAATCGAATAAGAAAGACCAATAATTTATAAAAATAATAATAAAGGATAACTTCTGTTCACCAAACTTATTAAGCCTAAGAGGGAAACATATCTTCAACAAGAAATCCACAAAAAGAAATTAAGTTTTGAAATTTCATTCAAAGTAGTTTTTTTTTCTCTCTTCCCTGGGGGTGGTGGATACTCCACTTGTAAGGTGCACGATTTTAGTTGAGGTAAAAATTGTAATTGATAAAATCCGCATTAGACGACAGGAATGAATCGGGATTCGAAGACTATTCTAAAAACGGCGCGATTAGCTTATTGCATTATTTTATTTTAAGAATCCTCTGAAGACGTTTTAGTCTCTTCAATGGCTACTGTATAGAAAATTGTCCAAGCCTGAAAAGTCTTGTAGGTGCGAATAGGTTGTAAGGTTTATCCTAAGTTTATGAACAGTTATTTTAAGTTTTGTATCTTTTCTCATTTATTCTAATTTCAGCTTACAGTTTCCTGCCAGAATGTAAATTCAGAAACGCAGTAAATGCAAATGAGTAAGAGTACTATTTAAGTCGATGTGTCACCGACGAGAGTCTGATTTCCCGACTAGCGCGCGTTTGCCTTTGGCTACATTCTCTCTTAGTTACTACGATCGGCCATACCTTAGGCCCTTGCTTGGCTTCTCCGATTTAATTAATACTTAGGAGCCAACTATTTAGATTTTTGATAGCTTCGGCTATACGTTTCAGATAGCTTAGTTAAGCTAGTTTAGTTTAATTTAAATTCATTATTATTTAAGTTCAAGCCCGAGTGGAGGCTTTGTGTAAAGTTCCAAGTAGGAACTGATTGTAAATATTCTGAAAAATAAAGGGCAGTGAACTCTTCTAAAGTCTTACGTGTTTTGTTCACGCACTTAAGCGATTATTCGCTTGTTAGCGTTCGTGGGGCTCCAAGTTAGAACGTATAAATAGTTTTATTTAATCTTGCTCTTTTAGTTTAAAAGCGCAAAAGTGAGATAGTAAATGACATTTCAAATTTTTAATGTTTTTCACGTCGTTAATTTTGTATGTATAGTTATTAGAGATTAACACCTTACTGTCGCGAATTTCCTTCCCCCCCTCTTCGTACGAGATTTGAGATAAGGAGGTTTGTCTATATTTTCAATGAATGGGGGGATCGTTTAATTACTTTTTTATAAATACGTTATTCGTGCAATTTATAACCTTAGATCTTTATAGCATATATATTTATATAGCCTGTATATATTTACGTATTTAGGAACCATTTTCATGCATTTCGAATTATGTAAATAAACATAAACAAATAAAATAGTAAAAGGCAGTGTAAAACTGTGGATAGTACACCAATAAGTAAATGCATACGATCGTACTTACATAAGGTGTATGTGAAGTAAAATCCTTGAATGTGTTTATTATAATCAGAATTTACACTGAGGGCGACTTCCGTTATCATTTGATTTTAATAGTTTTCTGTGAAATTAATCTTAGTCACGTGTCATTTGCATGGTTTCAGTTGGAACTGTGTAAGCTGCAATTCTCTACCTGATTATAAACCGCAGCTTCTTTTGCTTTTTGAAACTGTTTTCCCTTCTCTATCGTTGGCCTTTCTTGTTTACTCTTACTCTCGACTTCTTTTGCATGTGGGATTAAGCACCATCCGCATAATAACAAAAACCGTGGTGTGCAAAGAGCAACATTATAATACAAGAGTAATGTTTAATACATAAAAATCTGTCCCACCGGCAGTGCAATCGGACTGCTTAAAGAACGATAATTCGATCTGTTTAAACGGGGTGGCTATATAAGCTATTCGTGGTTTTACTTATATGTAACATAAATGTGAGTCGTTTTTTCTTTAAAAGTCCTCCACGAGGGCACCCTTTCCTTTAGGTAAATACATAGCTGTTTCGTACTCAAAGCAAATTCCGATATGATGTTCTATTTTGAGAATTGACGTGTGTGCTAGGGGACAGGAAACTTGTCTCATTTTTCAATGCCATTGAATTAGCCTGCTAGTGATCGAATGGAGAAATCCTTTCGACATTGGTACTTCAATCTGGCCTCGATTCCTATTGAACGGCGTGATGTGATCCTCAATAATAGCCTCACGTAGACCCCCACACATCACATCTGTTATACAGAAGTTTCGAGTGCGTAAAGCTCAACTCTTCCCCCTAATTTTTTTCCCCTAATTGCTCGAAACAGTGTTTTATCCTTAGATAATAAGTTACTCACTGATAAGTCCGTTCTACGTCTATTACTTTGTTATGCATGCCCAGTCTGGACCGGTAAATCAAATAGAAAAGTAAATCAAATAGACTACCGGTAAATCAAATAGAAAAAGAGTACAAACGGCGCAGAATTGCGTTCTCCGCCAAATTACTAATTCTCCTTGATACTTACGCAATAACCGCATTCACGAAGAACGTAACGTCTCATCACTTAGAACGCACTACTACAACCTTACCAAGCAATTTCACAAAAGTCAGGCTAAAAACAACAACGCAGCCATCAAAATCTGTGACTATGATTATAGTAACCTGTCCAATTTAAACAGACCTATGGCCATCCTGCATATTTATAACATGTAATCTGGTTTTTATTGGATCTTCTGTATTGAATCTATAGTTATTGTTTATTGTGTATTTATGTTTATTCTTGCATTTTATTGTCGCACTACTGTGAATTTTCTCAATGTGTCAACTTGCTCCTACTGTATCTTAATTCTTTACTAGCAGCACTGAAACTTTTCGAACTTGCCAATGTGTTAACCCCTTTTATTTCGGGCTCTTGCACCTAGCTCAAATGGCACAGCTAAACAGTTATGCTTAAATACTTATTATAACTTTATTGCCCAGTTAATGTGAAGTATCAATTAGGAAACTTTTATAATTCGATTAAGGCTTTGTTGCCCAGGTACTACCCAGGTGTTACACCGTTCAACAGCAAGAGGGCGTGATTACATAGACGTTTTCGTGATTTTTCTACGCGCGCAATGTGGATGCGACTGAAGTTCTCAAATACGCTTCAGATAATACTCATGTGCTTTGCTGTATTGGATTAAACAGCTTGTGAAACCTGCAAGTAAAGTTGTTTCCTAGCTTTATATTACGTGAATAGGATTCAGTTTCTCTCGGAAAAAATATTAAAAGATCTTTTGAAGCTCTTGATATACGTAACCTTCATATATAATAATATAATTTTAATTTATAACTAGGTTGAGTACAGATGAACGTATCGAATTTAAATAAAATTCTTTAATTAGATTTCACATAATCGCATGTTTAGCAATTCAATTTTCCTTAAAAATGTAAAATTGATCTGTTATATCTTTATTGACGAGCATCCGTTATATTTTTCGTTGTGTGTGTATCAACATTTTCATTGTGTCTGAAGTCAGCTTTGATCTGCTACAATTGCTTTGCATATTTAGCTTCTCCTACTAGGTTCAAAGATCAAATTACTTTTTTTGAAAGATTTAATGGAAAGGTTTGACGAAGATGAAGTATTTTTAAAGGGGGAGGGAGGAGTTATTACAGACCAACGTACTAAATGAAAAGTTCGGTAGCATTAAGACCATATGATCATCCAACAGAGGCAGTTGCGATGCGCTTAAGGACGTTTGTTAATTCAGTTTATGATTGGAATCTAAGGGCTACGTCTTTATTTTACCACGCTGCATCAACTTTGCGCCTTCAACATTTCTTTGGAGAGTAGTGTTCGACAGATCTTGCTTTCGATTATTATTAGCCAAGAAATAGGTTTAAGTTTGCGCTTAGAATTAAAAACGTAGTTCTGATGCTGTATTAATGATGATCTTTACAAAAACGCTTAGTGCGTTTGTGTAAAATCTTTCTTTTTCAAATGTATATATATATATATATATATATATATAAACGTAAAATAAAAGAGGGAGTTTTTAAAGTAAAATATTAACATCTCTGACATAGACGCTATGGTGACATTTTATAAAATAAGAGGACGACTACTAATAAATTGTTGGAGTAGTAACAATATACAAATGGAAGCTTTTCGAAAATTCTATAACTTTTACAACTCTTTTATTCTTCCACGGGGAACATCTGAAGCAGTTTCAGTTCCTTTGGAACTACTGTTGTTAAATTATAAGGTATTTCTCCCGTCCTCTTAGCATACCTTCGTGGTGTAATAGTCAGCACACTCGACGCGTATTCGGGAGGTTCGAGTCCGGGCTAGGGCACTGTTCTTTTTCCACATCTTCAAATTACCTAAAATCTCTACAGTGTCGCCCGAACTAAAAAAGGTGGTGGGTGATGATTCTCCACCACCAGGATTTGGGGATTGGGTCCCCTAATCCCCCAGTCGCCGTTTAAAAGGGAAAGTATATAAGATATTTTTCCCGCCTCCTTAGCATGCCTTCGTGGTTTAGTGGTCAGCACACTCGGCGCGTATTCGAGAATTCCGTGGTTCGAGTCCCGGCGAGGGCATTGTTCATTTTTCATCTCTCCTCTTTCAAAAAGTACCTAATGTCTCTAAAAAATGTATTACAAATGTGTTAATTTAGTAAATGTTGATTAGCCCTTTTTGTCTTGTTGGAAAAATACTTTCTGCAATTTTTTTCGGGGGCGGGGACAGTTTATTTCTTATCTTATTTCTTTTGTGTATAGTTTTACTAATGTCTCGCCAATACTCTGGTATGAGTCTACACAAATCTTGGGACTGTTTACTTTATCTGTTAGACTTATTGATATAAATATATTAATTGTGCGTTTCAAGACTTCGAATGAATGCTGTAAACAGATACAGAAATCTTCATTTGTTAGAAACTATTGGGTTACCTCCAATTTGTTTTGATGACATAGCAGACAAAGCGAAAAAAAGGAAAAAAAAAATGTTCTCTTTCGCAAGTGTGTGGGGTAACAAGTTTCAACAGAAATGCAAATTGATCCTCACTTTCTGAAGAAAATTTTGGAACTTGGCTCGTCGTTACTCCGTAGCGGCGTGTCTGAAGCTCTTTAAGCTGTCGAGCAACTTAATCTGGCACCCACTTTCTTTCATTCTTTTCCTCCCCGCCCCCTTAAAAGCAGAAATCAAGTAATTAGAAACTGCTCCTGAAACGCCTAGCCGTTGCAGCAAATTTTGTAAAATAACTGATGAACGATAGAACTTTTAATTTTTCTTATAAATGTTTTGTCCTAGATTTCAGCCAAACAAGATGACATTTTTTTTTAATTGCACATTTTTTTTCCTTTAAAAATTATATTTAAAATAATTATTTTTCATTAAAAAAATTTAAAAGGAAGAAAAATATTATACATTTTATTAAATAGCTAATTTGCGGTATATTTTACTAAATAACACATTAAACAGAAATTAGATTTGTTCTTGTGTATACCTGTTTTGTACTCTATGACAAACTGAGTAAGACAGGGGAAAAAAAAAAAAAAAAACTCATTAATTAACGGTATTTAGCAGTCACACTAGACTCAAAAGCTAGCACCTTCTTTCAACGTGCAGATTGAATGAAAATTAAATTCTCATGCTCACTAATAAGTTATAAAGTAATATAGTTTTCCTCTATTGATATCATACGTTAAACTTTATAAATGTTCTCAAAATCTATATATTCTAAAACTGAAAGGGAAAAAAGACATCGAAATTTGGCCGTGTTTCTCGCCGCTTTAAATGGCTAGTTCGCATAGATCTTTCCAACTGAATTGGTTGTTTATTTGGAACATAGGAAAGCAGCACATAAAGGCTTTTTGCTTAAGGAGACGGATGCCTTCCTAGTTGAGTTTTTAAGGGAAAGGGGGTGGCTTGTAATCACGTTACACTTAAAGAAAACTGCTGTGCAACCAATCCGTTCCTGGGATGTGAACCCGGTTCGAACTACTTGTGTTCAGTGGTCTTACTGCTAGGCCACTGATGAAAGGATTTTGCTAATTATTATAATGACAGCAAGTGGTTTGTGGGCGGTTGCAAGGCATTAACAAGAAGTAGAAAGAAGCCATTACTTTGCTCAAATAGTAATAATCATGATGAGGATAATGATTTATATTTCTAATTCAAACTAGGGAAAAAGGTGAATTGATGAAAACTTCTTTAAAAAAGATAAAGAGGAGGGAAAATATTTCTCGAAAGATTTGCGCGATCTTCTTAAGAAGTTTTGCGAGAAAATTTAACATTATCGAAATAGGAAAATACGTAGTACCTTTGTAAAATAAATTTTTTAAGCGGAAAAACTTCTGAAACGGGTTTTACTGTACTTAAGAATGACTCTACCTTTTTTTCCAGCTTGGTGCCTCTTTCATTCAACTGCCGCTAGCCAACTGATATATCTTTCCGTTCGTGTTCTGTTATTTACATACTCCATACCCACCTTTATGTTTAATAATTGATAACGCTTCTCCGTAAAAACATGGAGTTACTTATTGTCGGTTAGTTGGTTAATTAAAGCAACACTTGAAGCCCATTTGCCGAAGGGAATGTATGCACCCTTATGCTATTGCGTTTTTTTAGCTTAATTACGGTAAAACTCTGAAGACTATTTGCGAAGAGTATGTGTGCCTTCTTGAAAGTCTCTGAAAGTGACGCTCACAGTTACCAAAGCGAAAATTCTAAACACCTATGCAGCCAATTTGTTTGCCTAAGATGAAAAATTGTGGGATTTCAGTATATCGTCCAACTGAGTATTTCACGCAACATTATATGCTCTAAAGTTAGGTTTACATTATATTGTTAACACTAAGGAGCTAAAAGATATGTGACATATTGTATAATATCAAAATTCTGATGTGCTATGAGAGTAAACTATTTTGATTCGGTACAAATCTGTCTTACGTAGTTTGATATGTAAGGATTTGTTTACGTTAAATTATTATGTCCGGGCAAAATACTGTTGCTGTAAATCTTCAATTAAATCATTTTTAAATGGAACGGGCTGTTGTTTTCACTTAGCTGGATATACAACATATAGAAATGGGCACACAATGCCTCTCTTGAAGAAAAAGATTTGCAGTAACGTGATGGTTGTTTATAAATATAGGAACTGTAGTTTGCTTTAGACATCTCTCACTTGCGAAAGGAGGCTATTCATGGAAATTAATGTGATATATTTGTACTGTAAATAGAGTTTTCTCATGTAACAAAGTCGCAGCGCTACAAAAATAATTTTTGCGCTTTCGGCATTTAATCACTTCCCAGATAAAAATCAGCACAAAGTCATTTTTGTTTCTTGCCAGAATGCAAGGATTTAACGCTGCTTACCTCGTAGTTTTATGATTAGCATGGAGCACGAGAAGCTTAAATGTAATATTCCCATCTTATAAGCAAGCCTGCGTTGAAGACATTGAATGACATGCGTATCAAAAGCAGGTGGTAGATCGTATCAAACGCTTAGCACGCAGTGGCCGCTGATCACTGACGTGTGTTATTGATATTATTTTATTCAATGATGAAAAGAAGAAAAGGGAAAAAAAAAAAAAAGCTTTCTGAAGGAAAGGAGGATTCATACAACGTGAAATTATTCTAAACGCCACTCAGACGTGTTTGGAGGAAAAAGTACACAATTGGCGCTGGAGCTGAAAACGATTTCAGTGATAAGAGCGGGTAATTTTTCCGTCTCTGCTTTCGTTTTTTGAATCTTCCTGTTTTGGTTTGGTAGAAGGATGTCTGATTCGGATTCTCTGGATCGTCACAGTCGCGTGTACATTGGGTGCAAACTGCGTGATTGCTGATGACTTGAATAGGATGTCTGCTGTACTTGCAATAAATTTACTGCATTAGAGTTCGTTTCTTACTGCTTGCCAAGCTCAGACGCGCGACAAAAGGATGCTTCTGACGAAGCATGGCAATAGGAATTTTACCCACATTTAGACGAACTTTTAATGAAACAGACAGAAACTAAAATTTAGATCTGGACATTAAATTATGTGTTTTTTTTGGGGGGGGAAGAGGGGGCGGGTAGAAGGCGTATGCTAAGAAGAGACCAGAATTCGCCTATATATGCGTTAGTTACAAGGTTTTAAAAAAAAAGGGTGTATTTTGATTAGTTTGTTTCGCTGTGTATCTTAAATTATTCATGTCTCAAAATTAAGAAGCATTTTCTGTTTTGTTCCTAATTCGGAGCAGTCTTAAAATTTAGGCGCCCTGTACCAGTATCAGAAAAGTCCTTTGCTGGGAGCTATGTAACACGAACTATATATGTATCCGAAAAATCCTTTACTGTGCTTTGTGAAACCTTGTTTGAGTTCCAAAAATTCTTTGTATGCTCTATGAAGCAGTATATTTATTTCGAAAAATTCTTAATTGTATTTTGTAAATCTTTGAGTTCCGAAAATATGAAAATCTTTCTATGATCTTGTAATTCATTTACAAATTTAAAAAAAAAATCTGTCAACATATGGGATGTGAATCTATGTATTCGTTTCGAAAAACCCTTAACTGTGCTGAGTTCTTATATGAGTTTAGCAAATTCCATCTATGATTTATGTACCCATAATATGAAATGCAAAAAAACTCACAGCTTTAGAACCCATAAATTCCCGAAAATCCCTTTACCATAGCTTTTGAATCCATATATATTCTTACTCAACATAATCTATGAACTCATAAATGCATTCGATACTGACGATGGCTGCATGCTTAGATACAATCATAAAACATGGAATGCGTTTTTTACACTACACATTTGTTAAATAGCTTTATCAATGAACTAAACTGATACTATGATACTAGTCTTACATCGAATTTCATCGCGTTCTTACAAGCACTTCATTTGCTCCGTAATGGGTATACCACGCTTGTATAATCTTATGTGTTTTGCCGCTAATGGGTGAATTACACAAGGAAGTGTTTGGAATAAGGCCCTTGCTCTTATATGATCTGTGTAGATGTTGCACTGAGATGTGAGATGGGATAAAATGAGTGTTATGAAAACTATGCTTTGTCCGGTCATATATAGTTTTCCTCCATCCGCCGAGAAATTTCCAGTATCTTCGATTTCTCAAAATCGGTGGAAGACATACACAGTTACATAAATAAAGACCAAACGATCGCTAAGTTTGCCGATTTTAGGGGATATCTCACCAAATTCAGCGACAAAATTAGTCGCCGAAACCATTGCCAGCTTATTGTGAGTGGCCATTTATCTCATTGCTTAAGGGACTTACCCTTAAACCCTGTTTTTTTTTGGCACGCTCTTGAAGCCTTTCATGTTACATTATACGTGGGATACCACAATTTATATATAATTACACTAAAATTATTTTTATTTATACAAAATTCGTAGCAATATAGGGAAGAGTTTGCACTAGTGTGTCTAATTTTCCCTGATTAAATTAAATTCAATGTAATTTGTTAGCCATTAATATCGGTCGCTCATCGTTTAAATGTTCGTTTATAGTCTTTATTTAACTAAGTTTTCCGTAGCGTTCGTAGTATAAATATATAAGGTTTTGCACGTCAGAACCGCTACGGAGCTCCACCAGAATAAATATAAAAGGTATTTTCTCCTTCCTTCCAGCATGCTTTCGTGGTGTAATGGTAGCACACTCGGCGCGTATCCGAGAAGTCCAGGTTCGAGTGGGCATTGCTCATTTTTCATGGACTCCTGCTTTAATAATAATTAAAAAAACTAATGACCCTAGAAATATAGATTTACATTTTTGTTTCAGATTCGTATATCTGATTCGAAATCTTTTTGTGATATTCTTTCGTAAGGAATCCAAAAATGAAAGAACAGAATGTATAAAATATTATTCCCTTGTAGTGTGTCATTGTTTAAAAGTGATTTTAATTCGACAGTTCAGTCTGAAGCACTGTATGGATAAGAAAGCTGCATCTAGACGTATGAGGACTAAGGTTAAAATGCTAGGTCAGATAACGGAAAACTGCTGATAGCAGTAGAGTGCACAGGTAAAATGGAAGGGGAAATATCACTAATATACATATCCTATATACTCTCATATTTCTCCCCCTCGTGTACTTCCTCCACTGTGTTTTACGACAAATGATTTAAAAACTTATTTCTGGTAAACAGTGTAAAATGTATGCACAAATATAAAAGTGTTTTGTGTAAGTAAAAAGATTATTATTGAAATTGATAATATAGTAAATAATATTAGTGTATCTTTACATGTGTTTTTAAATATGTTGTGTTTTTCATTTAAACTTATTCTTTAGAAATAGCATACATAACATGTTTCTAGGCCCTGTTTTCGAGCGATAAAATTAGTAAGAAAAGAGTGATGGAATACACGAGTCAGTACAGTATATATATTAAAAGAAATGGAAAGTAATAAATAAAAAGAAACAACATCGTTATATTTATAAAAATCTGACATGGTCACCACATAACTTCCTTATACAGTCTTTTTAAGTTATGCACATTTTTTGCTGCCCTTCATTTAAACTTATTTCCTCCAGTTTCATTAGATATGTGTTTCTCATTCAGTCAATTCACTTTTCATTTTGCGGCAAGGCAGAAATACTTAAAAATGTAAATTTTCCGTTAATATTTGAAAAGTAGCTAGATTTGTTCTTTCACTTACTTTGTGTGTGTTTTCAACTTTTGGAAGGGGTGGAGTGAACACAGTGGATTTTGTTTCCCATCTCATAACATTATGGAGTTTTTGATATTATACGCAAGAGAAAAAATGCGAAGCTCACCCTTTTAAAATAAGATTCTCCCCCTCCCAAATGAGAAACTTAAAAGTATTCATAAGGAATTTATATGATAATTTTGCGATAAATGGAGAAAAATATAAACAAGACATGCAAGCTGTTTCTGTTTATTCGGGCCAATTGTGTACGCGCATATGGTTCAAAATTTCCCTGTTGGAAAGGGAAAAAATAAATCTATATGCCTTCTGCTGTTGTTACAAAGATAAGTGTGTCTTTAAACAAGAGACAAACCTACAATAAGACCGAAAATTGTAAACAATATCTTAATGGCTCATAAAGCTAAGTACTAACACGAATAGTCGCGTGGTCGATCTCGTAAAAAATAAAGAAGTTGTGAATCATTTCTGACGCCCAACTAAAAAAATCTGCTTATCTCAACTGAATGATTACTCAGAGAATTATCAGTTTGCTTTGCAAAATGTCTCATATTCTTTCCTTCTTCCTCATTGTAAAAAACACTGATGCTTTGTTAAAAATGTCTGAGAGATCAATTGATGTAATTGTGAAGATCGCTTACACGCGAAGGAGAAATTTTTTTTTTTTACAAAGAGAGAATAAAACCATTCTTCAGTGACGTTCACGTGTTTCAACAATTGATTGGCTAAATCGATAATTTGCGAGACATCTTTTGGGATGTTTTATATAAAGGAGGAAATTAGGCGAATCTTAACTGTTCTTTGTTTTGATGTAAGTAATGTTTTCCTGAAGTTTAAACTTTTCGTTATTGTTGCAATATGTGTGGGGTTGCGATGTGGTATTCGTTATGTGACTAAATTGATTATGCGACAGCTAAACTCTATTTAAGAAACATGAGTTATGTTGTTATGTAAGTGGAGATTTGCGCATTATCGGAAAGGCGCTTCCTCCATCCCCCAATCTCATCAATACTAAGGAATTTCATAAGGTGATGGCAAAGTTCTTAAATCACTAATAAAAAAGATTACATGTCTGTATAAACGAAAATTTCATTCACTACTGTGGCAGCGCAATTCAGTACTCTCTGAAGGTTGGTTCGTTGGTTACTGGAACATGGCAAAGCTAACGGGCACTGTCTGCCTAAGGGAATGGATTGCTTCGTGGAGGACTTACTAAGGAAAATTTCCTCGTATTCAAGTTACATATAGAGAAAACACGAAAAACAACCAGGCAGCCATCCTTGTAGTGCCTGGCCCTTCTAAACTTGAATCTTAAAAGTAAATAGCACCCTCTTGGTGGAGGGAAAAGGTAGGTGGAGACTGGCTTTTACCGTGAGAGACGATATTCAGTAGAGCCATTTATGTAATCAGCAATTCTGTTCCTGTTAATGTAGTTTTTTTTTTTTTTTGTACGAAGCGTACATAATCTACGCATAATCTTGTTGTAAGTCAACGAGAAAGATTAATCAGGGTGCCACAACTGGATCCTGTAGTCCCGATTCCCTGATTTCGAACGCAGGACGAATTCTCTGCATTCAGCGGTCTTAACTATTCGGCCTTTGATGAAGCTTTTGAAGGTCATATTATGCTTAATACAATGTGTACAATTCTTTATGTGTGTCAAAAAGATGTTCCTATTCATGCTTGTTCCAAATTTTAATCACTGTAGTGTCCGCATTTTCAGAACTTTGCACTATTTTGCATCGTCATAAATGTGTTCGTATTTTTATATAAGCCAGCTAGCTATTCTCACAAACGCAGAAAAATTCACATCTTTACCGGGATAAAGGTGTGAGCACTTTTGTGAAAATCAATTTTTAATTAGAAAATAGCCATCTTCATAAAGGCATCAGCACCATTATGAAACTCTTGGCGAAGAGTGGCCGATTTGTATACCTTTATGACAAGGCATATTTGTAGAGGTTACGGGAGAATCTGACGCTGGGGCAAGTCTTGTTCTTCCGATTTACAGATCTGTTCTTTGTAGTTTAGCCTATGGAAGTATTTAAAGAACTGTGTTTATGCAAATGCATTTCGTGGTACGAATCCGGATTGGAAATAAGCATGATTAGTTTCAAAGATTTGCTGAGAATGCATGAATGAAGGAAATATCTTTCCATTTATATTTTAACGTTAGAAATAAGGTCATTTGGAGTCCCTGTTCTAAAATTCTTTTTAAAAAATTGGTTGAAGATACGTCAGAATTAAAACTGTGAAGGAAGTTGTATATAATAATGTGATACAAAATTTTCAGGTCATATTTCTTGGAGTTCGCAATTGCCATCTACTTTAAATATGCCTCAATTTAATTTTAGGATGGGGACTGTAGAACCGCAGTAAGCAGATTTAAACTAGAAAAGAAATTATAATTTTAAATAACGTAATTGGTTCAGAATATCGAAGCATAACGTAAAATACTAGACGCAGCTAAAAATTACTCAAAATTCATTCTTGCATTAATGTTGGCTTTTTAGAAAAATGCTGTAGATCGTCCTGGAATTTGAGCTACTCCTTCACTGAAAAAAATACTTTGTCAGAAACGCTGCAGTATTATTTTAATATTGAATGTAGTTGCTGAAATTAATTTAAATATTCTTAATACGGCATTTATGAAACTCCGTATTTAAGGTTTATCTGTTCTATGAATATAATATAGTGATGAGAACTAAAACAAAAATCATCTTAATGAGAGAAATCTGTATTTTATGGTTTAAGTTTTCAAATTTATGTAAGTTTTTAGGGTTTTCCTTTTGAATTAGCTTTCTGATTTCATATTGGATCACGTTTCCTTGCTTTACTGTAGAAAGATTTAAAAAAAAAAAAAAAGGGAGAGATTCGAAAATTGCTGTTGTTACTCATCAAGAAAAAATATGTAGAAGTTTGGTGTTTGAATTTTGCAGAAATGGATTCGAAAGAACTCTGGGCTGTTTTATTGTATTGACGTTTTAAACACAAAGTAAATAAATAATAAAACAAATTGATAAAAAACGGTGTTTTATAATACATAAGAAAATAATGACCATGATTCAAAAGATATTACAACAATTTGTTTCGGCTAATTGCATAAGTAATTATTTTTATATAAGCCTATTTTGTGAAAGTGGCTTGCCTTTGTTCCTGCTCTTTGGCTTTGTGGATTGCGTCGTCCGAATACCGTTCCAGTGAATTAACTCTGAAAACAAATGGATATTCACCCATTGCTAATTACTTGGATTGTATTTGATGACAGTGTTTGGGTGACGCGGAAAGTAAATGCACCGTAAATTGTAATTAATTGCGTGATGTACTTACCTTCAGCCCGTCTATATTGGAAAGTTGTTAATACGTTGAAGTAGGAAATTTTAGTACGTCTTAAATGCCGGAGATTATGTAGCTATAAAGATTACTAAATGTTTCTGAAACCTTTTAAGTTTTTTTTTCACATTTTTTTGTAAAATATGTAAGAAAATGATGACCTCGATGCAAGAGCTATTACAGCAATTTGCTTCAGCCAATTAAATAAGTAATTATTTTTATTTAAGACTGTTTTGTGATCTTGGCTTGCATTTGTTCCTCCTCTGTGTGGATTGCGTCATTGGAATGTCATTCCGGTGCGTTATCTCGTAAACAAATAGACGTTCATCTGTTGCTGATTATTAAGATTGTATTTGATGACAGTGTTTGGGTGAGGTGAAAGTAAACAAGCCTCAGCTTGTAATCAGTTGCGTGTCTTACCAGTCTTCAACCCTACTGTATCGGAAAGTTGTTAATATGTTAGAGCAGGGAATCTTAGTACCTGCATTTTTTTAGATGCATTTTTAATAGGTCCCCCCCCAAACAGGAATATTTCTGTATAATTTGAGAAGCTTTAAAAATGTGATCTAGAGAAGTTCTTTTTTATTATTTTTTACAACATCAGTTTTGATACTGAATGTAACGGGTATTGTAACTTGACCAAAGTTTCAGAAGCCCTTAATATCGAAATGTAAGAACAGTAATTTTTAATGGTTGATGTTTTTTGCATAGATTTTTGCACTGAGGTTAAAAGGAGGAAAAGCTGTAGTATCTCTGCAATCTGATCTTATGATTTATCACTCTATTGTGCCATTGAAAAGCTGATTTAAATAAGCCAAGATAACGTTTCCTCCTAAGCTTCGAAAACGTTGTAATGAAGCATGCATCAATTGCGCAGTAGAAATCTCTCAGCTTTTATCTTCTTACCATGGATATCTCCTAATTTTAGTGTCTTTTTGGTAGACTTTATCTGGGAATACCCTTAATCCTATTTCGACATTCAGTTTTCGTATTTCTGTACTTTTTCGGCATAATTTAAAGTTGCACTTGTTTGCATGATGATATGAAAGATGTAATTTGTGAGTTGCTTGTTTTCTATGCTATGAAAAGAAGTGTAAGCCATTTTTCAATTTTGCTTGTTCATTTGGTACTTAAAGAGCGCTTTGTCGTAACTTGAGAATCTGTTGGTTCAGTCTGTCTCAGAAATTCTTATAGATTTATATGGAGCGTTGAAGTAGATACGTATATAAAGATAGATTTATTTCACAGTTACTTTCAAATAAATATATCTTTACATCCAGACAATGGGCTGGTTTTTAATGGCTGCCTCAGAGTTTACCAAGGATATTTTTTAATGGAAAGAAATATTCTCACAGAGGAGTTGCTGATGTAAAATGGCCCATATTTAAGTTGCACTCGAGCAAAGTGTCTTGTAACTTGCAGATATAAAATCTAGAGCGGATTCCCGAGGTTTTCGAGGCCTTAACCTTTCGACTACTACAGAATGGTCGTATATTTCTTCAAGGGTGCATCTGTTGATAATCAAACGCCTTTGAAAACTTATGGCGATAGAATCAGCTACACCCCGTTTTGGTTCTTCGAGACTGGGAATCCATAATTCCCTAACCTGCTTTCATAACCACAAAACTGTCGAGAGATTTTCGTATCAACATATTTTTAAGTGTCCTAATTTCGCAATGATTGAGTCAAAAATGCCATATCCAGGTTTCGAATTCGAACGCACTGGCGCTGTAACATGCTTTCGCCGAGCACCATACTGTTCTGAGTAACAGAATATACTGGTACTGCATAGAAGTTAAAATTTCGGGCTTTTTGATAATTAGATATTCATGTAATAGTGATGTTTGCAATTTAAAGTTCATTCAGTTTTGTATGTATCTGAAATCCCTAAAAATGTAAATACAAAAACGGCAGTTAGTAGTGTATTTGAAGGGACATTGATTCGTTGCGAGTATCAAAATTTTCTTTAGGTTTTATATACACTTAATAATAAAAAAATATTTTAGGAACATGTTAGATAATTTGCTTTGTGAATGTGTCTATTTTTTAAAAATATGATTTATTATGTAAATATTACGGGTTTATACTTTTTCACTCGGTATGTATGTTTCGTAAGAAATTATTATTATTTTTTTTAATAATAGTAAAAATAGAGTAAAATATCGTAATGTTAAGGGACTTGAATTTAAAATTTTGAGTTTAATAATGTTGACTTGATAATCGATTCTCACTATCTTTTATTTCTAAAAATAGATTATCAATGCTGGCCGTATAAGACTTCTGGAATGGCATTAAGAGAATGCGCGACTGTTATGTAGGGTACTGAGAAATTTGCAAATACCATTCTGGTCACGCCACTTCTTGGAGGGGCGGGTGAGAACTTAACCGCCTTCTTCGGTTGATCAGAATGGCATTTGAGACTATTGTGTTTCAGTTACTTAGTACTGTGAGTTTAACTCTATGCATATTATTTGTAATGGAGGCTCCACGACACGGCGAACTTACAACCTTGGCCTACTCTTCGTGATTGTTGAAGGTGATTGACAAAAGCCGAAGGGAATGAGTTTTCTTAGTTGCTGAGTGCGTAACAATTCCGTTTACAAAATGTTTTGTGGTAAATATGCTTTAAAAATATGGAGAATGGCTGCTGTAAATTTTTTTGGCGGAAATGTGCTCATGGACATTTCAAAATTTTGTGTGAATAAACGTTTCGATTGACCTTCCATACTGTTTATACATATACACGTGTTATGGACAGACAGACCCTGAGCAGTTTTCATGTGAAATGTTATGTATTCCACTTAGAGAGAAAAGAATGGTATTGAGATTTCCGTATGTGATAGGTCTTGCGATGTCGAATTAAAAAAGTATCAAAACATAATAATCGAAACTGTCTACTCATTTCGAAAATAATGTTAAAAATGGAAAATTATATTAAAGTTCCAGAGTAAACTTCATTTAAAAGATTATTTTCTTATTTATCCGGTGGTGCAAAGATTGAAATTCTGCCGCTAATCTGATTAGTAAGCGAGATGTTTCTTTAAAAATGAGCATGTACCAAAAAATGAAGCTAAATGGAATTTTTTTTAGGTCGGAAAGCTCGTTTCAAAATACATACGAGCCCCTTTGACCAATTTATGTGCCGAATTTCATAAATTTAAGCCTTTCAGTCTTTACAGTATGCTATATATACACGCATACACTTATAAAGATAGGCCTCAAACATGTGAAATCAATCTATTTATTATTCTAGATACTTTCTGAATTTGTTCATTTATTATTCTGGAGACTGAATATCAATAATATGAATTCTTTCCTTCTACGATAGTAGGATGACGACCAAAGTACATGTTGATTTATGCATACATGGATTCTGCATGCCTTGTGTATAATTACAATAGCGAAAGGAATAATTAATTTCCTAACATAGTTATCAAAATTCTTATCGGTTCCGTTGAACGTCTAAAGTGTAACTGCTTCCATTCTTGGCAGTGATTTCTCAGTTGCAGCAGACATGGAACTAGTATATAGTTCATCTAATAATTATTATTTTTACGGTTATTTAGTAAATTTACTCTCGCTTTCTTCTACTTGCAGAATTTTATCACCGATTTTATACTTCTATGCAGTTCTGTTTGTCACTCGATGAGGTGATCTCATTTGTGTAGGTTGGATGTTCTGTGAGCTGAATTAGAAATATTGTTTTATTAGAGCAACCTATTTGACCTTCATTTACAATCCTCTTTCTTATCAATCTTCTGCGGTATTTATTAAAAGTGGTTATTCAGGAGGGGGAAGTTGAAGATGCGCAGTGTAATTTAATTCTCGGCGAAGTCTTTTTAGTGTAATTCTCAGTAGTTTGCTTCCTGCGCGCTAGTTGTCAGATTTTTGCATTGAAGATGTTGCTACTGTGATGTTTTCTATGTAGTCTAAAGCCAAATTATTAAGCTCAGACCTAACTGTCTTAAGTACTGGTTTCTACCTCATTTACATGAAACGCAATCCTGAAAACTCATTCTGGTAGGGAATCGTAGGTGGGAAACAAGAAGGTTAAGGAAAGGCTTTTTCCAAGATTAAAATAACTATTAGAAAACGAAAGTAGTGTATGTGTATAATATCTATTTTAAAGTTTCATTTTGACATTGTGGAAGTATATAAAATATTCTAATACATTGAACGCATGATGAAGTTTTTGGCTTTCAGAAGTTAAGATGTAGATTAATACAAAGTGCGTCCATAAAGTAACCGGAAAGTTTCTTATAAATAGTTTGATTGCCATCTGAGACATTTTCAAATCTTTGTTCTTCTAAGCTTCGGAAAAAGTAAAAAATCAGCTGGTGATAAGTCGGGTGGGTGATTTATCGCAACAATTGAATGCGTAGCCAAGACAATGTTGTACAGACAACGCTTATGGGGCTAATTAGTATTATCGTGTAAAAGAAACCATTGCCCAGAATCAATATGTTCCTTCCTAACTCATCTTATCCTGTTTCGTAATCAAAAAATCATCTCCTTGTACGATTTCATGATGAATAAGTATTTTTTAATCAAAAAATCAACATCACCTTAATCTTTGATTTCCATATCCGTGCTTTTTTTTATATGGGAGAAGACAGTCCTTTCTTTTGTGAGTTTCTGGGTCGTATTTAGACATAAGGTCTCATATCCCGCTGTGATATACTGTAAGAAATTGTTCTATCTCGCAGCAGTCAGCTAATCTTCACAGCAAGCCTATTCTGTGTTCCTTTTGCTATTCTGTCAAAATCCGAGACGCAAATAGAGCACAAATTTTTCTCATTTCCAGGTTTTCAATTAAAATTCACCTACAGCTTTCTTTGCTTACTCCAAGCCTGTCTGAACGTTGCTGAGATTTTACAGCTTTTTTAAAAAAAGGGGGGACGGATTTTTATCGCATTTTTCTTTATCCTTTGAAAGGCGCCATCTCTTCGGTTCATTTTCATCTCTTTCGCGCCCACGTTTAAAGCGGTTGTACCACTCATGCGCTTGTGTTCATGATAACAATGCATCACTGCGTACTATGAAAACATTTCGGTAGCAGATTTAGCTAACTTGTAACAAAATTTAATTTTCGAACTTCGTTCCATCACGAAACAAATTTTTGTGTACTATGTCATTTTTTAGTAAATAAAAATGACTGTGGCACTTTGCTATGAAACGTCAAAATAACTAGTTTAAACTGGTTTTGATGAGTTGAGATGCCACTCATTCTAAGCATTCATTTATTTTCTGATTTTTTTTTTATTTTATCGTTTTGTCTTTCAATTTATCCGGTTACTTTATGAACGCACCTTGTAGGTTTATTATTGACACCATGCAAAATCCACGTGTCTAAGTTAATGTATTGCGAAAAGCACGATTAAGGAGCTATTTGGGGACAATTTAGGCGAAAACTGATTAATTTATTTATATTCATCTCACAGAATGTGCGGTATAACGTAAAACATTGAAGAACAGTTTATCAGATTCCATGTAGGTGAAAGCAGGAAATGCTGGTTACTTTAACATCGTACCGATGCCGTACCGTTAAATCGTACCGTTACCGTATGCATCGTACCGTTAAATAAGGATCGTGCATTATACTTTACATCACTTTTCTGTGTTTTCTTTGATACGTCGCTGCACATTTGTGTAGAGTATTTTCCCACTTTTGATTGCTTATCTGACATTCCGAACCTTATCTAAGTTATTTCTAGTAGTTGTTGCACCTTGATACCTGATAAAATGCCATCAAAATTTAAAGCGTAGTAAGTAGATGGTTGATAATTATCATAAAACTGTCTTGTTTTTAAGATATAAGAAGCAAAATTGTGATTATATTCTAAGTTGAAGATAACTTTTTAACCCGTTTTCCTAATGCATTGTTAAGTTTGTTTTTGATTTACTTTAAGCTGAGAGGATGCTTATCACTAAATGTAATAGGCATCTATCCATTATGCCAGTTTCATTTGATAAGATTTAATGATAAACAGTCTTATCAGTATTATGTTACGAATGTTGCAGTTTTTATAGACTGCTGATTAATTTGCACATCTTGTATTTTCACAAACTCCTAGTAATCGAAAGGAATTCGTTTTAGGGAAAATCATTTGAGTTGAATGGGCGTTGTTTATTTTTTAAACAAATTAAATGAAAATAGAAATTTGAAAATAAGTTGTTTCAGTTGTGAAGAGTGAATTTTGTAATTTCAATAAGTTAAACCATTTACATCACTTACGGCGTTGTTCTGTGTTTCACTTTTAAGTTGAAAAGTATCTGATTCCACTACCGGCTGTGAATAAGAACACTCTTTATTTTCATCTTTTATATTAAAATTCGTGGTTCAATCGTAAAAGGATGATATTATATCAGGTTTCATTTTATAAGAAATTAATACCATCCTTTGTTTGAAATTAAGTCCCCCCTCCAAAAAAAACTTTGAAATATGGCAGATTAATTACAAATAATAAAATTTGCAAATTAAAAAAAAAGTTAATTTTATGTCAGAAGTCCACTATTTGTCATTGTTAGCCATTCTTTTCATTTTAAAAAGATTAATTTAAAAGAATGGCTGTCAACCATTCTTTTACTTTTTCCTACGAACCCAGCTAGGCAATTCTTCATTTTTGAACGATGTGAAGGACTAGTATCTCGTTCGGGACACTGTGGACGGTCGAACTGACTGACTACAAGAAGTTTTTACGATTTTCATCATTAGAAACTGCCGTAAAGGCCAGTGTTAAGAACATTGAATATTGGGAGTTCGACATGTATTCGACCGTAGGTTAACGATCTAGCTTATTGTTTGGATTTCGTGATTTTTTCCATGTGTAACGCGAGTACGAGCCAATTTACCATAGAAAATAATCCGCAAAGGCATCCCTTCCTTTAGACTGATAGATAGTCTTGATGTCAGGGCTGTGGAGTCGGTAGGAAAAATGATCGACTCCGCCTCTGAGTCCTGGAATTTTAAAGACTGTGACTCCGTCATATATATGTTAACATATACACTTGTGTTACGGCTTATTTTTTTAAATATAAAAGAAGCAGTAGATGGTACACACACACAAAAAAAAATATTGATGGCATAGCATATTATTTATATTAATTAGCATTTATTACGAAATTTAAAAACTGGCATTAGTATTTTCTAAGAAACAGTATAACTTCGGCAAGATCTTTGATAAAAGACCGTAGATCCGATTTCATAAACTTCAGAGCTGAGAATAGTCTTTCCACACTAACCTCAGTAGGAGGAAGAGCTGTTACTGCTAGAACTACTTCTTTTAACTTTTCAGGATAGATTATATAAGTTCTAAAAGCGTATAAGTTCTTGCAAGATCATATTTCTTCAAGGGCTGTGTAGAAATCTTGTTTGTATTTGTTCATTTTTATATCTAAAGTCTCTTGGTTCTTTATTTTCATTCCCTTTGCCTTTGCCTTAGCCTTAGCAGTATTATCCAAATATTTCTCAAAATCTACTTCATCAATGGAAGAGGATGATAGAGACTCAGTTGCTGTCTCTGCAGTCTTGATTTGAATACTCCGGTTGTTCTGAGAATAATTTCATTCTTAGAGAAAGTTCATAGATGGCTTTCTTTGCCTTTTTAATTTATTCGACATCCAACAAAATGTAACGTTTTGGATCTACGTATATTGAACCCAGCAAGATCTCATTGTCTAGCAAACTAGTTTCTCTTTTCTTCATTGAAGACTTGATTCCTTCTGCAATAAGCCGTCCCATTTCAGAAAGAACAAACATCATATTTTTCCTCGGCAAAAACAAGC
Organism: Stegodyphus mimosarum; assembly: GCA_000611955.2. Lineage (NCBI taxonomy): Eukaryota > Metazoa > Arthropoda > Arachnida > Araneae > Eresidae > Stegodyphus > Stegodyphus mimosarum. The sequence goes on along the minus strand of KK119360.1, from coordinate 415,985 downwards.
CTCCTGTTAATTCTTCAGATTGTAGCATTTTTGTGGCTATATACAATGTAGAAAGAAGAGTTTCTGATTCTGGAAGATTATTCCACAGTCTTTCTGTTAGTGAAACATTGGCGTTATCTACATATTCTAAAAAAATTCGTAATTCTAACAACCTCTTTATCATCAAATATGTACTTTCCCATCGCGTTGTTTGATCAATAATTGCTCCTTATCCTGCTTGCCTCCTAAGAATAGGGAATTCTTGCTGCTATTGCTGCTTGCTTAAATTTAACAATGAGATTTGTAGCATGGGTACCAATAACATTTGTAGCATATTTGTTGCATTTTGCAGCCATGGACTCCTTTTTCTTGTTGTAAATTAGGTTATAATAACGCTATCTATGAGCCGATGAAGTAACTAAATGAATCAGTTTAATGAATAATGACAAATATCACATCCATCCTCCTTCCTTATATTTATTTATTAATATGTCGATCAAATGGGAAATAACTAAATATTATTAATATATATCTAGTCTATAAATAAAAATAACAACTCAGTTTGCCATTAAAAATTTTTTTTCAATTCACTTTAATTTCATTTCAAATTGAAACTGTCCAACAAAACTGCAGTCGAAGTGTTTTTAACGACTTCTTTTACCCCAAAATCTACGGGTTCGTAATAGATTGAATGCACAAGTCTGATAATAGGTTAATAAAATTTATTCTTATCAAAAGAAATCTATCAGAACGCTGGAATTTTTCCTCAGAGATATTCGTAGAAGTGTTCACAATGTCACGTAGTCAGTAGTTTATGTATCAGTAGTTATACTGCAAACTGCTAAAAGCCTTAAAATACAACACAATGCAAAGCGTATCTAAAGAGAAAGCTAATTCGGATATCTCGGTTCATGCGAATCTAAACAGTTCGCAACAACAGTAACTAAGCAACTGAGCTGAGATGCTCTCTCCCTGCCTTTCTATAGAATTTAACCGGTCGCGAGAAATTTCTAGTACTTTCTGCTTCTTGAGATTTCTGTAAAGCAATAATTAAGAGGGAGGAATTACGGTCACAACCAGCATAGTGGAAAATTACATTTATTCAATTTCAATACAAATTACCGAGATATTCATTTACTCAAAGTTAAATGCGTGTCCCTATATTCTTACTTTTCCGGCATACCTTTCTCTTAAAATTTGTTACGCGCTGCATTGCACGGGGAAATACAATTTTAATTATAATTCTACTAAAATTAGCTATCTAAATGCAAAATTCGTAACAATATTTATTATTATTTAAATACGTGGATTACTACTTGAATATTATTATGGTTCTTTAAAATGAGTAGAGGAACTCGTTGTTAATGAAGTAGAAGATGGAAAATAAAAAGCAAAATATACAACCGGCAAAGTATGTTGACCTCGTATTTGCCCTTTTCTTGTTGTTCTGGAGTGACCGTTCTCATGATTGTGGAAATTATTATTTTGCAATTAGTGTTTTATCTAGTTAATTAGGGAAAATTTTTGTGAGATTAAAAATTGAATTGTAATTAGTTGGTAAAGATAATTCCTATCTCATTAGTGTTCTAAAGCGACTCGTAACTTTTTATAAATGATGCAACTGCTAATTTAAAACTTTATATTAGTTTATTTAGAGTTAAGTAGGGATAGAGTAGTGAAGGTCACGTTATTCTTTCGTGATGGGAATGCAATCTTTTGATCTTCAATAAATTGGTCTTAATTATAACGTTCTTAGTTATTAAATCAGAGTGATTATATGGTTTAGTATCGTTAAGTATTGAAATGATTAATATTTATTTAGAAAGAAGTTATTTCCAAAAATTGAGGTTACTATGATAGGATTTCTGAAGCGTTAAAATTGATTGAGCTATTTGCTTTTTATTTCCCATCTTCTACTTCATTGTTGAGTTTAGAACAATTTTTGAGGAGATGTAAAATGTGTTGACTATTTTCAACAGGATTTTTCACATTTTGATAAGGTACTGATTGTTAGAAATATGTTATTATTCGATTGGTGAAACTAAATGTAAATATCTCAGTAATGGATAACAGTGACAGTGATAAGCGGTTAGAAGACCTATTCATGTATGAACGTATCGAATAATAGTGCATCATTGTTTTCCAGCCTTACAATGATGAATATCTCACTTAAAATGATGAATCATTCCGAGATCAAAAACATCATGACTCAGCAATCGTTAATTATTGAATGATTCTAATTCATCTAAGCGTAAATATTTCAAAACAATCAAAATTATAATTTGTGATAGAGGATAAAATAACCCAAACTGCGTTTTCATTTCGTTGATAAATTTGATTAAGCTATTTTTACTTTCATGTATGATGTAAAGAAAGGTATTGTAACTTCGAAAGATTTCAGGTATCGTATTTCCAACATCCAATTTGACGGTTCTCGAGTTCGTTTGGACGATTTTTTTTGCTTGACATCTCTACAGACAAAATAAATGACTCTTTGTACTTCCTTGTACAAAGTAAAATGGAAGCATTGTAGTCGCGAAAAATTTCAGACGCCATATTTCAACGAAAATATCCATTTTGACCGCTATCCAATGCAATTTAACGATGTTTTTGCGTGATATCTGAACACAAAAAGAGAATAAAAGATTCTTCTCTCCCCCTCCCCCCAAAAAATTATAAAACTGATTTTAAATGGATTCTGAAAAAAAATTTTTCGTGAACGTACGCACAGACGTGTGTATGTATCTCGCATAACTCAAAAACGAGTAGCCTCATAACGTTGAAACCTTGTATATAGGACTGCTATAACATGTAGATGTGCACCTTCTATTTTGGTTGAAATCGGCTGCACCGAAAAGTATATAAATATATGTATATATGTATATATATCCACTCTGTTACTTGGCTCAATGAGCTCAGTTTCTTTATTCTTATATGTTTGTAAATTGTGTATTTTTTGCTTTAAAAATGATATAATTGTGTTGTTCTGATCTTCCGGTTTACGTTTTTAAGCCTATTTAACCTGCATGTTATAATTACAGAATTATCAAACATTTTAAAGCTGTTTAAGTGCGGCTAAGCCTAATTATTTTGGCCATAGCGGCCATATTTGTTTACATTTGAAACTTAGCAGAGTAGTGGATTTGTTGCCAATCTAGAAAAACTAAGCTTCCCAACAACAAAGATGACGCCTTCTCTTATTATTGCGAATTAAATCATGCTTAATCGATTCTGGAATTTATTTGAGGAAATAAGTTTTAAGATTTACTTTGTAATTTTTAGTATAGATATTTTGAGTTTTTATGTATTTTTGACTTATCGCAAAATGAGATCTGAATTTATTGAATAAGAAGTACGGAGTCATCTGTAAAAAACTGTTTCTTTCTTCCCCCCTTTTTTGTTTGTTTGTTTAATTTCTTTTATAGATCGTTTTAGATTTATCATAGTATTTGAATAGAACATGTAGCAACGATTAGATAATTCTTCAGGTGATATACATAATTTTTGTCCATTCTGAGTTATAAAATGAATAAGATGTAACGCTGTTAAGTGAACCTAGCGCCAGAGTGTCGCTGTAGTAAACAAATATAGTGAATTTTAAAGAGTGCATTTATTCTATTGTGGTTTATGCGCTATCGACGAAGTAGATTTAATCCAATAAGTTTCAATAATAATCAATAAGTTTAAATGAAAGGCAAAATGCGTATAATGTAATATTCCGTATAAGGAAATCACGTCGTGTTGTACACATCAGATTCCCCCCCCCCCAAAAAGGATTCTAAAATGGATTTAAAATGAATTTTTTTCGGGACATCTGTACGTACGTATGTATTTCACATAACTCAAAAACAGTTACCCGTAGAACGTTGAAATTTTGTATATGGCACTTCTCTAACATTTAGTTTTGCATATCCCTTTTTTATTGCAATCGTCAGTAAGTACTAAACGTATATATATATATAACGAAATGTGAAGAATGTGTGCTATGAAATGTGAAGTGAGATTTAAATAGTAAATGCGTATTATTGTGGAAATTATTAATTAGAATTGTTAATTAAAATGCAAAACTAAAGAATAAAATAAGATAATTATTTCTGATTCCATAGAAAGATCCCAATTTTTCAAGGGGAATTGGAACCACCAAAAATTCATGAGGAGCGCGTTTCGTTATTTCGCATTTCTGAATGAAATCTCAGTTCCAGTTTTAAATTTTCTGTTCAATTATATAAAATCCGAATTTAAATCCTAAAGAAGTTTAGAAATGTGAAACATTTTCTCGACGCGCGGACATATATTGTTGACATATTTAACATTTCTGAAATGCTTTAAGATTTAAATTCGGATTTTATAAAACTGAATGGAAAATTTTAAATTGCTATTGGAATTTTCTTCAGAATGGCGAAATGACGAAACGCTCTCCTAGAATTGTTTGTTGTTCTTTGAAGAGGTCCAGTTTACCTTGAGAACTCGAGATCTTTCTATGTAATCAGCTAATTATTTACAAATTCCAGTTATTAATTTCCACAATAGTACACAGTTACTATCTAATTGCACTTCATATTTCATAGAAGATAACTTTCATTTATATTCTCTCTATTCAGTTTTATCTTTCCAGCAAAGCCGCATCCTTTTACTACTTAAATAAATTTTAAAACAATAATAATAAATAAAAAAAAAATCTGAAATGTTTCAGATTAAATTACGTTTAAGAGGCCTTTTTCTAACATTTTATGTGTTACCTTTATTTATTAAATATCATGTTTTTTGCACTTAAACCATAAAACTCAGTTAAAGAACAATATTGCAAAATAATTTTAAACTGAGCATATCTTTAGAATTTCCTATACACAGTCTCATGCGCTGGAGATAAACATGTTTTTTCTGTACAAGGTTGCCATTGCTAGATTAAATCATTGAGTTTGTTAATGAAAAATTTGTTAAAGTTTTATAAAATATGAAATCGATAATAAAACAAATTCCAAATTTGGGCTTCCAGATGGCCATATTCGCAGCAGGATTACATCATTCAATTATCAATGGCTCTAGGTACTGCCGGTTTATCACAATGCGAGAAACATACTAAACATGCATACATTTATGCAGATTTTTCATTTTTTAAAATGTAATGCAGAGCGATAACATTTAGTGGCAACATTTTGAAAAGTGATACGCCGTTTTTGTGTTTCCGACGCAAAATCGCAAAACGAAAGTAATAGTCCTTCAGGACTAAATCCCAGCTTTTCTTTACGAATTATATATATATATATATATATATATATATAAGATCAAGAGATTAGACTGCTTATGAAAAACGGAACGAAGTTTAGACTTACTAAATTCATTAATAAATTACATTGCATATAAAGTATTTCTACAAATATTGATAATTCTATCCTGAAAGTTCTAAGTACACATCTATTTAAAGAATGAAAGAATGGGATTATTAGTCAAAGAGCAAAAAGAAAATTGAAAAAAATTCAAGGATTTAAAGGAATTAATAACTGGAAAAATTTAATTCTGAAGATTTCACTATTAAAAAAGCAATTTACCATAACCAAAAATGAAAAAAAGTCTACAATTCTATAATTGAAAATGAACTAAAAAATTCTTCTACCTATAATATCTCCAAAAATAAAAAAATTTCTGCTTTTCACAAAAAATGGAGAATTTCTCTTTTCACTGGAAATAATAGGTTTCCCAATCTTTATGCCTTACCAAAATTGCATAAAAATCCTCTCAAATTTAGATTTATAGCCAATAGTACTAGAAACTTGAGAAGAATCTTGATAACATTTTTACCAGTCTACTTAAAACTATTTGGAATATAGTTTTTAAACAAGCTGCCCAAAACTTCTGGATTTCGGCCGCGCCAAAAGTATATAAATATATGTATGTATATACCCACTCTGATACTCGGCTTAGTGAGCTCAGTTTTTTTTTTATTTTTATATGTTATTAAATTGTGCCTTTTTTTTTGCATTAAAAATGATTGAATAATGTTATTCTTCTTCCAGTTAAGGTTTTTATGTCTTTAATTAATCTGCATGCAATAGTGCTAGAATTATCAACAATTTAAAAGTTGCTTTAAATATGGCTAAACGTAATTTTTTTTTTACCATTGCAACCATATTTGTTTACATTTGAAACCTAGCAGAATAGTGAATTAAGTGAGTTTCTGCACCCTCAGTGTCTTTTTGCCAAATGGGACCAAAAGGAAACTTTTAGTTTTGTTTACGGAAAAGTCTGCCTTCGTGCCTGCTGGCCGAATTGCTTGTTTTTGCTTAGAAACTGTAATTTGAATTGTTAACTGTATTTGATGTTTTTCTGTGTCTTTTAATTCTTAATTTTTAATCAAGATATTTTGAGTTTTTGTGTATTTTTGCCTTGCCACGAATTGAAAAATGAATTAATTGCATGATAAATATATCTATAATGAAATTCGAGGAAATAAGTTTAAATTAAATGCTGAAAAAAAAAGCTTATAATTTAAAATTCCGTATAAGGAAGATATGTGGTGTATACATCAGATTTTTTTACTTCCTTGTACGAAGTAAAGAAAGTATTGTAATCGCAAACAATTTCGGTTATCCTATTCCAAGGAAGATATCCATTTTGGTCGCTCTCGATTCCATTTGAACGATGTTTTTGCTTGACATTAGTACGTACGGTCAGAATAAAGGACTTTGTCCCCAAAACAGAAGTTGAAATAGATTTAAAATGGATTCAGGAGAAATTTTTTCGTGACATCTATACGTACGTACGTATGTAGCTCGCATAACTCAAAAACGTGTAGCCTCAGAACGTTGAAATTTTGTACATAGTACTGCTATAACATGCAGATGTGCTCCTTCCTTTTTTGGTTGCGATCGGCCACACCAAATGTGTATATCTATCTATCTATATATAGATAGATATATATGCGCAATTTACCATATACCGCAATTTACTAATAAAAATTGTGCAATAAATGTGTATTTATAAGTGTGTGTATATATATATATATACACACACACACACTTATAAATGGTAAATTGCGCATTTTTTGCTTTAAAAGTGGTTGGATTATATTATTCTTATGTTCCGGTTAAGGTTTTTATGTCTTTAGTTAACTTGCATACGATAGTTGTAGAATTATCAAGAATTTAAATATTTAGTAACAGTCAAGTCAGTTTCTGCAGCAATTTCAGTGTCTGTTTGCCAAGTGGAGCCAAAAGTTTTGAGCACCGAAAAATCTGTCTTTCTGCCTGATTTTAATTAAACTCTAATTGTAAAAATAAGTTTTTTAACTGTATTTGGTGTTTCGGATTTTTTTCTGTATTTTAAAATTTTTAATGAAGTTGTTTTGAGTTATTATGTACTTTTTACTTTCCGCGAAGTGATAACTGAATTGATTGAATGATAAATATGTCTCTAATGAAATTCAAGGAAATAAATTTAGTTGAAATGCAGCAAAAATGTGCATAATTTAATAGGCCGTACAAGTAAGTAATGTGGTGTCTGCATCATTCCCCCCTCCCAGAGTGTATATGTAGTTGGAACCACATATATCGGATTCTGTGATAAATACTGAACAAACCTTTAAAATTGCAGAAATTTTCACAGAAGAATGCGTCTAATCAGTGCACCTTACTTGAGATTTTTACAAACATGCCATTGCTTTAAACAAGAGGTTGATTTGAAGGAGTTATTTTTGAGTTGTTATCTGCTATAACCATCTATTCGCGAAGCATATCGTTATTGAGTGAAATTTCTACACAGTCGTTTTATGTGACCATTCTTTATTTAATGCAAGAATAACTAATGTTATAAGACGGTTGAAGTTAACATTTCTTTCGTAGGGTTCCCTCCTTTTCAGCCTTTCCGTCGTTTAATGTAGTATTGTAATATCACGCTCATTTTTATTTTATTATTTTTATCTGTTTGAAAACCTCACCATTTCAACTAACTTCAAGCCAAAATCGTTGATAAATGCGTTTTTGGTCATTTAAAAACGGTTAGGATTCAAGTGAATTGAACAAAAGAGAAGGGGGGGGAATACTTGATGTCATTTGTTGGAATACGAAATTTCAGAACGTAAATTACCCATGCGTAAGATGAATTTTAAGAATTTTTACGCAAATGGAGGTAAGCAGAAATGGTGCTATTCCAGCTTTCGCATTCGTAAAAAAGGAAGAAAGCGGGAAACTGCCCTTAATCACACGATTTATCAACCAGCTAACAAATTTGATCATTTGCTGGTTAGCCATTTGGAGTTGCAAATCGTTTAAATTGCGCTTGGTAACAAAAGTCTGTGAATGGTAGTTGGGAATTCTTTCTATAAATGCGTAGTTCCGCATCTTTTAAGCTGTTCGGTCTTACCTTGAACGCCGGCTGCCTTTCGTGATTAGAACCACGGCTTGCAAGCGTTTTGATTTGTTGCCACTCGTTCTATCGCGACGTTCTGTGGGAGGAAGCCCGTGGAAGGGTTAAGACTGCGTGAATCAACCTCTTCGTCGTGACTCACACACCAGCGCGGAAACCGGATTTCGATCCGTTGTTGCTCGATCGGTTTGCAAAGTTTCGACCGCCCTTCTTTGGATTCATCCTAGAATCAGCTCGAAGAATGTCTTTTCGATGTAGGTCAGAACTAGGGGTGGGCGGGTGCACTATGTCGCACTCCCTATTCAAAATACTCCCCTTTTACGTATTGGAATGCGATGAAATTTAAGAACATATTTCATACAATGCAGAATCGTCGGTTCTTTTAGAAGCTGGGATACGCCTCGTATTCTGAACGTTAACAAACTTTTTTGGGTTTCTTTTCGTAAATATTTCTGTGTCAGCTGGATTAGTTCAAGCTGCGCATGCGGGTATTGTTTAATACAAAAGAAGTGGAAGAAACATCTGTATAAAACAATTTATTGGTCTATGGAGGTGCACTGAAAGACCTAGATCTGTTAACCAAGTGATCTTTCAACACTCTTTTTCTGTAACATCGTTAAAAAAAGTCACTAGTTTTGCTTCGCCTCTGTTTTCCTCGTCTGTCATTTCAATAACAAAGGCGTAGTCAGAAAATGTTTTCGGCGAATATTTTTGGGAGGAGTATTTGTTTCTTACGCATACAAGGAGAATGAGTTAAACATAATGCGAATAATTTCTTATTGCCGTTCTAGTTGTGTCTGAGCTCCGATTTGCACATTTTATCAAATTATTTAATGTTTTATTATTGTGAAATACAACGTACTGTTGAATAATTTTTTTTTCCCCTGTACGTTAAACAGGCAAATAAACGCCTTGATGTGCTTCAAGTGAACGTAAATTCGATCTGTTTATCTTCGATTGCACACCATTCGTTGATTAATTCGGATGGTGCTGTAAATTTCATTTACGTAAATCGTAATTGTGATCAGTTTTGAATGATCCAAAATGTCTTCTTGTAAGCTTAACTTTTCTTGCTTTCCTGTATATATCGTTTATTTTTATTTTAGTAATTAAATTCAAACCCGAAGCCTTGCCGGCTTCACTTCCTGGGAGGCAGACTTTCTCAAGGATGATTTGTTAAACTTCCGCCGCGTTGAATCCTTTTGAGGGATCTTAAATAGGAACCAAATTGCCTATAATTTCATCCCAGAGCTGAGGCTCCTTTAGTATAGATCTCAGCAACGCAATAAATGACTTTGCTTAGAGGTGATGGCAGTAATGATGCTGTAGTAATGTGAACCGTCAGAACAGCAGGGTACAAGAGTATGAGAAGAGAGATGATCGCTATTTGTTCTTACCAACTCAGTCAGTGTGTTTACACTACCTGTGTCTGTGTAACCAAATATCGAAAGTCAGGCTTTATTGTTCGATGTAACTGACGGGGTATTTTTATCTTATGTTTCACTACTTGGGAGTGAATAGAGACATTTTTTTGTCCATTGGTTTTTCACAGATAGTTATTATATCATATAAAACCGTAAACTTGAGTCTTCATAATTAAAGCTTTCCTTTTTTCATTTCTTAAAAATGTTGAATTGTAGTTATTACGCTTCTTCCCCAAAGCCCAAAAGCAGACATATATTTTTCCCCCCTCCCTGTAATGCAACTGTAAACCGATGTAGGTACTAGCAGGTTTTTTCTAAAAGCGAAGTTGTGAAAGCAGATTTTCGTAAAGTGTGGATTGTCTTTATTGAAAGTTTAAACAGACTGTAGTGGCTGAATGCCATAAGGCCATTGAACATTGCTTCTTTGTTCCAGATTTAGTACTTAACGAATGTGTTGATTGGCGGAAAGTTTCCCTTTGTATAACGTGATTACAAGCCGTTTTCGTTCTCCATGAAGGTAATTCCTTTTACTATAGATTGCTGTTTGTTGCAATCAATTATCAAAAGTGTTTGGCTATATATGGAAATGGAAAATTTTGCAGTAATGATAATATAGAACAGCAAACCACTGTTCAAATCCTGGCGAAGAGCCTGACTATATGAAATTTTTCCTTATATGTAACATGAATACGAGTCAGTTTTCTTTAGAAAGTTCTCCAGCAAGGCATTCTTTTTCTGGGGCAAGCAGACCTAGTGTGCCATAAACAGGTAAATCAACTAAATAAAAAATTGTAATTATTTTCCCCGCTAGCCTTGATGCATTTCATTTTGGAATAGCACTAAAGATCTTTGTAGCACTAAAGATAAATGTCATAATGAAATTGGAAGATAGTAAAAGATTATGCAAGTTAATTAAAAACAGGAGACTAGTTAAATTAAAGCCTACGTAATTTGGTGCCGTACTTAATTGCTTGGTCGCCATATTGATTCAGAAAATACTTTTCCTTAATTAGCATTTCTGTATGCTACGAAAGTTGTTTATCGTAAAATTAGAAAATAAGTAGAAAGAAATTGAAACATTCGATTAAAATTATAGAAAACGAATGAGAAGAAATAAAAACGTATCATAAAATTAGAAAATGAATAAGGGGAAAAAAAAAACAGGGCTATATAACACATGTGTGCAAGAGAAATGGTGATAAAACACAGTATCAGAGAGAAGCCATTCTAGGACCACAACATCAAGTAATTTTCCATAGAACTCAAAAGTTGGGATTAATAAATAAGTCAATCGTATTCGTGCTCAGTCTGCTCCAAAATGGTAGGAATTGCCTCGTAATATTTTAAATATCTTTTTTGCTGTACTTCAACATAATTGTTTGGCTTTCAATGTACTATGTTCAACCATTATTAGTTTGTAAAATGTATTTCTGGATCCTTTATAGCGGAAATAGAACCATTTAAAACGCTGTAAATACAAATAACCATTTGGAGTGAAGTTTCTGCGTATCTCTATTTGGAGTGAAGTTTCTGCGTATCTCTATTTGGAGTGAAGTTTCTGTTTATCTTTTGACATAGAATCCTACCGGAAGATAAAAATTCCTTTTCGAAGATTGTGGACTTGGAGCAGGTGTTCATGCATTTTGGTCATGTCTGCACGAGAACTGCCTGCCTGTGGTGTGACGTGCCCTGGTAAAATGTCAAGGACCAGATCAAATACTTTTGTTTTCCGTGCATCGTGAGGCACGCATGTAATTCTTGAAATTTTCCGCCAAGGTTGTAAAGGAGCTAGCGTGCGCGCGGCACGATTTGAACAGCTGATGCGACATTGGATCGCAATGTACTGACGTGAGTATAAAATGCTTGTTGCCAAACCGATTGCAACAATTCGATAAGAGGAGATAAATCTTTTACAAATTATGTTGCTGTTGCTTTTTTTTCCTTTGCATCAGAGTTAAATTGCGAATCCGGTGACCCGATGAAAGAAAAGGATTTAGTCGCAGTTTACAGTGAGCGATAAGGGTAAACTGAACGAGAATTGTATTTAAAATGCATGTGGTTTTGGTTTTATCGTTTCAGTTTTATATGTTTACACAATCTTTTCCTCCGTAAGCCATCTTACTTAGAAAACGCAAATTATCTTCTCTTTGACCAATAACAACCCAATGTATAAAATCAAAGGGTCCTTGTTTCCGTACCAACAACTTCTCAAGAGGACTTTCGAACTGACAGATGTCAGATACTCCCATTTGGCAAAGACACTGTAAACGCAAAGATTTACGCCTTGTCCGGAATTCGTACCGATGCAGAGCAGCGTGTGCAATTCAGCTTCCATTAACGAGTATAGCATCTAGGAGGGGGGCGACAAAATTTTTGTTTAAATGTATTTAAAGAATGCTTTATTGGAATCGGCAGCGACTAGAATGAATTGCAGAGATAAGACTGCAGTTTGTTCGTGTTCCGCGCCCAAAGTTAGAATATATATGTATATATATGTATACTTTATTTAAAAAATCTTCCGCTTTAATTTACTTCGTTGTTTTTGTCATGTTACAAAAACCTTGAACTTATGAGAATGAAAACCAATAATCTGAGTATTGCTACAGCAAGAGAGAAAAGAAGAGCATCCTCTTTATTATGCTCATCATCTTAGTGGATCGTCAAACCACAGACCTGCAAATCCTCTCGATTTGCCTCCTTTTTTTTTTTTTTTTTAAATAATAATAATTTAACTCACGGATTTCAAATACAGTTTCCCGAGAGCGCGGCTCTCACTGAGCCTGAGCCTTCGGCGGTTAAAGAAGTAAACAAAACAGGTTATAGAAAAATGGGGCTCCTTTTAAAGTCAAAGGGATGGCAGTATATAAAAACGTGTGTGTGTGGGTTTCTTTGAAAATGATGGTTTGGCGGGAAGGTCATTGTCTCTTCGGCTCTTTGGTCAAAAACGTGGCCTACGTTTTAATTGATGTCTACTTCGACATTTGTTGCCGTCCATCGGGGCTTTTCAAATGGTAAATTCAAGTGAAGAACCTGCAAATGGATTGTAGGATTAGCATTTGACCGTTGAAAAGTGGTAAATCTACTGTATTTCGAGCGGAAACTGTTGTTGTAAATAAATTATGAATGATATTGATGTCACGTGTTTTTTATCTATTCAGGATGCTTAAGTAAGAGTGCGTTTTAACAGGGATTCGTTTAGGTTTCTTTTTTGGGGGGGGGGGGGGGGGGGGTTTATTGTTTTTTTTTTTTTGATTATGATTTGTTTGTTCGTATGGGCAGGATATGACTTTGAATAAAGAACTCTCTACTTTAAGAGCAGGTTTTTAATTGATCTTTGTTGAGAACAAACAGGCTTTTAATTCTGAAGGAAAATTAAGATAGCGCGCAACAGTGTTATATGTGGTTCTTGCACTGGTAGAAAGAAGCTTCGCTCTAGTGACAACTTCTTGTAAACTGTCTGTAATTGAACAGAGAGATTTAAGTATACTATATGTAAGTGATAAAATTTAATGTCGACTTGAAACAACGGAGCATGTGTATAGAACTGTTAGCAGTCGTAGTGGCCGATTTAAGACCTTTTTCTTAAATTACACAGTTAAATGGACGCCATCTTCGCTTTCGTTGTTGATCACATTTGTGCCGTTTTTGCTTACGTATAATAAGTCTAAAGAAAGAAAATGCAGCAGCGGACGGCATGCTAGCAGAAAAAAGAAACGGAAATGAAATGCGCAGATTCCAATAAGAAGACCTGGTTTAAAATGATTCAACTTAATAAATTAAAAATGGATAAATATTCAGCTTTATATGAGCGCAGCTAACCTCAACAATTATACATTTATCTTTTTTCCGTCTCGTGGGTCGGTGGACTGACCAATCTGTACTACAAAATTTTGATTGGCTTCGAAAGACACAACTATGACGAGCTTTATTGTTGTGTTGCGATCTACGGGTTCGTGGATTTGGAGTGACTAACGAAAACACTTGAAGAGTGAAAACTTAATGTGTTAGCCTGTATTACTCAGGACAGCTCCAAAAACAAGTTTGCAGTCATCGAAAAACTAAGACAAACACGCTGAAACAATCAGCAACACAGGCTTCAGGTTATAACGGTGAAGAGAGCTTCACGGCAAAGCACTAGAGTACCGCTTCCGACTCGGATTCGGTCGTTCTCGGAACTCAACGTACTCTCCACGTCATGACTTGCGATGCACTCGACGATACACACTATAGCCTCAACGATGCACACTCTCGATGCACTAACTTGCGATACGCTGTTCTCCATGCGTCTGATTTTCTTGCCAAATATGGGGCAACCCTAAACCCGCTTTGCGAGGAAGCTATCTTACTGCGGCTGGGCATTTCGTAACAGTTGAATTGACTATGACAAAGTCACTGTTTTCATTTTTTTAGTGTCGCTTCGGAAATTTTATAGTGTCGGCTCCGATATATTGTAAACTATTACTAAAAAAATTAAAATTACATAGTTCTAAGAATTTAGGCCAAAATCGTTAATTATATATACTAATAATTAATGTGATTAACTAATATATATATGTATATATATATTATGAAAAATTATGATTCATAATTGTAATTGATATATATATGTACTTATACATACATAAATAATTTAATTAATCGTAGTAAATTGCCTAATACTTGCGTACTTGCGCTAAAGTTGCAAAGTATTGACAAAAGTAATTAGAATTCTGTTGAAATTATGTAACTCATTAGCATATTTAAAAATTGAATCTTGAATTAATTTAAAATGGAAACATTAAAAAGGTATAATTAAAAGTGAAAATGCAAAGGGTAAAGGCCTAGTTGCTCTCGAAACATATATACACGTGTAAATGGGGGGGGGGAACCGGCTCTCTGGATGTAATAAAAATCTGAAAGCTTTTGGATTTTTTTAATAATTTCTTGGTAACTGAATTTTATATCGATAATTTTTTATTAATTAATTATTGTATTTAATTTTTGTTTTAAAATTTTCGAGAACTCTAATTGCGTTGGTAGGATCTGTTGGCTCTTTAAAGAGGGGTGCAAATATTTTTGTACAGGATTTCGAGTTTAGTTGGTCTTATTATTTTTGTAAATTTTTTTTTTTTTTTCCTCTCCCCACTCAAATAGTCAAAAATATCGAAACGGGTTTTCAGTTCTCAACTGTTCAGATTTTAATGTTTTAAATTATTACCCCCTTCGATGAGTCGATTGGAAGCATTAAAATATGAATAATTGCGTTTATCAAAATTGCGTACAATTATCAAAATTGAATTTGCGTTTTCAATTTCCGTTTTTAGCTTTCATAATTTAAAGTGTTTTTAAAAAGTAAAAAAATGTTTTTCAGTATAATTTTATTAATTCAATTCGCTTATTACTTAGGCCAAAAATTTAATAGTATCACGCTGTTTCTTTATTTTATATTTTAAATTAAATGTTTTCTGATCGTAATGCTATGAATTCTTTCCTTTGTTAAGCTAGATTGTGTGTAATCCGGAATACTTTTGATACTTCTTTACATGTGTATTTTCAAATATCCTTAGCTAATTTGGCTCCCCTTTTAATTGTTCAGTTGAGGCAAATGCCGAACTTTCCTCACCCTTGTCCCGGCTCTTCCTTTACATATTAAAAAGTTCTGGTAAAACGTAAGAGTTTAAACAGTTACTCAAATATTTTTTTGTCAAATTATGTTGAGAAATTGTAATTTAAACAGATTAGAGATTCAAACATTTTAATTCTTTGTCATTTACTGAATTTCGGATGTATCTTCTGAATAAATGGAGGTATATAATAAAACAGGCAAATCGACAACCTTGTATTCAGCGTAGATTTTGTAAAATCCCTATCGATTTCGAGAGCAAAACGGGTTCCCCTTCATCAGGAGCAAAAAATTCTGTTGAAGGGGGGACCCGTTTTGCCCTCGAAATCGATTGGGATTTTACAAAATGTACGCCGAACACAAAGTTGTCGATTTGCCTGCTTTATTTTCCACGTTGGGGTGTTTTTCTTGCACCTTGAAATGGAGGCATAGTTTATATTCTTTATTTTTTTAAAAAAATTGTATAGATTTAAAAACTGTTATTTTGGGGGAAGGGGGTATTTAATTTTTTTTTTCTTTTATTAATGAAAAAATTTTTCATGCATGAAGAAATCGCTATTCGAAAACTTTTCGGAGTTCGAAATAGAGATATTTAAGATTCATCTCACTTCTTTAAACCATAGTTTCGTAGCCTTTTTTGGCTCACAAATTCCTTTTCGAAGTTTATTTTGCTTATTATCCTTGCAAGTGTGATGGCAGTCCTTGACTCTTAACGCCGGCTGAAAGCTAATTTACCTCCAGTATATGCACACAAACATAGTTTTTCTATATGCAAACTCACCGTGATCGTTAAAACGTCACGGCGCCTACAAAATGCGCTATATGACCTTTGCCAATATTGTTCATTTATTATTTTTTATTTGTTGTGGTAACAGTAGAATATTCTGTAAACGTACGATATCTGCGCTTAATAAAGTAGTATCAAATAAAGGGTTTAGCTGAAACGTTTTCTAAATTAACGTCAGGGACGTCAATTATTCGAAAATGTGGATCAAATCACTGATCATTTCGCTTAAGTTCAAAAGCAAATTCGAGAAGCAATCGTATGTTATCATGGTTTACTCAGTTATTATTATTATTTTTTTAATAAAACATTATTTATATGCTTTCGCTCGTGTTAACTAATTGAAATGAAGCGTTGTGTGTTTATTTTCTAAAGTATTTATGTATGCAGTGTATATGTATACGAAGAAATTGTTATAAATGTTACGTATATTTTATGTTAAATATTAGCCCGATTTATAAAATTGTCATCAAAGATACCAAGAATAAAATAAGCCCTCGATTTACGTCGGAATCGACGTTTGGCAAGACTGATGAAATAAAATCCGTCGCATGTCGAAACCTACCTAAATTAAATGTTCTCTGAATGTAGTGTGCAAGTACTAGTTAGAAACGCATTAAAATTTTGGGATATTTATTGCATTTGAACTGTATCAAACTATTAATTATAACTCATTACTCAATGCGGAAATTAAACGGTAACGATTACAACTTTCTTAAAGCAGTTATAGTAATGAAACTGCAAAACATTCGCATATTGAAAGAACATGCAGCTTAGACGTACTGGCTGTTATTGCAAGTACAGATTTGCAAACGTGTTTAGAATGTTAGGACTGACAGTTTGTAAATTCGGTTTGTGTGTTCATAAGGGATAGAAAAATCAAACTACTTGCAACGTTGATCAAATTATGTTAAAAGTGGACTGGCATAATTTAGTATGCTTTTTGGTAAAGTTTGCCCCCCCCCCGCCGCAGTGGCTGGCTTTGACCGCTTATCGACCACTGCTAAGGCCGAAGCAGTGGTCTCTTTATTATGGACGCACCTAATAGGTGAGCCACCGTTGCCTCCTATAAGGGACGGGCAAATTACATCTATGCCTTCTCCGCGATTCGATTCCAGGTTCTTCGATACGGTGTCCACTTTCTCGTTTGGGCGGCACTTTTGGCAAAGGTGCGTGAATGTAATATTTGTGTGATAGAACGAATAATTTTTTTTAAGAAACTAAATCTTCCAACGTGTTCTTATCGCTCATTTGCTTTTCAGTGCTTCCTTTCTGCCCCTCGAAGAAGTAAAGCTTCCTTTGGTCTGTCTCCTCAGTGCCCCCCCCCCCATTGATAACGACTACATTGGGAAACTGTAAACTAAGTTAAAACTTTCGTAACTAATGGCACACTTTTATTAGGTTGTTTCTTTCTTGTACTTGGCAACCCCCCCCCCCCGTTTTTTTTGTTTTTCGTTCTTTCTCTTTGCGAAATATGAATTATTCCAGTAACTGAGAAATCACCAGATTTTAGAGTTCCGTCCTACTTTGTAATACTGTTTTCATTTGGAAGTTAAATAACGACGTTTTGTTCTTCCAAAATAAATTCAATAAGAACTGTTCGTTCGTCTTTGAAATGAAGTCTTTAATGCTGATCTGTCTGGAAAATGCTAATTTCTCGGTCTGTGGGAAAAATGTGCACTACTGCGAAAAGGCCTTGAATTTATCTGATTGCTGTTGTCTGGGGAATCGGAGGTATTTGAAATCTCATCTCTTGCACGCCACTTTCATGTGTATGTGTGGCCAGGTGGGGAGGTTGCTGCTGGCTGGGAACTGTGCTGTTGCTTTTGCTGTTACGAAATACGTTCGATGTTTAATAAAGGATTTGTGAAGAAAGAATTGATTGCATGTGTTAATGATGGACAGCGTAATAAATTACTCATCACGGCAAGAAAGTTATAACAAACGTTTTTGCTAAAGATTTAGAAAGAAATTTTCTTTTCTTCTTAGCTATTGTAACAGTAACGGAAACTAAACGTCTGCTTATACAGTGAACTTCCAATTAACTAAAGTAAAAATGGGGACGATTTCCTCGGTTAACTCAAAATTCGAGTAAAAAATGTGAGTCACTTTTAATTAAACTTTTTAATTTTTGTCGGACGGTGTTTATAATCAGGATTATATACAATTAAATTACATATTGTTATAGAAGGATGGATAACTTGATAGTTAGGAGCAGTAATTTTCTCGTTATTCTGCAAGAAAGCGAGAAGGGCAATATAATGTTACTACTGCGGGATAACTGAAATATTTGTTTGTACTATTTTTTTCCATTGTTGTTGTTATCTGATGTCCCATTTCAGGCTTTCCCAAATGAGGCTTTTTTTAAAAATCGTCCTAATTCAGTCATTTTCCATAGTTTAGTTAAGCATTTTCATGTAATCACTCAAAGTTAAATCTGAAAATGTGGTCGTGCAGTAAAATAGATATGAAATGATGACACAATGACGCTTTGTCCCTTAAACTTCGTGTTCAAACGAAGTTTCCATTAATGTCACATAGTGGTAATACCTAGTACGTTAACATTCGATGTTATCTTGAAAGACTTCTTTGATTTTTAATTCTTTGGATTTTAATGAAGAATGAAATTATTCTTCCATTACTAGCAAATGGCAATTTTAGTTGCGTGACCTTCAGCCCGTCTATGTTTCGAGTGAAATAAAGTGACGACTTTTATTTCTATTTATTAAGATAATAAAACTAAATGTTAAAATTAAACAAAGAAATTACTTTAATTGCGTAATCACGTATACCATGTTTACTTAACTAAAGTTCAATACTGCCATATTTGTTTCTTGTACTTGGTATGGCAAGTGCGGAATTGTGAATTTCTATAAAATTACATATTTGCTAAGTGAGATGAATATATATGATATGCTTATTGACACGAGATAAATTAGTTTCCGCTGTAAGCTAACGAACATGCCACTTGCACATTATCCAATTATTAATACGTAATTCAAATTACTTAACAATTCTTTAATATACTGTATTTTTTTTTCTTTTTATGTTATTTAAAGCAATGAAAAAATTGAAAGTAAATTTATATTCTCGCAGCATGAAAAGCCGTGCCAGCTATTTGGATGACGGATGACTGGTACCAGAGTTACTGGAATTCAGCTGAAGGAAATATCTAAGCTCATAGTCAAATAGATGTTTGGAAAAAAATGATTGATAGGAATGTGTTCGAAGCTGTTAAATAGACAGGCAAAATCTTAATTATTAAGTACATAATGATTCAAAATATTATTATAATTAATTTTATGAAACGCCAATTAAAAACTTTAAGTTTTATGGTCGAAACTTAATTACATTCAATCTAATCACAGGTTAACTTCCCAAGACTGGAAGAGAAATTCTAGACTCGCAGGTGATCGAGTCGATAAGACTACTAAACACTAGTAGTTCGACCTGATTTCAAATCCCCGACCAACGGGCGGGCTGCACAGGCGTTTACGTGGCTTCTCCGTGTGTAGCTTGGATATTAGTCGATTTCTCAAAAGCTATTACAACATGTGTAGAAGCAACAAAATTATTAATTTATATGTCGGCTTAAAGTTAAAAAAAGCTAAAATGGTTAAACAGAAACTTAGCATGTAGATGATGCAAGTTATTTCTGTTATTTATATAATAAATATTAGGTTAGAAACCAAAAAAACCTGGCATGTTAAACATAACTACAAAGTCAAATGCCAGAACCTAACAACAGTCAGTATGGCAGTCAGAATCTCTTTAAGTAGCCATTATAAATTTCACTAAATTTTGATTTTTCACTCATCATTTAAACTCTTTTGATTTGCATTTCTGGTGGAATTGATGGAAAGTTCAGAAAGGATTTAACATAAAAAAGGAATTAATTAAATTAAAACATATAAAATTTCAAAAATTTATTGGGGAAACCATTGGCGATCATCAAATTAACGAAATAAAATTGTTTCTTTAACGTACATGACGTTTATGCATAATTTGAATGGTTGTCTTAACAGGCGCATAAATAAATCTGTATATAGTTATATTTTAGAGGAACGCTTTTCAAAGTATTCCTAATAATGATTAAAAATTTTACTTTAAGCTAAAATGTGCTCAAAATTTTCACCGATAAGAAAGAAGGTATTGTGATGTCTTCCAGTTATAAAAAAGCAGTAAATAAATATAAACAGAGTGCAAGGATATCCGGAACCTACCGCATTATTTAAGATTAAAAGAAACGCATTAACTGCGTATATGTCATTTAATTGAGATTCCCACGTTCCTGATAACGCGATGAAGTTTCCATTTTCTTTTTTAGAAAATCTCATTAAGAACAATGGATTCAAGAAAACTGTCAAGAAAGCAGTAAACAGAGTTGAATAATTAAATGTAGCCGATGCAGCCAATGTGGATATCTGTTTGGAGTTTAGTACAGATGCAGTCAACTGGCAACAATGATCCGTCTGTGTGCACGGGACTTTCACACAATGAAGAAACGGAACTGTAAACATCCTTTCTTTCACAGACACATTAACGGCCGTTATGCTTAAACTGAATATTTTTGCGTTCACTGCTGGACCAGATATATGGCTTGTCAAATAGTCTTTTATGTCTTGTGAATTAAAAAATGTTGTCAAACGCTATTATGTAAAACTTCTGGAGGCTGTCTTTTTTGTCTTAAATAACTCATTCTCAGCACAGTCAGCAGTTTCAGTAGCTTCTTACTCTCCCCCTTCCACTTCCTCAAATTCTCATGAATTACATTTCAGTAATTTTTCTCATTAAACCCTTGGCCTTCATGGGCTTATAATTGATTTTTGCCCCCGCTGCGTGTACGCTAGTACATCGCTGCGGAGATTCATTTTTTGTTTTTATGTATAAATACACTATGTCCTCTAAACTCCTTATGTGCGATGGGTTCAGAACGAAATTTTGATCGAGAGCGACTTATTTTCGATTTCGATACCATTTGATTTAGGTTAATTAATAGCTCTCAAAAATTATTATTTGAGTCTGGTTGAGTTTCAGTACATAAAACGGTGCCAGCGTTATGTAAAAGTCATATAACATAGATTAATATGAGAAGCTTATTTATTATAAGCAGTTGCTATTTTTTAAACAGAAAGGAAAAGTACTCAAATTAAAATAGAGTTAAAGGTTATTGCAGATTTAAAAACTAGTATTTTCATTTAAATATTTTTCATCTTTCATGTATATTTGTCATAAATTTTGTAAATTTGGGCCCTCTGTATAAGGTATTTCATCCCCCTTCTTAGCATGCCTTCGTGGTGTAATGGTCAACACACTCGGCGCGTATTCGAGAGGCCCAATGTTCCAGTCCCTACGAGGGCATTGCTCATTTTTCATCTCTCCTGCTTCGAAATAAACTAATGTCTTTACAGTGGCGCCCGAATAAAAAAAAAGATGATGATTCTCCACCACCAGGATTTGGCGATTGGGTCCCCTAATCCCCAGTCGCCTTTTAAAAGAGATAGTATATAAGGTATTTGTCTCGCCTTTTTAGCATGCTTTCGTTGTGTAATGGTCAGCACACTCGGCCCGTATTCGAGAGGTCCGAGGTTCGAGTCCATGCGAGGGCATTGCTCATTTTTCATGTCTCCTGCTTCGACATAATCTTATATCTCTACACCAGTATCTTTTCTTTGATCGCCTGGTTTTTGAATTAAAAGCTTTTCTTAGCAGTAAATGTAAAACAGTGTTGACTAATCTTTTTTTTTTCAGAGTAAGTGGGCACATTTATACAGGTATCAGAAATTGGGTACTTTTAGTACTTTGCAAAACGGGCACTCACTTGTTTGGGGTCATTATCATTAACTATGGATTTAAAAACGGTAGCTGAGTTCGATAAAGTGTAATCTTTTGCTTCATATATTTCAAGATTAACAGTTTTCTCAGATAGCATCTGATGATAAAAGTACTATTCTGTTTGGGTAGTTTCTATTGATAATAGCACAAAAATCCATTTCTCATTAATAAGCTTCCAGTTATCTTAGTTTTGTGGTTTGAGAATATATATAGATAGATAGATAGATATATATTAGATAAAAAGTATGTAAATCAAAATTGTAATTTAAATTAGCAATACCCCTTTAATTCTTCTTTCTGTTTTGCGTATTTTCCCTCTATATCAAAAAAATAATAATTGTTTATGGAAAATTATTTGGACTGCGTCATTTCTAGATTAATCAATACCGTAAAGCTTTTTACATGCTCTGTTGAAAATAACTTACATAAGCTTTCAGCCGATAATAATTATAAATGTTAATTAATTATGCAATCAAAATGAAATCGAGACTAACCGACTCTGAATTAAGATTGCCTCCTGAACACATCAGTTTTCTTGGCTTCTGCTTCCCTGCTGTTGCTAAGACGTTGCTGCGCTGCTTTTTACTGTAATGGAATCAAAAATGTAAAAGTTAGTGTGCCTATGTTTAAGGCTACAAATTGCTTAACTACAATAAAAGAAATATGATTTAAATCTGCTACGACTGCGTCTTCTTGCATCTACATGACTTTCAAATTTATTCTTGAGTACCGATCACCTATGTGTGCTTCAGAATCTTTCTACGTCATTACCAGGTCTTCAGATATAGGTAGATAGATAGATACTTAAAAGGCATGTTATCCTTAGATAGATGACATAGAGAACAGTGATCCGCATATTTGACTAAATGTTACTAATAAAATCAATTTCGAGATGGTTCATTTGAGTTTCATATTGATATTTAAACACTCTGATTTTTCTGACGGGACACGTTTTAGTCCTCACATATGAAACTTTCGCAGCCAGTCCATTACTCTGGAATCTGACACGGTATGAAACGTTCAGTATTCGGCAGTTGTTCAGTGGTTGATTAGATCCGCAGCGAGAGTAAATTTATCCCAAATTACAGCGTTTGCTTTTGTTAATGAGTAATGTTGTTATACTTTTTCCAGACTTTAACGTATAGCGTTAAATAACATTTTAACTACTTGAATTTTTAAGGACAAATAATAATTTGTGAACGATGTGTTTTGTGGATACCTTTTGAAATTTAGTCGAAGTATTTTGGCACTCCTATTGAACAACCGTTTAATCCTAATACAATGGTAATACATGGTAATACAGTCAATGTACATTTCAAGTGATTAAGTTTCTTTTCTCTTGAAAGTTATATTTTGTATTTACGTCTGACTTTTAAGTCACTGTAAATGCTACTTTTCGTAGTGATTGTCGATTAATTAATATATGGTGACGCATTTCCTAAAACAATATCGCCCACCAGCGGCCGGGCGGTAAAGACGCTGAACACTGGTAGTTCGGTCCGAGGTTCGAATCCCGCGGACGGGCTGGCTGCATGGGCGTTTTCGTAGTTTTCTCCGTGTGTAACGTGTATACGAGCCAGTTTCCCTTAGAAAGTCCTCCACGAAGGCATCCCTCCCTTTAGGCAGATAGCCCTCGTGTGCTTTGCCATAATTGAATAACTTAAACCTAAAACAATATCAAATGTTTTCACTGCTAAATATCTATTTGGCATCCAGTGCCCTGCTTTTTTCAAAGTTAAACACATTTGTGTTCAGCATTTTTAATTAAGCTTTTGATTAACTATGTGTAACTTTGAATTGACTGTAACAAATATTCTGCGGTGCTTATATATATATATATATATATATATATAGGTAGTTGTAATATTTTAAACGTCTTAGCATTCTTTCATAATCTATGACGTACATCATGGTTTCGGATGACGTAGAAAGTTGCATGAAATGCGATGGAATTTGCGTAGATATTTATGCGATAAGATTTAAGTGATGAAATTTAATTTGTTTTCGTAATAATGCTGAAATCATGGTACGTCATTCCATCGTATTTAATTCTTGAGTTCTTGTCTTTCTGGTTAGTACTAAGATTGTGATTCATTGATCTGAGCATCGTAACTGGACGCAACATTTTTTGTTTGTTTCATAAGCAATATAGAAGCACATTTTCAACCATTTTGAGTTATACACGAGTTCTGCTTAAAAATGTGTAGGTGCGTCCTTTCGGGTTTGGAAAACAAATTCAACTCGTAAGTGATGGAGTCGTGTTTGCTGAAAACTTTAAAACGGGGAAGTTTTTTTTCAAGTTCCGAAGCTCAGTGACTTAAGTAATTCCTGAAACAAATTGTTTAATTTATATATATATATATATATATATATATATATCAAAAAGGAAGTGTCGGAACGAAATTCAAAAAAATGTGTTTGATATGTGTGTGTGATTATTTGGAATGTTGAAGGCAGATGTTAATGGCATAAAAAAATAGCTCATTGCCGATTTTAATATTTCTTTATTCACGTTGACAAATGCTTTTAGCCAACGCAGATACGAGTAAAGCAGCGTTCTTGAAATAAAATTTTGAAGTACATATGAAGCCACTGCTGCAGCCATCACAAGTTAGAAGCAGCAAACCGGCAGGGAGAATGCGAAGAGTACAATTAGAATGATTAATTTTGGCTTACATTGTTTAGATTGGCGAATTAATAACTTTTTTATATTATTACTGGCTGAAGGTTACGTAAATATCTGCTTCTTGAGCTTTATTTAAGATTCATATGACAGCGACTCATTCTTAAATGACGCAGTATAGAATGATTTATTATAAGCACTGTTTGTGGGACAGAAAGAGAGAATAGCAGAATTAAAATAAGATTTAGCGATTAATGCAAATTAAAGTTAGAATTTTGGTTTTAATACTTTTTATCATACTTATGGGCATGCATGTATCTATATCGAAGTAATGTATTACTGTTTGCGGTAAATGTGTTTGAGCCTCGTTTGTGCGATTGCAGGGCGATAGCGAGTGGGAAGTGAGAAGAAAAAACAGTTAGTGCGGCATGAGTCTAATGCAAGAATCTATATGCTCTCCAGACTCCTCGGTAGAATGGTGCAACACCGGAGTTACCTGGGTATAAACCTACCTCCATCGAAAAAATTAGCACTCGATAGCATATCGTGAAATAGATAAAATTCTACTAAAATAAAAAGTTCTATTAAATTCTACTAAAATTAAAATAATAATAATAATGGGGAAACAAATCATAGAAGATCAGGAAAACATAGCCATCGACCTAGTGGTTGAAGAGTAAGAACAGTAAAATACACCATAGAAGGATTAGTGCAAATCTAAAGGGCTAAATAATAATTTAAAAAATAAATCGCTTTTAAAAAAAAGTACAGAAATTTAAGAAAAAAATAACCATCGCAGTCAACAAAGTACCAGCTACAGGTCATCGAAATTAATAAACCAATGGTAAACTAAAGCTCTCATTATTATTATTATTATTGTTATTATTATTATTTTAAACTTAGGCGAAAGGAGCTTTTGTATCACACTAGATCCGAAAATTGTCATATATGCAAATCTTTCCTGTCTATATTAACATCTTTCGATTGTCGTAATTAAAAGTCATCTGATATTTGGTCTGGTGAGATGTAAATTTGTAATGTATACGGTTTTTACCTTTGTAATAGAATTTTGTATAGAAAGATATTAACTATGAAAAATTTCGTGCTCCATGTTCTGGAAATGCTTTCTGACCTTTATTTTGGGGATTGGAGGAGGATAATTGTTATTATAATCTTCAAAGTTTATATAACCGTTTGTGTATTCCTGCATACGTACTTTTCTAATATGTACAGGTTTCATAACAGATAATTTCCACGACCTCAACTAACTGCTAGTTTTATTTGCAGACCTAGTGGGTTCAAACTTCTCTTCACTGAAATATGGTTAAACGTGAAAGGAACGTTAACATTCCTTTTCTTTCCAAACGGAAATACTGTTCGATATACTTTGAATAATACCTTCCATTTGCGGCTCGAAAAGTATTTTGAAAAATTTTGGCCACGAAATTTGGTTGCATTATTTGATGGAGACCGCAAAAAAGGAAAAGGCCGTTTCATGAGGTATTGAGTTAACAAATTTATTTAAATGCTAGAATGCGTAATTATGATGATTGTAATTATTTTATTTCTATAATAATGGCTTTAAATGTTTCTATTTTATTCTCATCATAACAAAATAGTTCGGGTGTGATCTTGTTAGAATCCGAACTTCTTAGAATTAAACCGTGAGACATCTGTAGCTAAACGTGTTCTGGAATGAAGTACTATTAAACTGAAGAAAAATTCTCCCAACGTTGAACGCAAGCGCGATCATTTTGAGATATCTCTTTTACAGGAATTTTTCGTTATTAGGTTTATGATCCTTCCGTTTCATTAGTTGACCTGCGCGAAACACACATCGAACGCAAACCTCCCCTGGCCAGTCAACGAAAAACGTTTCGGTTGGAAGTCTAAAGTCAGAGCTAGCTTTGGGAGAACGCATTTCTAACGTGAAGTTGTATGTTGTGTTTAGCGTCCGTAGATGTGATATACAGGTTTTGGTATTTGAATGAACTACAGCAAACTCCAAATCCTTGTATTTTGCATTTATTAAATAGTAATAATAAACACTCATAAAATTAAAATCCATGCCTGCAGAATTATGTCATTATATAGTGATACATACTAAAGTCGTGAATTGTACGTTGCAGCAATTTGTTAAAGAAAGTACTGTGCTTGCTTCTTAAAACGCTGCTTAGTTTATCTTTATTTCTGGTATTACGTAGGTGTTACGTGAAACCACTTGTAAAGGCTTAACATGAAAATAGTGATTCCTTTTAAAACATTGGCCGCACACAGTGTCAAGAAGGAAGCGGTAGGCCTAGAGAAACGACAGAACATGAAGACCGAGCAATCGTCAGAGCGGCACTCACAGCCCCGGATGCATCATTATCATCGATTGTACGCGCAACTAGTGCTTCAGTGACCGCAAGAACCATTCATAGACGGCTCACAGAAAGGGGGCTGAGGTCACGGCGCCCCTTGCGCCGACTACCATTGACCTCTGTACAACGTCAAGCCCGTTTGCAGTGGTATAGGGCTCATTCGTACTGAAATGTCGCTGACTGGAGTAGAATAGTCTTCAGTGATGAGTCCCGCTTTGAACTGAGCCCCGATGACCAGCGAAGGCGAGTCTGGAGACGCCGGTTGCCGCTGCCTGTGGCAGCCGACAACCACGAGTGATGGTCTGGGGTGCCATTTCATTTCTTAGTAGGACCCCTTTGGTTGTCATCCGTCGCAACCTTACAGCGCAGCGGCACGTCGACGAAGTTCTAAGGCCTGTTGTGTTGCCCTTCATGTCACGCCACCATGGGCTTATATTTCAGTAAGATAACGATCGCCCCCCCCACTGTACATGTTTCTACTGCTTACCGTAGTGCTTGCCGAACATTACCTTGGCCACAAGGTCGCCGGATCTCTCTCCTATTGAGCACGTTTGGAAACAGTTGGACAGAATTTGGCACGATATCCCCCAGAAGGACATCCGAACCTCTGTCAATCCATGCCAAGCTGAATAACTGCTTGCATAAGGGCCAGAGGTGGACAAACGCGTTATTGACTTTTTCACTTTGTGAAGCTCTATCACTTCAATAAATCATCCAATTTTTCTCAAACTCTAATCATTTGTTTTTCTGTACATCGCTTCTACCGATTTTCGTCCCATTCGGATAACTCTTTCTTGGTGCGTAGTTTTTTTTTTGTTTTTTTTTGTCTAAGAGTGTATAACTTCATACGTTCATGCAATAAAATATGATTTAATAGGTCATTTTGTGTTTTTAATATTAGACCAGTGTGGGGTATTATTCATTTAGAAAAAGTTAATTCATAAAAGCTGTTATTATCTGTAATCAAATAAGTTCTTGTTAAAAAATTATCACGCAGCATTTATTCTTTATTGAGGCAGAAAAAATCAACAAATTAACCTTTTGTAGTTAGATCACTAAATAAATTCTCTTCATGATAAAATTAGAAAGTAATAAACCGTAAGAGGTAGCTAGAACTCTCTTTTTTTCAAAAGGCATATTTTATTTCATTAATGCTTCGAAATTTCTGTATTGCCATTTCCGGTCAACACAGCAATTTTTAAATGTCGATACTGCGAATAATGACGCGCAGTGAAAAAAAGTAATTAAATGCAGTTCTTTTAAATAATTAAATGGAATCATTCAATTAAAATACGACTGGGCTGAGCTAAATAATTATTTATGACGTATTCATTGAAAGATTCTTCGTCGGCAGTTGGATGATTCAGGAGTTCTTTGGCATATCAGTGAGAATCGTTACCAAGAAGAACTTGATGCATGAATAGTAAATATTTGTTTTGAAAGAAGAGCAAAAAGAAACTTCGTATTTATAAATTGCTGTTTCGTGTCTTTTTTGACGTTTCTCACTAAAGAATACCCCATCAATCATTCCTGTAATTAGTGGTATAGCTGATCTTGTTAAGATTCTTAACGTCTGTGAAAGGTGTGAAGTGAAGCACACTCCGTACGACCTCGTTCATTAAGTAATGTTTGTGTCGTCTGGCTTAGAAAAAAATAAGTAAAGATGTATATCGTGCAACTTTAACCAGTAAGTTGGGCAATAAAGGTTGTTACTTTTCCCCCCTATTTGTAGTAGAAAGAAGTTTAGTAGTCATAGAAATTCCTCAGTATGGAATATTGAACAATTGATTAACCCACTGTTTGCTTCTTTTAGTAAATATATCAGTTTTATTTTTTTTTATTTACCTTTTTAAAGGTGGCACCGTTTGCAGATCGAGCAACTCGAGACGATTTTTCGCATATTTGAAGAATTACTGCTGACTTAAAATGATTTCCCAGAAATTAATTTTTTTTTTTTTTTAATGTCTGAAAATACTTGTGGTCCTGCGGCTCTTTCGATGGATACAAACACATTCTTTGCGGTATTTTTTCGGATTCTGTGCACGTTTTGCATTTTGAATTTTCTGTTTCTTCTATAGAATCACTGTCGCTTTCACATAATTCGCTTTCTATTATCCTGCTTTTTTACCTTCACCTTTTACTTCATCGCTGCTTTCCCTCACTTTGTCGTCAAGTAGTCTACACGTAGATGTAATTTCGTTCTTCATCAACGGAAAATCGAACCCATCTTCATTTGAATTGATTCCTTTATCGTATTCCATGCTTATTGGGCGCTGTAACTTTGAAAATAATATTCCATGACTGTCGAGTTCGCACTAACGTAGAAGATGCATATATAATCTAAAAATCAATTTAAGATTGAAAATTGGTAATTGTTGTATAGGCATGCAATCGTTTGATACATTCATGAAGCGATATTGCCTAAACCAAACCTAAATAAAAATCGTTACCACTCGAATTATCACGTTAAACCAAGTGGTTATCGGGAGTTCCCTCGTGAGTTACCGCATCAAATCAAGTGGTGATCGAGAATCACTTCTCGACTGCAAAGGGTTAAAGTAATGAATGCTATTGTCTTATATACGTAGTAACATAAAACTATATGTATATCTGCAGAGACTGCTAAGTTTCCGAAGGGATTTATGTTTTTCTGAAAAGATAATATTTGGTGCCACTGTGGAAACTAAGAAAGTTTCGGAGTTGGGAACCGTGAGAAATCACTAGTGCCTTCACCAGAATTCGAACCACAAATCTTCAGTTGCTAGCTTAACATGCTAACCGATTTCAACACAAGGGAGTGCAGTAACTTTTTAAACGTTACAATTCAAAATAATGCAAGTAGCTGAATATTAGGTGAAACACAGGTTAATTCGGTTTCTTTTTGCGTCGTAATCGATCAGATCTAATCTAAAAATCTCACAGCTAAATTTCAGATTTAAAAATTGTGCATTTATATTTAATAATAATAATGTTTGGTTTTACACTTTTGTCGAGGAGTTTTTAGCCTTTTATATATATATAATTTATTTATTTATTTGTGGATCTGAAAGAAGTGTTTTTATGAAATACAGGGTGGTCATAAAAAAATCTGATATATATGAATCCGTAGCGGCTTAACCGCTCAACCAATCGAAATGAAATTTCAAGTATTGTTATTTGAAGATATACCCTCTAGATTGTGATGATTTAAAATAATAAAGCTTTCATGGTTACGGTTGCAAGAAAAAGATGTCGTGGAAACGATACACGTATGAGGAAACTTGGAGGGGTAAAACATTTAAAAAGAAGTGCATTGCAAAGAACAATGACAACACGAGAGAGGAGAGGGGGAAAAAGAAAACTTTTGTTGAAATTTTACGTTTTCAACGCGGCCATCTTCACAGATGACAGAGCGCTGTATGCGAGAAGTCGTTGACAGCAATGACGAACATATTTTCGCGGTAGGAATCTGCGTAACTTCATCTTTTATGGCGTCTTTTAGTTCTGACAAATATCGTGGATTTGATGCTAGATTTCAGATAACCCCAGAACCATAATCCATCAAAGTCAGGTCGGGGATTCGTGGTTTCCACAAAACTGCAAAGTTGCGGGAGATAACTCTTCTAAAGTGCTGTTGCGGCACTTGCCGAACACATTTGGCGACGTGTGGAGGAGCACCATCTTGCGTACATACAATGCCGTTAACGACGCGTTCTGAAATTCTGGAATTCTGCAACATTGTTGTATACCAAGCACCTGTGATAGAACATGTTTTCATACCTGTGTAAGTGACCTCTTCGAAGAAGTACAGGTCGAGAGCGAATGTGCTTGTGAAGCCAAATTACACAGTCACTTTATCTTCGTGTAAAGGCGCCGGTGCCTCATCGGGAGGATCATCGGATTTATCATCAGCCCAGTGCAAGAATTCAGTTCTTGGATTTTACGTTCCCAGTAAAGAAGAAATGTGCTTCATCCATCCATAATATCCGCAATGGCCACCTGCTATCTTCATCATATATGATGAAACAATTCGCAGGGTCGATACGCTGTTTTGCTCGTTTGTAGATTGCAACATCTGGACGCGCTGGAATCGATAAGGGCGCAGAAGCTCGAGGACTGTGAATTTCGGTACATAAAAAACTGCGGACAACACCACCTACAGTATGCAAGTGACTTGCAATAATCGTATTATACACTTTCGAAGCAACTTTAGCAGGAACACATGGTCGTTAGGATTGCGGTATATCACATGTGCATCCAGTTTCGTACATTATTTTACCGAACCATGTACAGTTTTTACGCAACATGAACCTCGTCTTAAGATTTCACCGATTAACTCGCGCTGCCTTCGGCAGCATTCTCCCCGTTCAGATAAAACTGCTTTATCAATTCATCTGATTGTTTTCTTGTAAGTGTCATCTTGTTAGCACGTTCGAACACCTGATCGAAGGAAGCTGTTCTTACGATCTTAAAAATGTTCAAGGTGAAATTATCAGTTGCTTGGTGGTTTTTTATCCTTTTGATTTTAGCTGGACGTTTTCTTTTTTCGATTCTTCTTTTACCATATGGAGATGTGCATTGTAGTCTTTAAGCATTTCTGGACTGACTGATTGTATGAAAACAAGCAAATCCGATCTTTTTTTCTACATATCCGTATTTAATATCAAACTGGTGAGAATCTTTTCTTGTTTTTTCGGTCACAATTTCAGGATCAGTGTACTGTTGTTTCATTCTTTTTAACATATTGTCCCTCATTGAAACAATAAACTCTTAACAAGGATTTAATAGTTATAAATAAACATATCAAAGAACTTTCAAGGTTACATTATGTATTTATTTATAACAAGCTTTCGAAAGTAATGGTAGCCGTAGGGCTGTTCTTTGTTCTTTTCCTTCGTATGTTTATTTTCTGTTTTCTGATCGCGATAGTATTTCTGACTCCAGACATTTCTTTTGAATGACCTCTGTTCTTTCTGAGTTGCCATTGCATCAGCTTAGTTTTTTGTAGAACTGTAAATATGATTTTGTGCTTTGGATGTGTCTATTGACTTATAAATCTCTTGACAGAAATTTATAAGTATTGGGGGGGAAACACGGTTTTGTTGTCACTAAAATCGAAACAATGGTTTTGGAGGGAAGGGGCAGTGTAACAATAATTTGCTTCTGTAAGATTTGTTTGGAATTAATACTGATAATCTGATAATTTAAACGTTCCTTGTGGAAAGGAAAGAAAAATAAATATAAAATTAACAAAACAAAAAATCGAAAGGTTTCAGATTTTAAATTACGTCCAAAGGGGCTTTTTTTAGCATTTTGTGTATTACCTTTATTTATTAAATACCATGTCCTTCGCACTTAAACCATAAAATTCAGTTCAACAGCAATATCGCAAAACAATTTTAAAATGAGCGTGTCTTTAGAATTTCCGATACACAGTCTCACGCCATGAAGATTAAAATGTGTTTTCTGTACAACGTTGCCATTGCTCGCTTTGAAATCCTTGAGTTTATTAATCAAAAATTCGTTAAAGTTTTACGAAGTATGAAATCGATAATAAAACAAATTTCAAATTTCAGATTTGCTCTTCCAGATGCCCATATTCGGGTGGAAACGTTCAATATTCAAAATTTGATGGCTCTAGATACCGTTGTTTTATCACAATGCGAGAAATATGCATACATTTACGCAGATTCTTCATTATTTAATTTCTTTAAATATAATGCAGGACGATAATATTTGGCGGCAACAATTTGAAAAGTGAAACAATGCTTTTAGTGAATCGACGCAAAATGCCAAAACGAAATTAATAGTCCTTCTGGGCAAATTGCCTCTTTGGACTAGTAACACTTAATATAAACAATAAAGACATAACATCAGACTAATATTTGAAGCAGTCAGTCTGCTTCAGAAAACAAAAATATTCTGCTAACTAAGGCTAGATTCTTACCAACCAGCACTAACTTAAGGTTGGATTTTTTATGATTGTGCCTCATGAGTAATCGAAAAAGAGCACGGAATATTGGGATTGTACTGATCCGAGTTTGCTAGTTGCTTGGTTGGTTTCGTAATTCTTCCCGGGTGCAACATGAATACGAGCTAGTTTTTCTTAGTTCTAGTTTCTTGACAAAGGCATCCTTTTCTGTAGGCAGATAGCCCTTATGTGCTTTGCCATTTCAGATAATATATCAATGACTACTAACCCTATCAGGACTGAGTATTCGGTGCGTGTTCTTTGCAGACATTGTGAAATATTTACCAGGGTGTTTCTTCTCAAGTTTTCAGTCCTGAACTGGAACAGGGAGCGGAAGGTACGCTATGTTCTGATGTAACTGCTGGGCTGGAGAATAACTGCACGTGAAGGGATTTGAAATCCTCTTTTATTCAATCCTATTAAATACAAACTTCCCAATTCGGGAGAGATACAGAAAGTAAAAGACCACACTTGGGTCGAACTTAACAATCAAATAAACTTAAATCAAACTTTGCTTCGCAGAGCAATTCGCGGAGATTGGCCTCTATCTAAAAGGGTGCGTAGCAAGATATACTAAATACTACCGCACTTTAATTTATTTTACAATGCAATCACGTAGTAAGCACTATGGCTTATAAATTTAAACTGCTAGCTGGTCAGGCGAAAGTTGAGCAGCGTGACCGTGATCTGAGGCAAAGCTCTCACACCGAGAGGTTTTTACCTCTGGCTTAAATAGTGCTTGGCTGAACTTCAAAAATTAGCATAAGCTAAAAACGCGCGCTTCTTCTGACAGGAAGTTGAAGCAGAGAGGAGATAGAAAAGATTTAAATTAAAATAAACTTGGTTAGTTTAACTAAAACCTTACAACCCTAACATTAGATTTTTGCTAAATTTTATGTATAACTGTCGTGAAATGTTTAAGATACAAGTGTAAAAGTTTTCCTACAATAGTTCGCTGATGAGTAGGGCATATTGCTCATTAATTTTAATGATTTATTTAATTGAAAAATGTTGTTGCCTAATTTTAGTGATTTAATTCCTCAAGAGAGGAGCAATGTAGAGGCCTTCGGATACGAAAGAAAAGGGGAGGTTATTCTCTCCCCTTTGTATTGTATAAACGGGGAAGATAACTTTTAAATGATTTTTCAAATGTTTGAACTATGTTCGTAGGTCTAGTTAATTCTGGAGTTAGAGAAATAATCATCCGTTATGTCTCTAAAATGGGTAAAGTGAGGAAAATATGGCAACCAGAATTTGCGATTGGAAAACAAATTCTGTTGAAACATTTTCTTCGTATAAGCCTGTGACTGATTTATTTGTCGTAACTGTTTATTAAATTTAACATAAATGTGATTTTTACTGAAAATTATGGGCCAGTCTTAAAAAACGCAACCACACGCCTACAAATTTTTCTTAAAGATCGCTATAATTATTTCTTATATTGCGGCGTACAGTAATGATCTTGTCGTAAATGTACTTAGTCAATTACACTAACGAAAGAATAAGTTTTCTGAAAGGCCATGTTTATGTACCGGCGAATAGCTTTCATGGTCACACAGTGGACTTGGATATGGAACATCTTTCCCAGCGCATTGTCCGGAATGTCTTGAGTATTTGTCGCTAATAGCATTTTATGCTCTGATAGGCAGCGTCTTCAATTGTAATTTTGTAAAGCGCGGCTCCACGTTTCACTACCCGCCGACTGGTTTCGATTGTTCCAGTTGGGAACAAGTGTAAGTGACTCGACTCAGTTGCACTGACGTTTCGCTGGAAAGCACTCGTAATTGCAGAGAAGACGGTCGTTTCTCTCTTTTTCTCTCTAAAATCGTTCCAGCTTGGAACAGTTCTTTTTACCTTCGTTGCGGGCAACACAGACTAGGCTTCGCTTAAGCAGATTTTCTTATAAAATTGCAGTATGAGTGATTATTTGATTTTAGTTTTCATTTCCGAGCATTTTTGACTTCATAGAACTATTCAAAATTATCATCATAGATATTTTTTCTTTTTCATATTTATATCATTGTAATATAGGTGCAAACATACAGATTTCTACGTACTCTTAATCGTGATTTCTATAAACGGTTCTTAAGACGTCTCTAGTACTGAATATATTTCAAAGTAACTAAGAAAATTTGTAAATTAGCACGTATGTTGTCAAAGCGATTTAGCAGCATAAATTCTTCTACATATTTGGCTTGAATAACTCCTAGCAAGGTAATAAATACATTTAAAGAAGCCGTCTTGATTGCATTTGCAGGAGAACGCAGTGTTTAAATAATTACGTTCTTCCAATAAGAGTTATCTATTCCTTCCCTCTCCTCTAAAATAATTTGGCGACTGTAATTGATTGAAGCTTTGATAAGTATTATTTTCCAACTGTCATCAGTCGTTTTTTAGGGTCTGATACGTTTCTGTCATGCTTTCAGACGTTTCTTGTACATTGTATGTTTCGTTTGCTTCTAATGCATTTATTTTCAGAATTATTTTCATTGCGTCAAATAACAGCTTTAAAAATGGAATATTCGAAATCAATGTCAAAACAGATTAAAGAACTTTAACTTTTTCAAGTAAAAGTTTTAATTAGTTCACAACAGTATTCAAGTGTGAAAGCCACGAAACATTGGCAATTATAGCCTTGATTCCTCAGTCCTTGGCCATATTAGCAAATTGCGTAGATGTTTCTGTGGTCTTTCTCCTATGTGATATAAATAATACGTACGGATAACTTTCCGTGAGAAGGTTTTCTACGAAGTTATCTCTTCCCTAGCATAATCCTTGTAGTCCTTTGCATAAACCCTTTTACAATTAGTGCCAGTTAAATCCGACATATACAGAATGCTTCACAATGCTTATCGCCAACTATATCAGGAACTCACCAAATGCTTCAGCATGGTTAACGCCGACTATATCCGGCATCCATCAATCATTTCACTGTGGCAAGCGCCCGTTATATCCGGCATCCATCCAGGTGTTTCACAATGGCTTGCGCTGTGTCTGGCATCTACTAACTAGCCATTCTTTACGCGCATAATTAACACTTATTGAATGAGTATGAATTCGTTGATAACATACCAGTTCTGCTGTCGTGAAAGAATCATCAATTAGCCGGTGAAAGAAGTGTTATTAAAAATAATTGATGTTACTTTCAAATTTACTAAATGGGAACATTTCTTTTATATCGTTTTCCTTTTCTTGTTTCTTGAAAACGGTAAAATAAAGACAATTCTTTGAATATCATATTGGCCCGAATATGGGATGGTCTCACGTTAAAGGTATAATTTTTATTATCTTTAACGTCAGTTTTAATTTTCCTCCATTGCGTTCAGTGGAAAAGAATGCGTGCGCTTTCATATATATGAGTTAATTGTGCTGAAGATATCTTGTAAGAAAGATAATTAAAATATTGTATACACCAAACATTAAAATAAAAAATAATTTTATAACGGAGCCTAGTCTGTGTTACCCGCAACGATAACACCAAACATTAATTTAAAATATTGTATACACCAAACATTAAAATTAAATAAAAATGGTTTTTTAACTTAACAAAAATTTAGAAAATTGTGATAAATTATCTAGACATTGGGCCTGTCAATGGCCAACATTTGAAAAGAATCTTAGGTATGATTTTCAGAGTGGCATTTTAAGGAAGTCATCATCATCATCATCATATTATGTTCGGATCGATGCAGTATATGTAAATATAATATTTCTTGTTTTGAGGGTGGTATATGTCTGGTTATTGTTTAAATAACGTAAAAGTAACTGAAAATTTAAGACTGAATTTCAAAAATCTTTACGTTGTACGTACTGAAACAGTGGCTGAAAATAAGTTCACTGTTCATTATCTAACAAATGTGAGGAGTTCCTTCGTTGTATATTTTCCTTTGTCTTCTGCAAATGATTTACATTTTTTAATATCTTTTCTCAGACTTACAAAATCTGAAATGTTTATTTTAATATGCTGATTAAGAGAATAGAACATGAAAGTTTTCTCCTCTGCTTAAGTCACTAACCTCATTGTTGCGCGTCACTGAGTTTATCTTCTTACCGCTTAGTATCGCAAATTCTGAGAAGTCTTTCTTTCTCCTACGTCCACCACCACCATCCTTATAAAAAATGAAGTGCTATCGAATTGTCGATGGATTAAGTAACCCCTGTTTAACTGCTGTACGTTCTGTTGTTTGATAATGAATTGTTGATTTGTTTCAGAGGCGGATGCTTGTTAAGCTGCTGTAATGCATCAGTTTTATTTTGGCGGTAGATTCCAGAAGAGCTGAAGAGTTAGAATAGTGGCATTACGTCCCTGCACGCAATAAACAAGAAGCGTCCGCTTTTTTTTTTTTTTTTTTTTTTTTGTGAAAATAATTCCTTGTTCATTGATACTGAATTAATTATGCTTTGTTTGGGATGATTTTTTTTTCTTTCTTTTCTACTATAAAATTTGTTGTGCTAACAAATATCGTCACCCTATAGTTTTATGTTAATATCATTTCTCTGTGTCTGGTAGTCATCGTGTTGTACATAATCATGTTACACGATTTTACTTCTTATGCCGTGCAGTTAAAATATGAGGATGGATGAGCGAATGAACGAAACATTTCAAGCGTTTTAAAAGAAATAAGAGAGGTTGTAGATTTTACATTACCACCCAGAGGGTCGTTTTTTATTTACACACAAATACATGTTTCGAGAGCATTTGGGCTTTTTGAAAACAGCATGTCTTTAGAATTTCCGATAGACAGTTTCGCGCACTTGAGGTAAAAATGTTTTATTCTGTACAGTGTTGCCACTACTCGCTTTGAAATCATTGAGTTTTTTTAATCAAAAATTCGTTAAATTTTACAAAGTACATAATAAAACATTTTGAAATTCGAAATTCAGTTTTCTCAGGAAAGTCTAATTTTCGTGAAATCTTAGAAAATTTCCTAAAAGTCGCTAAAATTATTTTTCGCTAAATCGGATTTTTGCGCCACGGTATAGTTAGTAACGTAATTATAATAGTATGGCGGACATCAGCGTTAGACTAGCTGCCGCTGTCTTGCCATCTGTTAATAAAGTTGGGAAGGGCGGCACCATTTACTACTCCAGAGTTGATAATGAACAACTAAGGATGTCGAAATGAAGCTTGCAACGTAGAAACCAAACATCGTGCCTCTGAAAGAAGCACACCGAGCTGTGCCGCCGCTATTTGTATATTTTTCCTGGTTTGAATGCTAATAGGCTATGGAGACTACAACAGTGGAATTCGAAACTGCCTCTTATGCGGAATAACGCTAGCATATTCAAAAAGTGTGGAAAAATTATTTGAAAACTTCGTGAAATCTTGGGAAAAAACATGCAATCCTTTCTTATCTCTCTCTCTCTCTCTCTTTTTTTTTTTTTTTTAAATTAAGCTTAGGCAAAATCTCTAGCATTTTAAAATATTTTATTTTGTGAATCATAGTTTTCCAGTTTAAAATGTATTTGAACCTACTGATAATGGATGGGTGCATCCGGTTAATTTTCAGTACTCAAGCAACTAAATTATGGTCCAGTCGTACCATTCCATATAAATACTGTAAAAGTAATTAGTTAGAGTTCAAATTTTCAGTGGTCTTATTTGGAGCTTATTATGTTTATAGTACTCTAAAACATTTTCTATGACTGTGTCATACATAAATTTTTTAATTATTTTTGAAAATGTATTTAAATATAGCCTGAAGAAGAAAGGAATTATTCTGTGTATTCGAAAAATACGTTATAGTTGACGGCTGTTATTTGCCTTTTACGTTTTCAAGTATGAATTTCCGCTGTACAAATGAAAAGTTTGAGATTTTTCACTAAAAAAGCGGTCAATTTCTACGCTTCATTTTTTATATCAGTTTCCATCGTATATTATGCCACTTGTATAAAATTTTTTTGCAGATTTGATTCACTTCGTTTCCTTTGTTTTCGATTACACTGAAGAATAAATTTTAACTTATCGCAATAGTCGTGATGTTAAACACATTACTTTTAGGCAGTGTGTGGTGCTTAAGCAGAAAAAGACAGTGAAACTAAAGGATTAGTTAAAAGTTCTTGAATTAATTAAAAAAGTTAGTTAAAGTTAAGTTTTTAAGACTTAATTTTGGCCTCATGGATCATGGAATTTATGGTACTTTTGAGTAAAATAACTG
The DNA here is from genome assembly GCA_000611955.2 of Stegodyphus mimosarum. Taxonomy (NCBI): domain Eukaryota; kingdom Metazoa; phylum Arthropoda; class Arachnida; order Araneae; family Eresidae; genus Stegodyphus; species Stegodyphus mimosarum. The sequence continues at coordinate 376,906 of KK119360.1, read as the reverse complement.
TGAGATTAAAAAGGATTTGTTGCAGTTCCATACTTAAAAACTATTTAAATTTTGAGATTTAATTGTGGAACAGAATTTGCATTGCTTAAGAAGAAGGATAATGAAATTGAAAGATTATTTACGGATCTCAAGTTAAAAGGGCCATTTCAGGTGTGGAATCTTAATTTTAACACAAAATGAGTTGACAGAGTCTCTACATTTTTTCAACGAGTGTCTTCTCATCTAAATTATCATTCTAATGTGCACAAAAGCTAAATTGTATTAAGTTGGACTATAAATAAGGAGATATAAAAATATATTCACATGTTTCCCAGAGACATTATTATACTAATACTTGCTTGAAACACACATCTTTCAATTTCGCTGGCAACTAATAGCATTATTTATTTAATGAAGCGCTCTCTCAAGCATCGTTAAAACATGAATTAATGAAGAATTTCTACTGTTCACTCGTGCCCGGGGCATCAAAATTTAATTACATATAATATGTATAATGTAAGATAAAAGAATATGTAATCAACATCATAAATTATTATTCTTCCTTTTAAGATGAGTATTTCGGGTCTCTATTCTAAAAATAGTAATTGCTTATAGTAGCTTTTTCTGGACTGCGTCATTTCTAGATTAATCCATGTCACGCATTACCTAACGTTGGTGACAAATAGAACTAAAACAGCCAATGGCGATTTCAGAGCTGTATTAATTATCCAATCAAACTGTATTTAAATCTGAAATTAAGCCACTTTGGATTAAGATTTCGTCCTGAACACAATACACTTTGTTTCCTCTAAGGTACTGCCGCGTTGTTTTCTTCTACCGCAATAGTATCAAAAACTTAAGTATTACGTTCTGTAACAGGCACAATTAATAGCGTGTCAAAGTATTTTATATCCGCAAAATCTTTAATGAAAATAAAATGTATATTTAATGTCGCCCATGACTGTAAGCTTTTATTATTTTGTGTTTCAACATCTGTCTGCATCACTTCCAAATCATTGAACATATATATATGTAATAAAAACAATTCGGAATCAGCTACGGCATCAGCTTTACGCAAGCCATGCGCCATAGATTGGACTAGAAATGACGCAGTTCAGAAATGTTATTTTTTTAGAACAAAGGCTAAATACCCAAATTAAGAATGAGGAATTATGAGGCTATTACTAAATTAAATTATAAAGCTGATTTACTTATCTTACATATGCATGTGTGTGTAATGAGAAGATTTGGGAATAGCTGCTATGGATTGCGATGTTTCTTTGCGATGTAACCTGGAAAGGCTTTAATACGTTGTTATGACACTTAAAGACTTAAAGACAGACATGGGCATAGATTCAACACAATTTTATTTCTTGATAACTAATTTTTAGGACGCATACTGTTCGTTACACATCATCATTATTGTAGGATGTACTATGGACCCTACAACTTTGTATATCTTACATATCTTTAAACAGTGGAAACAGTATTTTTTTAAAAATCTGATTGGATAAGAGATTACTCCATTGCAGCAGAATTACTTAAGAAAGCATGAAATGGATTAACTTTGAAAGTCGCAGTCCAGGAAAAATTTAATTTAAACAGTTTCTACTTTTAAAACAGAAAAGGGGAAATACAGAAAATAAAATGTAGAATTACAATGCTATTGCTAATTTAAGTGACAATTTTGAGTTACATATTTTATATCTTACATATACATATGTATATAAGATATAAAATATGTAACTCAAAATTCTTAGCTTTATTTTAGCAATAGTCCTTTTAATTTCTCACTGTAATTTGGCTACGTCCTCTTCCTGAAATCTAAACTGCTTCACTTGAAAATTAAGCCGCATTATGTCATCTACAGTGCGGTTAGCCCTTGTCCAATAACCGTTCAAAACCTAAGCAAAGGATTTCAGTTCATAAATACACTTTACTGAAGCGTATTTATGAACTGAAACATCTGCAACATCTGTAACCATCTCGGCCTTCACTAAAAGATATTGCTATCTTAAAATCCTCAACTCATCATCATCTACTAAATTATCTCTCTCACACGTGCATGCACAGATATATGTGTGTGTAATAAAAGCAAATTTCAGAGAAATATTGATGCAGAAACACTTGAGACGTAGAAACGTAGATCCATATTGAAAAAGAATACCGAAATGCCCAATCCACAATGAATAAGAAATTCGGCAGTCGAGGAGGCAGTTTTAATTCTATTTTTTATTTAAACTGACATTTGTGGCCCCTAATTCCATTTGGCGTTCTGATCGTGCTTATTCAAGAAAATTTACAGTTTTGATACTGTTGCGATAGGAAGCGAGCACAGCGAAATAATTTCCAAGCAGCGTAGAAAGAAAAACTAAAGTGCAAGAGGAAGGTTTTGGTTTGGGTTAGAAGGGTTTCAGTTCTCAGAGTTTAGATTTCCAGTTACTATATCATCAGCATTACGCAAGCTTCATGGCATAGATTAATCTAGAAATGTTATTATTATTTATAGAATGAAGACGGAGGTTAAAGGGTTATTATTAATTTATTATTTGAAAGATAGATATTTTATATTTTACATACCCCCCTCCATGAAGAAGAAAATGGCTTGGTGAGAAAAAGCGCTAAAGCATTAGCAACTAAAGAGAAATAATTTGAAAAATATAAATAATAATTTTTTTTTGCAAAATAACGGCAACAGAGCTGCAAACTAACTGCGCCGTTATTTAAAATCTGATACTCTATATAAAATTCTAGCGTGCGTATAGCGCTCATAATCACGTGTAGTAAAAAATATAATTTCGATAATTATTTCGTGTCCGGCAATAAAGATTATGCTCAGTTCGGCTACGTCTGCGTACAAATTTCTACTTTCGAGTGTCATCTTTGTAATAATGCAGCAGTCTCTCCTAGTTTATATATATATATATATACATAGGTAGTTTTTATTTTGGGTATTTTTATCTGTTTTTGTTCAGTATTATCTATTTCATGATCGGAACTTTCTGATGATTCTTCGACACTTCGTGTACATATATATGATTTCAACAGAATCGTTATATCTCTATCTCTAGAATCGGGTGGAGTGGTATATTTGCCTGTTCTCCCCTTTTTCTCATCATCTTTGGCTATTTCTTCGCATATCCGGGTCTTTCTTTTGTATCTTTCGTTCTAGAATACACCTGCCTCACGTGTATGTCATTTGCATTTTTCCGGCTCTCACTTCCCTCCTTTCTCATGGCAAAAAAATGAAGTGAATAAATGCGATAGTCACTCCCCTCATTAAAAGAGGCTGAATTATTTTAATTTAAAAGCAAAATCTCTTGCCACCAACGCCTGTTATTTGGTTTCTTGCAGATAGGAGCCGAAATGTCTCAATTCAAATCCAGATGATAGTGGGAGAAAACAAAATTGTTATTGTTTGTCTACACTATTAGCAGTGTTTTTGGTACTCAAATGTATCTTTTGTTTCAATCATAACATCGTTAGTTATTGAAGATAAAACCAGCTGAATAAATCATATTGTATATACCAAACGCTTAATGGTAATGAAAGGTCTTTTATAATATTATGTTCTCCGAGTATATGTGGCTTAGCAGGCATCCAAATTTATCAGACCAAAGATTACGTATTAAATTTCCCATACCTGCGCATCGTTTTTACACAGGAATAAATTAACGAGTATCAAATAAATTGCATTTTTGCATGCCTGCTGTTTGAATACTAAACATTTTATTTGTGTCGTTAATGTACGTGATATGGAATAGCAGCTAAAGACATAAAAATTGCATGTACGTTACAAACAAATCAAGGCAAATTATTTCGGTGGCTGTGGAGATTTAACGGTTCTATCCGCGTCTGTAATCAAATGGAATATAGTTTATTTGGCCTGCCTTTTTGCTGTCTGGGCATATGAAATTCTTTGACATGGTTAAAATACCTCTTTATTGTTGTTGTAGGAGGCTTATTTTTGGAAAACCTCTGTAACTGGCCGAATGTGGCCCAAGGCATTTACTGCACATAAGAGTATCAGTACGGTCTTGGTGCGGACAGTCAGCCGTTTTGTGAGGTAGAGAACATTTCACGCAGCTTGGCTGGAAGTAGCAGTTTTCTGAAGAATGGTGCCACTTCACTTTCATACAGGCAAGCGTAGTTATCAACATGGAGGCATAGTTAACAGGAGAAAAGTTTCTATTTTGGAAATTTTGAGTTTAAATTCCGGATGAGCTACGTTTTGATCGTTATGTAAAGGGGGAATATCCAAATTAAATGAAGAATAAAGGATCTAATGCAAAATTAAAGTTAATAGTTTGCTTTCATATTTTTATCTTTATATATATATATAATCTGTGTATTAATAAAGATATAAATGAAACACATTTGTTAAATATGAAACACCGTAAATTTAATATTATAGCATATGAAAACTAATAAGCAAAATTTCCGGAGTTTTCCCCCTTAATTTCTCTAAAATAAATATTTATTTTTAATAAGTAAATAAATAATTACTTATTTTAATGCACCTAGTTTTGGAACGCTTTTCGAGCATCCTGTTATCTTGTTTGCTTATGTTCAAAAACAGTTGTCTGTGCAGTAGTTCTTCCTGCAGCAGTTCATTGTTTACATATCCATTAAGTTGCTTTAAGTTACCGGTCAAAAAGTTCTCAGTGCTGCTGTTGTTTACAGACGAGAGACACCTTTTAAGTTTCTGGTTATCATTCTAGTTCACGTGATGTTGATGAGGCAAATCAGCAAGAACAAAGAAAAAACATCCAGTGAGAAACTCTTCCAGCATTCAAGAAATACCGTGAGAACGATCACTTGTTCTTTCAACTTGTTTATTCAATGTCTATACATTAACGGCTTTTTGGTGCCTGCTCTTGACATGGACCTTCTTGCCGGAAATTCGAAACGGCGTGGTGATGACGAGCTTGCCGATTGATTGATAGAAAAAACGTTTCATGTTGAAATCTTTTTTTTCTCCCCCCCCCCGTCTTTATGTGCAATGATGTATTGCTTTCTCATTTCGTTGATAATTGGCTTAGCTTTGCAATTTATCCGAGACATGTTTAAATTCTTTACATAACTATCTGTTGGCAGTGCGATAGAAATTATGCCCCAAATTTTTTCCCCTATCTGCTTAAGGTTACAATTGCCCTTGGAATTAGAACATTGCAATTTTGATATGCTGTATCTTATTAGAAGTTGCTGCATATATTTTTTTTAAACGTAAACAAGTTTCCAGTGTTACTGCTTTGGGGGAGGGGTTGATAGATGTTCTGTTAACAGTTTGCTTTTGCGTACAGTTGTTTTGCAGGAAATAAATTAGAATTGATTTTAGAGAAAAATCTGCATCAATAGTGAACATTTTCAGCATGGATAGTTGTTGAGCCTGATTCTCTTAGTTAACATGCCTACATATATAGCTTTCACATTTTCATTTGTACCAATGATTCATATATCCACACTATACATATATGCAGACAGGTAATAAAATAAACTTATACATCAGATTGTGACATGGAGTTATCAGACTCTTTGCTGAAAGAAAGAAGTTTCTTCTTTCTTTAGAAGGAAGGATATCTCTAACGCCATATAATAGTGAAAAGTTTAAAGAATTAATGCTATGAGAATTTTGTATTGCAATAATAATATTGATGAAAAGACTAGTACCCCTGAAAAAAGACAACTATGGAAATATATTTTATATCTTGCAGAAAATAAACTGTTTGACTTCATAAATCCAATGATGTAGTATTTTAAGATAATATTTTCTATTAACCATGCATAAGGTAAAAATTTTACACTATTTAATTGTTCACTTGCTGTCATCATATAATTTGTATTCATCATGACTTGATGTCTTCATGCAGAATATCGTCTTTTGTGCTGTCAATAATATTTGAGACTTGATTATGTTGGTAAAATTTGTTATCTACTCTGCCAGCCATATGAATGATATTGTTAAGCTGATGAATGTATTTTGAAATGTGAAAAAAGGTAAAAAAAGAAAGAGGTTGTCTTTCAATCACTACATCCCAAATATCTCTAAAGCAGTCTACATCAGTTCATCGTATTACATACGAATAACTAAGTTAAGAAATATTTTTAACTCGAGGAACTAAGAAGTATTTGATATTTTTTTTGAAGAAGTATTTGATATCTCTTTGAAGAAACACCTGCATGATAAATTTCACATTAAATCACTGTAGATGCATTAAAGGAGAGCATCTCATTTGTTTCACTAAAAATGGCCAAGCAAAAAATAAATTAATGGCTTTTTTCTTGCCCTGTTTAGTACCTGTTATTGAAATTAGTCTACATTCCATCTTATTAAAAATGTTACATGGTAAACTATTGCAGTCAATCAGTTAAATAAATAATTGAATTTATATTAATAACTCAGGTGGATGAAATGCGTATCTGTTATTAGATTGTTAATTTTTATTAAAGTCATAAAAAATTGTGTAAACCATTTTAAAGTTTGAACTTGGAAAGAGAGAGTTTGAATTTACATCTGTATTGTAAATACTTCACTTCAATTGCTTACCTAAATTGCTTCACTAGCTCAGGTATTTAGTTATATTTTTCAACCATTGGGCTTTTTAAAATGTCATCTGCATTTGCTTTGATTCAGTATAAGAATTTACTGTGAATAATGTTTGAAGAAGCTTTTATTTTTAATACTCATGATTTATATTGTTGTTGATTATGTAGGAATCTGCCATACATGTGGTGAAAAAGTGACTGGTGCTGGACAAGCATGTCAGGCAATGGGAAACTTGTACCACACCAACTGTTTCATATGTTGCTCTTGTGGTGAGTTGCAAAAACGTATTTATTGTTGATAGTGATCTTAATATAAATGTTTTATTATTTATATGGTAATATTGTGTAAAATTGGTATGGAACTGCAGTAGAAATTCATTGTCTATATGTATCCTCCCCCTTTTCTTTATTTCTGATATTTTGTAATGAATTGTAACTCTATATTACTATTTATTCAAAACTGCTTATACATACATCTTAGACTTGTTTGAAATATAAAGAACTCATTCTAATATGATGAAACTAATTATATGTTATTTTAGTATAAAGCAGCTATTTTCTTTTTTGAATGTCAGTGATTAATAGTTCATTTAATTATTCAGTAATCATTGCTCATTTGTACTCTTCTGCAAAATTATTTTTATTCATAAATATTATTTTATAAAACTTTTTATAGAGCATTATAATGTTAAAAAAATATTAATGCCTTATTATAAAAAGATGCTGTTATTGTAAAATTTTGCTTTTCTTACAATCTAGCATTGGTTTCGATAGTGTATGATTATTATAAGGAGTGATATTTGTAAAATTCAGTTTTTTTATAATATTCAATTTTTTTGGTAGTATTTCATTTTTTTAATCCTTAAATAGGAAATTTTACTGTGCATTTATTTAATGCTTGTAATTTGTCTAACATTAAAGTTGTTAATTAAATAATTATTGTTTCTGTGAGAACCTTTTATCTTGCAATTTTTACAAGATTTCATATTAATTAGTAAATATGTGTATATTTTGTACTCTTGCATATTTTGCTCATTCTTTCATAGAAACAATTCATCCACTATTTTTTTAACTGCAATTGAATTATATAAAATAAAAGTACAAAAAACTAAAATTAAAAAAATAACTTCTCCAGTGAATTAAAATATTGGGAAATATTAATTAAAATCTCATAACTTAATAAGAATTAAAATGCCTAAAGTAAAAAATTAAATTTGTAATTTTTTAAGCATTATCAGTATACAAAGTGGTATTTTATATGAGGGTGAACTCGGTGGCATAGCTTGAGTGGGACAAGGGGGGGCACATCTGTCTTTGGGTGCAGCATCCAGGGGGGGGCCAAATTGATGTTACGAAATTTTAGAATGAAATATTGTCCATTTTTGGCATATGGAAAGGAGCGTAAAATCTTCAGTAGTCCCTGGCCATTGAAAACCCTAGCTATGCCTCTGGGTGAACTTTTATCCGAGTCACGTTTTAGATTTCATATTATATAAACACATTGTATGCAGTGCTGGCTCAAGCCATAAGAGGCCATTTGGATCCCTTTGATGGGGCTCCCAGTTAAATAAAAAACAAGGAATTTCAAACAATTTAATTTCATTACAAGATTACCAGTTTTGTTATTATTATTTTATTATAATTACATTCCTCTTTTTTTCTTTTTTTTTCTTTCTTTCTT
>KK119360.1:334446-356991 GCA_000611955.2 Stegodyphus mimosarum | reverse complement strand
TGTGTTTTTTTTTTTTTTTTTTTTTGTGGTGCTTAGATGAACATAATTTCTGCTTCAGTTACAAAATTCCATTGCTCGTGTTCTGTAATTGCAGTATCAACAATTCTGTCACTGTTGGTATGCGATATTTTCTGGATTTAAAACTATATTACATACTTCATCATATGTAAGTTGATTAATGATGGGATATTGTCATCGCAATGCAGAACTTCTGTTATATTGTCTTCATTTTTACAACTTCTCTACATTTCTTCACAAATTCCATTAATTGGAAAATTTGCTTTGTTTGCGATAACTGCAAAGCTTCAAATTTGGAGTTATCACCATAAAGTTTAGCTAACATCCGCTTTACACTATTGGCAATGCATCATGAGACTGGCAACTAAAGACATTTTATTCCACTAAATTTTGTCTTGTTTATATTGCTTATTGATGAAGTTAAGCCTGATCAGTTTAATTATTTATTTTACTATTATTACCTATTTCCTTGCTCATGCTTAAGGCTTATCTATGTCCTGAATAAATAAATTCCTACATATACTTACGAAGGTCGGTACTAGACATTTTGCAGCCTGGTGCAGTTTTTGTAGGTCCCAAATCTGCTGCCAAGCACATTCCTAAATTCTAAAATGTTGCTGCTCCTAAATTATGCATTCTGTGCCTTCTCTAAATTCTAAAGATTTTGCTATCCGCTAATTTTGTTGCTCAGTACTTCTCTAAATTTTATTGCCCACTGTGGCCACACTAGCTCTGGTACTGTCATGTGCTTATCTGAATAATAAATCAGGTATTCTCAATTAAAATAGCACTAAATGTAGTCACATAATCTTTTGGCCTATGAGTATCATTTACAAAATCTATTTTATGCATGTGGAAAGAAACTTCTGTTAAGTTTTTCTTCATCAACACTTTACAGCACATAAAAGATTACCATGTTCTTTGGTATTCAATTACTAATATTAAAAAACAATATTGTTCAGATATCTCTGCATGAGTCATTTCTCAATCTGCCATGGAGTGCCATAGATAGTCATGGATTGATGGATGCAGGAAATTATTAATAATGATTTGCGAGTTTGACATCAGGATATAAATTATTTAGTAAATCAATGACCTTTTCATGTAGAATGTTTCAGTTTGAGATGTACGCAAAGCAGAAAGGCAGCCATGAGCTAAAGTATTATCATACAGATTTATGCTCATAAATATTTGTTTCCTCAGTGTGGAGGCATTTTATATAGTGCCAAAATGAAATTTAAAAAATACCAAATGCGCATGTTTAAAGCATACAAAAAAAATTCTAAAAGGTTGCTGATGGTCTAGAAGTCTGGATTTTAAATGATTCTGGATACTGGATGTCCAGATTTTCTGACAGTGTACTGTATATGCTATAGTAGTTTTTTTTTCTCCCATTGTCTTTTCTATAATAAGTAGTGTGTCAAAATTCCCAATTGTAGTGCAGTGCCATATCACTGTCATTCGTTCTTTTGAAACCTTGCCTCTAATACATTTTCACTTTTTAAGCACATTTTTTGGTAGCACACACACACACACACACACACAAAAAGATTGGTTTCATTCAAACTGTGTCTCTAGGATAGGAATTTGCACATGAGTTTTCAAATTTAATTTTTTTAAACTGGCATTAACAGATTAATTTAAGTGACACATTATGTATGCCCAGCTTGAAATTTTTTTGCTTTTTTTTAATCTTCATTAGTTTTGTATTTTTATTACTGCTGCAGATCTAAATTTTTTCTTTACTATTAATTTTAGTGTTCTCCAATGTAAAATGTGTACTGAAAATTTTTGTAAACTGTCTTTTCTGTAGCGTTGGCAGTTTCATTTCTTATTTTTGCCATTAATATTTTGCTTTTAAGATGTGCAATAAGAAATAAAGAAAAGTAGCTTATATGTCATATGACCTAGACATGTAGTTATTCACAATGCTATTAATGACTTGAAGCTCAATATGAAATATCCAAAAAGCTATCATCACTGTGAGAACATCTTTTCAGAAAATGCAAACGAGGTATTGGAAATCACATTTGCATTAGCAGGATCTTCTTTAACAATCATTTCAGGAGGTGCTGGCATTACTTATCCCACTCTCATTTCCAATTCATTTTTTAAATTTCTCACAATTAAAATGCTTTTGTAACCTCTGCAATTTTTATGTAATCCCTACTCTGAAAACTCTTGATCTGAAGGATTCCCTTCCTTTTGTTTGTTTTGATTAGGAATTATAAATGAAATTAAAAAAGCTATAGTTTTAATAAATTGATTTTTAATTGATTTAAATTCTAATCTTCTTATGTAAGTTTAAAAGACAGGAAGAGAAAATACAAAGGCAAATTAAAAAAAAAATTACACTGCCCACTAATTGGCGACACTCTGTAAATGAAACATAGTTAAGTTTGCGGGGTTGCAGAACAGATATGAGAGCTTTGGAAAGAAAGGTAAGTTAGTCATATTTTCCATTAAGGTGTTTGTAATGTGCGGCATCAGCTGCATCCATATTCCAAATAGGAAATAAAAGAAAGTGTAAGTTTTTTATAGGCTAAACTCTTGAATTGCTCAGACATTTATGAAATTGGTGCTGTTAATAGCTTGTATGCAATATTATGGCCTACAGTTTTGAAATGGTGCAAACAATTTGAAATGGTCACACTAAAATCACAAACAGTTACTATTCAGAATAATTTGCCATTATCGAGCACATTCTTTGGGACAATTGACAAATAAAATTTAATGAAAATTTGAGTATGCTGAGCATTTCTCATGGAAATGTGCATTCCATTATTCATGAACACCTATAATATCAAAAGCTATATTTGGTGGTGAGTGCCATGACTTTTGATGGCTACACACAAAGAACAACATTTATTGTCCCGTTTCAATCTTCTGGAATGATATGCTGCAGGAGGCAACAAATCCTATGCTGTATAATCACAGACGACAAATCATGGTTTAGCCACTTCACCCCTATAGTGAAACGCTACACAAGACCTCTCCTACAAGCCAAAAACTCAAAATTCAATTGTCGGCAAAAAGTCATGGTGACAGTGTTTTTCAACGATGAAGGTGTGTCAACGAAAAGTCGTAGCCACTGTATTTTTCGACTTTATTTCAAAGTGTTGTTTATGTTGACTTCATGGCTAAAGGGAGGATGATAAAGCCAACTTATATTTCAAAACATTACAGAATTTGAGAAAAGCAATCAAAGATCATCAACATGGCAAATTAAACTATGGCATTATTCTGCACATTGATACCAGATCTCATGCAGATCAGAAAACAAACATTGCTACAGAAATTAAATTGGGTGGTTTGGCCTTACCTACCATACCATCCTGACTTAGCACCATGCAATTTCATTTGTTTGGGCAAATGAGGAACAACCTCTCCAGTCAACATTTTCAAACCTATGAGACAAATGTAAACTGTCTGTATTGAATCGCTTGGAAAAGTGGTGGAAATTTCTGTTTTACTGCAATAGGAGCCTTATCACACAGTGTGATATTTCAGTTCATTTGTCAAAAATGGCTTATACCTATGGTTGATTAATAATCTTTATTTCTTTTTCTTTTTTAAAATTTATTTTGTGGCATTTTTACTCAAGTGTAATTTACTTTTTTTATTTGTCTATGTAAAATACTTCATAGTGCAGTGATTGATAATAATTGCAATGTTTTTGCATTTGTTTATTGTTCAGTGTTAATTTTTTGATATCTTGTCTTATATGTTGCTGATTAAATTAGTTTTTTTTTAAACAAAAAAGTTAAAAATTGTTTAACTTAAAATATTTATCCATTTATAATATATTGTGCTGATTATTAATAATTATTCAAATTAATGTTTTTCCTTAATGTAGATACTACAGGCTATGGGTAAATCATATCATCCTGGGTGTTTCCGTTGCTGTATATGCAATGAATGCTTAGATGGAGTACCATTTACAATTGATATGGATAATAAAATTTATTGTGTGAATGATTACCACAAGTAAGTTCAATATTCATTATATTATGTATAGTTGTTCTGGATAAAATATGAATTGCTAATAACAATTTCATGTGAGAATATCAGATCTGTATTAACATAAATACATAAATAGCATATATGTGAAATAAATTTAAACATATAGCATTCTTTATTAATACTTATCTGTTATTTTTGTTATGAATTAGATGTATTTGAAGCAAGATCTTTCAGTGACTGAATGTGTAAAACCACTAAAGTTTGGTAGGTTCAACACTGGTTCATATCCTGGCAAAGGTTTTCTTCAATTTCCTTGGTTTCATGTGTAATGTAAGCATGAGCCAGTTATCATTAGGAAGTCCTCTAGAAAGACATTCTTCTTTTTAAGTGCATAGCTATGCATGCTTTGCTGTAATCAATGAGTCTGTTCTTGAAGCAGCAGCAATTATTTTTACCAGTATTTATTGCATATTTTTAAATTTCTTGTAATTTGATGTTTGTCAGCCATCATAGCATGTACTAAGTTGTTCTCTATATTCTTCCATCTTCTAGTGTGTTTGATTCTATTGCTGAAATCTCAAAAGCTGCAATTTTTTTAGTTGGCATAATTTCAAAAGTAGAGTATCATTTTTTTTGGATGGATGCGTTACATCTTAGGTTCTGTCTTTAAGATTTTGTCTTGCTTTTTAGCATTACTAAAGAAAAAAAAATCTGGAATTGTTTTCTGTTTATTTTTGCAGTCGGTTTACTTTTATATTTTTCCTTTAAAGGGATGCATAACAAAACATAAATGAGTTATCATACTCTAAGAAAGAGAAGAGCTTATTACAGCTGCCAACTCTCCTGGTTTTACATTACATCTTCTGATCTCCCATTAAATCATTGAATCTCCTGGTTTTTTATTTTTAACCTTTACAGAAAAAAAATGTTTCTTGTCAATAAATGAAGTTTTCGAATTAATGAAATTTAAATCGTCCAAACCCTATTTTTCCATTTCTAGCGATTTTCAACATAATTTTTTTATTATTATTAAATTTTATTTGATCTGAATACAAACATGTGTAGAACATTTTATGAAGCTTGAACCAATGTCTAAACAGTAAATATTTGTATGTAATTTTATTTTACTTCAATAAATGGTACATTACTAAGTTAATCCACACGATATTATGTACTTTAATTATTAATTTTATATTCATTGTATTTAAATGTAAATAAAACATATTTATCCCTACTCAGAATATTTTCATTACAAAAGTGTAAAAAAGTAACAAAAGAAAATTGGCCAACAAGCATAAAATTCAGAATATCTAATCAAATATATGATATTTCATCATAATCATACTCTAAATAGGTCAATAATGGAATTATGCAGCATAAAATGAATTTAAGTAAGTTTGGAGATCTTTTAAAATATTGTTGCATTGAGGCAACTTGTAAATGTGACTAACAGAAACATTATATTAAAATTAGTGGCATTCTGAAATTTAATTTGAAAATGAGCATTAATTGTCAGAAAGATAGAAAGTGTTAGAATAAATTGTTAGAATGATGTACTTTTATATTATTAGAATGAAATTCAAGGATTAATGCTTTTGTTAATGAGAGGTTGATTTTGTTTCCACTATGTATCTACATTATGAGTTGTCAGGAATTTAATTTTCAATTATCTGTGTGTAAAAGTGTAACAATGAAATATGATTAAGAAACTTAAATTGGCTTTTGCTTTTATAGAAGCATGCTGTCATACAACTTTGTGTGTGTGTCTGAGATAGAGAGAGCATTTTGTTTCTTATAAAATCAGTTCATATAGCAATATATCATTTCACTTACTTTTTCAGAATGTTTGCTCCTAAATGTGCTGCTTGTGGGCAAGCTATTACTCCTGTAGAGGTAATATATTTTTTATTACTTTCTGTAGTCACATAATTCTAATTAGTCTTGCTTTGTTACAAATAAATAGATTATTACTTTTATTTTTTTTTTTAATTTGCTCAAACACAAACATGTAAAAGAAGCATTTTAAATTATTGTTCAGCATTCAAATGATCCAAAAAAAAGTTTTCATTCATGAGTGAAAAATTGTAATAATCATCTATATTAGGATGACATTATCGTTCTATGTATTTCCTAAAGTTACATATCAACATAGAGAGAAATGAACATTATATATATATAGCATTTGAATTACTACACTTATAAGATGGTGGCTAAATAGAAAGTGTATATTCTAGCAATATTTAAAAAACTGTATGGTTTCTGAAAGGATTACATTTGTCTTAACTCAGAAGAGCAACAAATAATTTTAAAATATTATTTCATTCAAACTGCAAATCAGTATCTTTGGAAATTCTTTGAGGACTGGGAAATTCTGTCAATGTTGTTTGATCAAATGTTATCAGGTATTGCTATATATTTATTTCTAAAGATTGTTCTATTGTGTTTCTCGTTATCTTCTTTCAACAAACTGATGTTCAGTTACAAAGGAATGAATGGGGATTCATCTTTTGAACTTTTAAGTTATTCAAAGTATTTATGTCATCATTATCTTGTAATTTCTGTTTAAGTTTGTGTGTCTTTTAAATTTAAATATTACTTATTGTTTAGGCCCACATTTTCAAAATTAGATGGCAACCACAGGCAGATGCAAATTAACTTGCTCGAGCTATATGGCTAGAGTAAAAAGAAAAAATCGTGTGTTGCCTTGATCTCTCTCTTTTTTTTTTTCTGTTCTTTCACTATTCAATAAATATATTTTCATTAATACAGTCTGCTTGAAATTTTACATTATGACATAGGTTCTACGCTATTTATTGGTCCATCATCACTGGAGGACCTATGCATTTTATGTGGTGTTATTCATCAAAATTTGCTTAATTTTGTATCATTGTATTAAATTCTACTGTGATCCTTTCAACTTGTGGTGAGTTTATTTTCTGCTGTGACTCCTTTTAACTTGTGATGAGCTGATTTTCTACTGTGATTCTTTCAACTTGTGGTGAGTTCATAATTTCTTTATTGCAGTTCATGCATTTAATTGATTATAGCTCATAATTCATGTAATACAATTTCGTGCATTTAACTGGCTTGTAGTTCATAATTCATTTAATGCAATTTCATATTCTTGATTGTATTCTATATTCATAATGGAGAGTTTAAAGACTTTACTTAATCAAAAAAAGGCAATTAAACCCTCAGTCACCCGGTTTAAAGAGCAAAACCCTAGATGAAATAAATAAGTTGAATTTTGCTGGCTTAAGTGTTAGAAGAAATGGATTTAAATTGATGATAGAGGAATTAAATGATATTTTCGCTAAAATAATTGGGTTGTGTATAACAAAGTTGTAGAAATTGATACGTACTGCGTGGAGAAAGTTTGAAATGTATGATGAAATTTTAGCTAATTTAGATACAGCAATTTCAAGATTAACGAAAGTAGAGTTGATTCTGCAGTAGCAACACAAACAGTGCTGACAAAAGCATCTGATTCCACTTAAATTAAACTTCCTGTTTTGTCCTTACCGACATTTTCTGGTACTTTCGATGAATGGTTCATATTTTCCAATTTTTTTAAAAGGTGATACTCAAAAGATAATAGTCTCTTTCTATTACTGACAGTAATTTCAAAACTGCTTGGGATCTCCTTGCAAAGAGATATTTCTATAAACGTGAGATACTGTCTTCGTTGATAAAAAAATTTTGAAATTTGCCCTGTCTAACTTGTGAATCTCACGCTCATATTCCGAAACTAGTCGATTCAAGTAAAGAGTATTTGAGATTAATAGAGTTCTTGGATGTGAAAATTGAAAATGCAGCAGATACTATTCTTGTGTTTATCGTGCGGTTTAAATTAGATCCAGTTACAAGAGGCTAGTGGGAGCAGTCCATTACAGATGATAAAATTCCTTCCCTGAGTGAACTATTGCAATTTCTTTCAAAACATGCTAGAGCATAAATTACTAACAATTTAGATTCAAAGGAGACTTTTTCTAAGTGGGTTATGCTAGTCACTTTGGGTTTTCAATCACAGTCTGTTTACTGCCAGGGAAGTCATGTATTGTCTAAATGTGATGCATTTCTCAAGCTGTCTGTCCAAAAAAGAGTTAGTTTTGTAAAAATCGAAAAATATTTGCTTTAGTTGTTTAATGCGATTTTACCTTAAATCAACCTGCAGGAGTTCTTATAGATGTCACAAATGTAAGAAAGCCAGCCCATCTTATATATGTCACATGTTATTGCATTTTGATGATGCCACTGGATGTAGCACTGATCCTCTAACAGGGAATGCAATTAATCCAAATGGTCTTTCTATGGATGCTTAAGTGTTTGCGTCTTCCAATTCTAAAACTACTACTAGTGACTTTAATGCAAATCATGAAATTATTTCAAATTCCATTGCTTCTTGTTTCTCGGATTTAGGCTCTAATACCTTGGTGCTACTATGCACTGCACTAGTGAATGTAACAGATTCCTCTGGTATAATTTATACTTGTCATGCTCTTTTGGATCCAGGCAGCCAGGCTTCTTTAATAATAAGTGATTGCCTAAAAAGATTGAGTTTGTCAAAAAAGAAAACAAACGTGATAATTTCATGTTTGGGTGCATCAAACAATTAATCATTCAATTAGTCAGTGATCGATTGTTAAATAAATTTTGGGAAGTAGACAAGGTATCAATCCATGAATATATACATTTTGATGAGTATATTCTCAAGATCAGTTCATCAAATTCATTGTTCCAGTTTAAAATTTCTGGCTTGCTCTTTAGCATTTTTTAATAGAAATATGCTTGCCATATGTTTGTTTTCAAACATATATCATTCTGTAAAGAATCATCAGAAGAAACAATTTTTTTATTGTTTTAACTTTAAAAAAAATATTTATTCATTAGGTTTATTTGTAATTTTCAAAGAAAATTGTTTTATAACAAACTAAGTTACAGCAGTATTACTGAATGACTGTGCATAAAAAATAATGGGATAATAAAACCCCACTGATATTATATTGATTTATTTGCCAATATATTTGTGAATAAGTGTTTGAAGGAAAAATGCATTGGTACATATGGATATAGCCAGCCTGGGTCACATCTCAGGACCCCCTGGGCTGGGATGGCCAGTATAACAAATAGCTTTGGTAGTGTTGCTTATAAAGACAACTGTGTATCATATATGAGCAATGTCATTTTCCCTTCATTTTTGTAACAAAAACAGGTTGAAATGTTAGTTTTGAGGCTTCTGAATTGACTGTTTCTGAAACTGAATTTATTTTCATCAACAGCTGGGCTTGTTATCCTTAGTTTCAGAAGTTATCCTTAGTTTCAGTTTTGTTAGTTCAGAACTCCAAATACCCCCTTTAGAAATTACAAAGACTTCAGGTGCAGTTAAGTGCAAACAGAAAATGTTCATTTGAAAGAGGAGTTAGTTGTAAAAGATATTAGAAAGCCCACCTTTTTTCATGTATTTTAAAAATCTCAGAACCATGGTGAAAAGCATAAAAGTTAGCTTTGCACAGAAGCAAAACTCAGTGCAGTCCTTGCAAAAATGGCATTATTTTAAAACATCAAAATTTAAAATCTGGAGAATGAAAATGTTTATTTTTTCTAACTAATTAAAAATAAAATTTTAAATGACCTGTACCTCACTAAGCACATTCATTTCATGTGTTCAGTTGCTGCCTGTGGCAAGTAGCATCACTAGTAAATTTATCAGCTAATAAATTTGGTTTAAGTTAAGGTGTCGTTTTGGACCCTTTAGAATTTGATTTAGATTAAATTTTTCTGCATTAATTACTTTAGTTGATTACATCACACCAGATCATATCAAAGATACAGTATTTACGTGAAGTATACTCATTTTAAATTACTTAATTTTTTGCCCTCTTTGCTTTTCTGTTGGTAATAGGAAAAGTAAATAATCTTAATTTTTTTAACTTTTATCCTTTAGGGAACTGATGAAACAGTTCGTGTTGTGTCTATGGATAGAGATTTTCATGTAGATTGTTATGTATGTGAGGTAAGTCATATTTCCTATTTTCTTCAAGCTGACATGGATATACAGTTGTGCAAATTGCTTTGCTGATTCAGTATCCAAAGTTTTAATTATTCATAATTTATAACAGTTCTCCCTTTTTTAAATTCAATTATTATTATGCATTGTCAGCTCTTGAAGTTTTAAATGATGCTGTAGGTCATTTTTCAGATGATATCAAATGATTTGGAGTCCTAATGAATGAAGAATTCAGGCTGTTTGAACAGGACTTAGTAGTATAAACAGGGCATAATGTTTGAACAGGACATAGCAAGTCTAAACATGAATCATTCAGCAAAGTTTCTGTATAATTGATTATACCCTGTTCTACAATAGAGACAGGAAGTTATTGTATGCACTTAACTCTGTCATGAACTTCACCATCTTGTCCAAGAAATTGATTAGTCAGATTAATTCATTTTCAGAAGAATTCATCAACTGTAGTATCATTGCTTTTGAAGTGTTGAGTAATTTATTTCAACAAGGTGACTTTTGATTATTTACTGTAAACAATAACAGACAGGATTCAAACAAATGGTTTATGTTATATGTGGCACAGTGCAGGATTAATCTATATATCCTTCAATAACAGCATTATGTTCTATTCTAATTATATTTTCCCCATTGCAGGAAAAGCCAACAGCAGTTTATCCCTTTGGTGATTTAAAGTTCTGACATTTTCCGGCACATGGCGAAGACCTTTATCATAAATTTACAGTCTTGAAATAAAATAGTATATCTAGTATATACTCTTACAAAATTTTGTAACATACAACATGACATGAATGGATAGCATTTAAAGCACATTTTCATCATACTAGCTACTATTATACATTTTATCTTACTAATTATTGCTATGTAAATGTAAATAAAGATACAATTATTATCAAACAATAATTAATTAACATTAATGGTATTGCATTTAGATAGACCTTTTTATTACACCTGAGAAGTTTTCACTGCAATGCTTCCTAGCTTGTTATCACAGCCTCTATGCAGCTCCATCACCTTTCCCAGCTTCCAAAGCCGTCGAGGTAATTTTCATCCCCTATCAGAACTACATCATTTATATTAAAATCACTGGGTATATTAACAGGTTTGACACAGTTTGTGCCTTTTAACTAGAGAAGATACTCTTTTTTCCATTGTTTCCAAATGTCATATGTGATTTTTTCCTGATACAAATATCTCTTAATTACAACCCTTTGGTTACTTGCAATATTTTCGTTAACAGCATTTCTGAACTACATAAGATTTATCTGAATGCAAAGTAGATATTTCTTTGGTCTGTGGTATTTAAACCAGTTGCTCTTGAAACGCATGCTTTTGAAATGTTTCATTTTGAATTTACGTAATTTTTATTCTGAAAATTTTGACTTCTTCCCTTAATGGGAATTTCATTTCACTTAAAATGTTTTTGATCTGATACAAAGGTCATTCAAATGAAAGTGGCATTGCTGTAATAACTCCACCGTTTGAAGAGAAAGAGGAGGGCGCAGAGTGCTGGGAGTGCATGCAATATTGTCAGAGCCCACCAGATGCATGTGTGATAGCATTCAGAGCACATTAAAAGGCATCGTCCGCATCATGGATGCCTCCAAATGGTGTCAATGTGTGGTCATGCAAATTTTAACAGCAGAAAATGTGAGTGCTTATAAAATCTATCTTTGAATGCAAAATGTGTATGGCATGGAGTGTATGAAACATAAATCGATATTCCGATGGTGTCGGGATTTTCGTAGTGGAAGAAGCAGTACTGACGACAGGCCATGACCTGGTTAAGCGCATGTGATCATCCAGAAAGCAGCTGCAGATGTGGACCATCTCGTGAAAATGAAGCGGCGAATCACCACTCGAGAAATAGCAGAGGAAATATCTATGAGCATAGAAAGTGTGCACACAATACTGCACAAAAGGTTGCGATACCGCAAAGTTGTGCACAGTGGGTGCCAAAACATTTGTCAGAAGATTCATCACATGTCTATTTTCATGCAACACCTTTTGCAGTACAGTACATAGTCCGAGATCTGGACTCGTCCGAACTTGGGCAATCTGGGTTTAAGATTTTTGCGGATATTAGATCATCAGTTTAAATCTAGTAAGATAGCGTATAGAAATTATAAAATTAGAAATATGAAATCATGATTATGAAATAATGACGCATTTATGATCTAAAGGGTATCAAAATTTACCTGTTTGCTTTATTAAACACTTTATTATCTGGGGACATATCCTCCCACGATCTTGCACATTTTAACATCTTCGGTCCACTCAAGAAATCTCTCAAGGGATGGCGATTTGCCGACAATAATGAGGTTCACGCTGCTGTTGAAAATTGGTTCCACAACCAATCACGGAGCTTCTTCATCTGGGGTATCCATCTCATTGACCGCCGGGAGACTTGTTTCAACCTACAAGGTGACTTTGTCTAGCCTGTTTGTTATGTCTTTTGTATACTAATTTATATTAATATTATTAAACTATTTCTTAAACTGAGTGTAGTGATACTTTCATTTGAATTACCCGTATAATAAAGAAGATTCTTCTTTTATTTATACCTCTTTTCTCAAAAACTAAACTAAGTGTTCTACATCAAATGATTCACGTTGTGTACTGTAATACAAGTTTAACTCTCCTGGAAATTTTTGTAATATACTAATGTTTAGGGAAAATGTAGACCGTTAAGGAATTTTCTGAAAAAGGAATGAAATTTATTCCTCATATTACTGGTAGTGGTACAAATAAACGGTCAAATTTACAAAAAAAAAAAAAAAACGAAGTTGGTATTTTGTGTGTCTGCATCACTGTGCGATGATGAGAGCCTGTATACATTGTGGCACTGAATCATGCAGGCTCTGAATGTAATCCTGGGAAATGGCATTCAGTATGGGTTCGAGTTCATGCCAAAGTTCAGTCTCAGTGTGTGACCGACCAGCTGAAACCTATTATGCCCTAAAGAAAGCTTCTGCAACCTGAGAAATAAATTGAGAAACATGTGCACGGGCATTATACTGCTGAAATATAATGCCCAGAATGTGTTGGAAAATGGGAAGGTCCTCTGGTTCCACAACTTCCATTACAAAACGATCGCTGTTGAGGTTGCTTGCAGTTTGTACTAGATGGGATCTACAACTATACCCATGATGCCAGGTATTCCCGCGGTGTAACGCTGGATAACACACTGTGGAAGCAGATGTTCCCCACAGTGATGTTTGACACTTACTCTTCCATCGTTGTTCTCTAGATTGTAGCAAGATTCATCATAGAAAACAATTTATTGCCACAGAGCACACTGTGCGCTGTGTTGCCATGCCCATTGAAGTCGGAGGCGTCTGTGATTCAACAACAAGGGAATCCTGCATAGAGGAACTCTTGTGTGCAGTTTATGTTGCAGCAAATGGCAATGAACTTTGGAGCTAGACAATGCAACACTTGTAGCCGTGCTCCAGCATTGTGCTAACACATGAGAGGATGCTGTGCAATCCATGTGGATGAGGTACACTGTGAAAAAAAAAAGAGGACAGTTCTATATCTCCCGTTCTACTGGGCCGATTGATGAAATTCAAATTGTGTTCTTCATGTCTCGAAAGTGCTACTTGGGCTATATATTAGATTTATTTATAGCACTGTTCTAACATAGGTATTTTGACACAAAATCGGACTTTTAGATCTTAAATTTTGTAAAATTTGGTACGGAATTTATGGAGAAATTCAAAATTTTAACTTGGCACACTTCTTACCAGTTCTGTTCTTGCGAGTTTGCACCAAGCCACTCTTTCTTGCCACTTGGTTAACTTCTTAATATATGACAACTTAATTTCCTTTCCCTTTTTACACGAGCATGAGGAAAAAAAGTCACAGTCGTTCCGTACTTTCAAATTTTCTTTATATTATGTTTTTTATTATAATTGTTATTATTTTAAGGAATTTTTTTCTTTCTCTAATTTCATTTTAATTGTTTAAGTTGCATGATTTCTTTCAAAGAACTGTTTTAAAATTTTCTGTTAACTCATTCGAACTGCGTAGTTTAAATAAAAGGTTCATTTTTTTTTTTTTTTTTTTCCATATAGTTTTCTTTATACTGTATGTTTTAGTCATAGTTATTATTTTAGGTCATTTTTTAATTTTCAGAATTTTATTTCAATTGTTTGTGCTGCACTGTCTCTTCACATAATTGTTTTAGAATTTTCTATTTATTCATTCATACTGCACATTTTAAAAATATTTATTAATATAAAAATTTTCCAAAATTTGATTTTATTTATTTGAATTGCATTGCTTTCAGAAGCATACCTTGTGACCCAGACTATGTTGCATTTAAAAACTGCATATATTAAAAGAGAAAATACAGTAAAGCACAGTTGACACGCCTTTCAATGGGTTGTTCAGAAAGGATATATAAATGTGAGAGATATATATAACCGACTCAGATTGCTGGTGCAATTATCAGGTTAACCTGACTGACCTCTAATGCCCATTCAGAGGTGAAGCGGGTAGAATAATAATAAATAAATAAATAAATAAATATAACCGACATTATAACTTAAGGTGACATTCATACATTGTTTTAAACAGTTTTATCATTGTGCCCATTGCTTTATGCAATTTTTTCATCCTACATTTAGTTTCTTAAAATGTTATTTATATTTTAGTCAAATATTTTATTTTTGAAATTGCAAGAATCAAATATCATAAGATTTAAAAAGTTTTAAATAAAAAAAAATTACTAAATTTTATTCAAAAATTAATTTTTCTTCTTAATGGCATGCTCTTTTTCTTCAGGCATTCTGCAAGTATATTAAAAAACATCCAACTTTTCAAAATATCTTGGTATTTCTGATATTCATTTTAAATAAAGTGATTGCCTTCCATTTCATAAGGGCCCACAAACGGCCGAGTGGCAAAGTTGCTGAACACTGGTAGTTCACTCCAGGCTTCGTGTGTAACATGCATACGAGCTAAGCAACCCTTCTTTTAGGCAGATAGCCTTGATTTGCCATAACTTAATAATCCAATTCAATCAATTTCATCAGTATTTGGTCAGAGCCTTTTATCAGTCTTTAGAATCTAGGCATTTTGCATCAGATGAAAGGAAAGACTGGTTTCATCAAGAGGGAAGATGTCTTTAGATGACATCCATATACATCACTGGATAAATTCCTGAATCTTCAAATAATTTGACTGAGAAATCATGGAATTCTCCGTTTATGATATGATGTAATTAAAATTTATACCAACCGTTGAAAACCATTCGCTCTTCTCGTTAATCTGAAATGATATTGTTTCTGTCTTTTCCGTCAGCACAAGCTCAATTGATGGTATTTGCTGATGCTACACGCCCAAGTGTTTTCTCTTTGAACAACCAAATTCTTTGAAGTATTCTGAAAGTATATTCAAAAGCATCCAACTTTTCGAAATATCTTAGTATTTCTGACAGCTAAATTCCCCTTCAAATTTTTGCTTACTTTTCTTCCTAATTTTCTTCTGCATTTATTTTCAGTGCTCACACAAAAAGATTAAGATTTTTTGAATGTTACACTTTCATAAATTTTGCATTCTTTACAAATTTTTTAAAATATCAATTACATGAGTTGCACTTCAACTGAAGACAGCTTTTCATTTTCTAGGCGTTTTAACTATAAATAAACTTTAAAGCGAAGTCCAAAAGATAAATATTTTAATTAAAAGATTTTTTGCTAAGTGATAAAGAAATAAAACAGTTCATAAGACATCAAACGAAAATTCTCAGTTTTAGGCAATTCAATTTAAAGCTTTTAATAAACTAGCAGACGATAACCTGGCAAATGTAAAATTTTGCTATTACGAATATTTTTAAAAAAAGTAAAAAAGAAAGAAAAACGTTTTAAAATCTGAACAAAATCATCTGTAATTTAAATAAAGTAGCTTTTCATATAGTATTAATAAATATTTATTATGCATCAAGGGAAAAAATTCCATATAATTAATTCTCCGTAAAAATTTATTTGAAATTTAAGGTTAAAAATAGCTGTGGCAATTCACTGTAACAAAATACATAACCACATTTGGCATTATGATCGCTCAAAAAAAAAAAAAAGCCAAATTTCAAAACGCTCCAATATGTAAATTCATGTATATCTTAGAAAATTTTGAATAAAAAAATTCTTAATTTTTTGCAGGTGTGCCTAGAAATACATCTACTTTTAGATGATGTTAAAAATTTAGTAGGTTATAATTCAACATTTTTTTGAAAAATATGTAAAAATTATTTAAAAATACAAATTTTTAAAATAAATCATAAAAAATGGGCGAATTTTATTTGGAATGAACCTTAATTTCTATTTCTAAAAGTAGGAATCAAGTAAGTTTAATAAAAAAAAAGAGATATTAATAAATATATATCAAATTCAATTAACACTGAGGAGCTAAAATTTTGATAGCTAATATTTTAAAAACTACTTGTGCGAATTTTACAAAACTTGGCAGTTTGACATAATTTGAGTCGTAAAATCGAAATATGTAAAAAAATTGGTATGTTATTTCAGAAAAAGTCTTGATTTTGTGTCAAAATACGTATGTTAGAATAATGCTATATATATAAATCTAATATACGTCATTGTGATTTCAAGACATGAGAAATGCAAATTGAATTTCGTCAATCGGCCGAGTAGAATAAAAGAAATAGAACTATCCCCTTTTTTTTCCCCCTTTTCTTTTTTTCTTTCATTTTTTTTCTTTTTCTTTTTTTTTTCTTTCTTTCTTTCTTTTTTTTTCTTTCTTTCTTTCTTTCTTTTTTTTTTTTTTTTTGTGACTTGCCTTTTTTTCCCCTTTTTTTTTTTTTTTGCGCAGCATGCCTGTCGTCCCATGCCTTTGTGCTATTGAGTGCACTGCTGCCAGGATTTCACCTTGTTTGGTTCTCCTCTGTTCATTTCTTCCAAATGCGTTTCACTGTTGTGGCATTACACTGCGTGGGGGCTGTGATTGTTCGATACGAAAGTCCACCTTCTTGCATACTAATAATGTGCCCTCATTCGAATTCCATTATCTGTTGGTATAATACTCCATGCTGTTGATGAGGCATACTAACCACTAATTAAATATTCACCACAGACAGAGGATGATAAACATATTTCAGCGCAACTTTACAGTCTTTAATATACATGGAACAAGCTGCCAGTTTTTCCAAGCATATGCAATTGCTTTGCAGTTCTGATCATTTGCATATCTTACTCATCTTCATTTCCTGTAAGTTTGGTTCAGTTTGCATTATTGCTTAATGTTGCTGCAAATTTCTCAAACATTAGTGTATTATCATGCAAAGTAAACTACTGTAAGTGCCTGCTGCAACATCTTAAACAGTAAATATGAATTTCAGTTTTTATCATACATTCTTCATAATGCTGGAATGTTGGTGCATGTCTTAACAGAATCAATCAACAACATTTTTTTTTCATATGTGAGCTTATAATCGAATCTAGCCTTCCAAATCTTTCTTTTAACTTAATTGAGGAATCATAATGTTCATTTGTTAATGAAAAATTCCAAAACTGCTGACAAAGCAAAACATTCTAAAAATGCTTTCAAATAAGAAAATTTCTCAGCCTTACTTTCAATCAGCTGGTTTCTCTGGTCATAAAAATCATCAAGAATTTGTTCTTTACTATGAATTTCACTTAAAGGTTTATTTATTGCATTTTCAATCTTTGTTAAAATATCACAAAAAAGTTTTTTAACACAGTTTTATTTCTGCCTTAGCCTAACCTTTTTACCATGTTTGCAAAAAAGTGCTTCTGTTTTCAATATTAATTTTCTAATCAAATCACCACTGCAAATTCAAGACTTCATATCACATACAAAATCATAACACCTCAAAGGCTGAATCTAAAGGGACTTTGAAGTCTTGAGTCACTTATTTTACACAAGGTCACTTTTGATTGTTTATTGTGAACAATAACAAACATGAATCAAACAAATGGTTATATCCTACATGGCACAATGTCAGATCAATCCATATGTTTATTGTGAACAATAACAAACATGAATCAAACAAATGGTTATATCCTGCATGGCACAATGCCAGATCAATCTGTACATCCTTCAGTTATAGCATTCTATCTGTTCTAATCATATTTCAACCCATCGTGGAAAAAGCCAACAGCAGCTTATCCCTTTAGGGATTTTAAATTCTAACATCAGGCACCTGTAGCGACTCGTATAAATATTAACTTCTGTCTCAGTTTGGAGCAGGTGTCAGAGTCAAGAACTTTCATCAGGCCATGAAGCCCTTGGTGCTGATGAAAATTATCAAGCTGCTGCTCAAAATGAACTACACCAACCAAATATTCATTAGATATAAGATAGAAACTGTCACATTTGGAGTGTAGATTAATAGAAAAGGGTTATTTGAAAAACTGAATTGGGCTGTATAGTCTGATGTTCTTGTAGATAAGCTTCGATGAGTTGATAGTCACTGAGTAGCCTTTGCAGGGTTCATGTTATATTTATTTGGCTGTGAAATTTAAGCAAATAGCATATTAATGGTCAAGGCTATTTTATGCTCTAATACTTATTTATATTTAATATCACTCAAAACATTTTAAGCAGTGATGTACTCCTTATTTTGTAGTAGGTTTTTTTTTTTTTTTTTTTTTTTTTTTTTTTGTTAAAATATTTTGTATATTATTGTCTATATTTGAAACAGTCCTAACTGAATGCATTATCAAGGTTGAGAACAGCTGATTTGCACATATCTCTGTGTACTTCTTATTAGATACATATATATTTTAGCGTGTGTATGGGTTCATAATAGATTGAATGCACATAGCTGCTATGATAAGTTGATAAAATTTATTTCAGCAAGGAAAGACTTCAAAGGTCTGGAACTTTCCACAAGAATAGTTATACAACTCTTCACAATATCAAATCATTAGTCAACTTTAAACTACTATGAATGGGAAACATAAAGCAATGCAAAGCGCAGTTAAAGAATGAAGCTAAACCGGAAATAGTACTCGGAACTCGCGCTGAGCTAACGGCTAGCAACAACAATTGAAAGCAAATGCTGTCACCAGCTTATATAGTTTTCACCTAGCCGATATATTTGTAGTATTTTTGAAATTTCTAGAAGGCAATATGAGGACCGAATTACGGTTACAGCTAATGCAGTGATGAATTACATTTACTCAATTACCATATTTATTAGGGGAATACAGGAAGTAGACCAAATGTCAAGTGTGACAATTTTTGACGATTTCCCTCCGGATTTGACAATGAAAATTAGTCTCAAAAGCCATTGCCAGCTTGGCAATATCTCACCAAATTACCGAGATACCCATTTACTAATCAATGTTAAACAGACTTGCCATTGTATTCATATTTTTCCATTGTAGCTTATGTCTCTCTTGATTTTTCATGTTGCATTACACAGAAAAATACAATATATGATTGCTCTAAAATTACCTATCTATGTATAAAATTCATAACAGTATTTAACCATTGTCTTGTATTGGAATAGTTTAATCATTTTATGCTTAAACCAGTGTATTGAATTGGGATTGGCTACTTTTCTTCTTTTGGTGCCAAATATTTATTGAGCATCCTGACTTTTTTATGTTAGTTGAGCAGCTTTATCAAAATTAACTATTTTTGTGAATTTATTCTAAATGCAGTTGTTTAAAGATTAAGTTTCTTAAAATTACTTAGCAGACTAAAGCTGATGGCTAAATCCATAGAACTCTTAATAGCTTATTTCATGTTGTATTTATAGTGGTTGAACAATTTGACTGTATGGGACTTTTATGACTTTCCTCATGTGTGGCATAAACATGAACCAATTTCATTTTAAAAGTTGTTCATGAAAGCATTTCTTCCCTTTGAGAGTCTGTTTTGCTTTAACCTGTTCACTAACATAGATGAATGTACTCATGATAAAACTTATGTTTTTCTGTGCCAGGGATGAGTATACTAATCAGTATACTAGAAATCTTTTCACACTAATATATATAGAGAGAGAAAGAGAGAGAATAAATATGAAGTGAAAAGCAGTTAAACACCTAATCCAGTTGTGCATGGAAAGCAGCTACATATGGTGTAATACAAAATAATTTAAAATCCATCCTGTATTCAATTCAGATTGTATATGTGTGTACACAGATACTGTGTATACAACACAATATTTGTGTTTGTGCAAAATTTAATAAAATATTAAATTAAATTTTTTGTACACCTCTGTGCATTGTTAAGCTTAAATGTAAGGGGAGAACGAAAACAGTGTGTAAAGAACGGGAAGAGAAAAACATGGCAACTAACAGATTAATCAAAATAATGCGATAAACCATTTCATAAGTGATTATGAGATGTTTATCTGATACATATATATTCTATTTTTTAATAATTTAATAAAATGTTATTAAATCAATCTTATTTGATATAAAAATTTATTAATTCATATTAAAATTTTTCTTCAGAAAGTAATTTTAAGAAGGAAATAAGCATTTTAAAGTATAGGCAGGTTTCAGACATTATTTCTAAGAACTTGGTTATCATGATTATTTACTCATAAAAGCAAATGTAAGCAAAGGTTTTTTTTTTTTTTCAAGTGTAATATTTTAGTTTTAGTTTTTTGTGATATTGTTAGAATATTTTTGAAGAAATATTTCAGCATTTTGATTTATCTCTTGTGGAAAGAATAAATTTTTGTTAACTTTTTAACGTTAACCGTGTTTATTCCAGCCCTTTGTATTCAGTATGTCTATATCAAAACCAAGTGGTAGTAAAATTAAACGAAAAATCGCTGACGAACATAGAATATTCCAAGTAAAATGGGAATTAGAATATTTTTGCTGTGAAATAAAAGATAAAATAATCTGCTTGATATGTAATAATACTGTTAATGTACCAAAGTTAATAAAACTATATAAAGTTATATAGTTAATATTAAACGTCATTACGAACAACACAAATCGAAATATAACAATTACGAAGGATTAATGAGAGAAGAAAAGTTGAAAGAGCTCAAGT
Organism: Stegodyphus mimosarum; assembly: GCA_000611955.2. NCBI lineage: Eukaryota > Metazoa > Arthropoda > Arachnida > Araneae > Eresidae > Stegodyphus > Stegodyphus mimosarum. The sequence goes on along the minus strand of KK119360.1, from coordinate 335,984 downwards.
TAGGAGTGAAAAAGCAACAGTCCATGTTTAGTAAGTATTGCAAGAAAGTGAAGTGGCGGTACATGCAAGCTACATCTTGTCCGAGTTGATAGCTAAACATTCGAAGCCTTCTACTGATGGTGATTTCATCAAGGAATGCCTAATGAAAGCTGGAGAAATTGTTTGTCCTGGAAATGTGAAGGCTTTTCAATCAATTTCATTGTCTCAAAATACAGTTGCGGAAAGAGTTACTGATTTACCCGCGAATTTAAGTGATCAGATCAAAGCAAAATCGTCTAGTTTTGAAAGTTTCTCCATTGCCTGTGATGAGAGCACGGACATTAGTGGCAAAGCTCAATTAGCAGTGTTTCTTCATTCTTGTGACAAGAATTTTAACATTTTTGAGGAATAACTGGAACTAATACTGATGCCTGGTACTACCACAGGAGAAGATATATTTACTTGTGTTTTTGCACTTCTGCAAAAATACAATCTACCTTTGGCAAAATTAAATTCTGTAGCTACAGATAACGCTCCATCAATGACTGGGAAAAACAAGGGCTTCGTAGCATTACTAAGAAAAAAACTTAGTGAAATTCACGGTTCAAACATTCATCATATGCATTGTATTATACATCAAGAAGTTCTATGCACAAAAGTAATAAATATGGAGAATGTTTTGTCATATATAAAAAAAGTTATAAATTTTATAAGATCTCGAGATTTAAATCAGCGTCAATTCACTGCTTTCTTAAATCAGCGTCAATTCACTGCTTTCTTAAGTGAGTTAGATAGTGAATATTCGGGTTTGTCCTACTATACCGAGGTACGTTGGTTATCTTGCTCCAAGATTCTCAAACAATTCTGCGATTTGAAAGAAGAAATATGTGAGTTTTTAAAAACGAAAAATCAAGACGTAAGTTTGTTTTACGATCCAATATGGGTACAAGATTTATCTTTCTTGGTTGATATAACCAAACACTTAACCGATTTAAATTTATCGTTACAAGGAAAAGATCATATCATTACGAACATGTTTGACATAATTAAAGCATTCAAATGTCAACTAGTTCTTTGGGAAAAACAACTTAAAAATGAAGATTTGATGCACTTCCCGACGTGCAGCATGAACAAATCAAGTTTAGATGATACTTGTTCGTATCAAAAATACGCAGAAAAAATTGCAAATTTAACAACTGAATTTGAAACGAGGTTTAATGATTTTAGTTCCCTCGAAGACATTTTTTTTTGTTTTCTTTGATTTTCTCAGTAAGTATTGACTCAGTTCCCAGCCATATGCAAATGGAAGTGATCAAGATTCAATGCAACTCAAATTTGAAAGCAAAATTCATTGAAGTGGGCGTGCCTGAATTTTACAAATATTTACCAGCCAGGTTTGAAAATACTCGAAAATTTGCATATGAAATTATTTCCATGTTTGGTAGCACTTATCGGTGCGAGCAGTTATTTTCAGTCATGAAAGGTAATAAGTCTCCTATTAGAAACCGTATTAATGATTGCTCACCTTGGGTCAGCGTTAAAAGTTATCGCAAACAAAT
>KK119360.1:289195-334277 GCA_000611955.2 Stegodyphus mimosarum | reverse complement strand
TTTGCGGCCCGCCTAAAGTTAAACCTTGTTTGTTTGGCCCAAGTGTACCTATGAGTTTGACATCCCTGGTGTACAGCGAGATGCTAGTATGTGTTGATGCTGCTATCAAGTAAAAATGGGGAACTGAGTTCTGGCTCAAAGATGTAATATTCCATTAAGATAATGCAAGACCCGTGTGTCTGTATTCACTGGCTGGACTCCATGGGAACTCGAATGGGAGCTTTTGCCACATGCACCACATAGCTCAGATATCACTCCTTCGGACTTCTACCTTTTTTCGCCCCTGCAGCTACATCTTGCTGGTGCTATCTTTCAGTCTGCACAGGAGGTCTGAAATAAGGTTGATCTGTTTTTGGTCTTGCGGCTACCAAGTTTCTTCTGGGCTAAAGGCTTTGAAAAACTTCCAAAACATTGGCAGAAAATCATAGATTTTGGTGGTAATTACTACCCACATTAAAGGAACTGCTTTCATGGTTTTGTTTTTTCCTCCCTCACCTTATTAAGAATGTTTGGAATGGCAGAAAAGCTTTTGTTACAACCAGATAAATGAAATAATCACAAACATTCAAGATTTTACATTTTAATTTTATGTTTTTCTGTTGGACGCATGTGCCCCCTTCCCAAATCATCTCTTGGCAAACAATAGGGGAGTGCGAAAGATGGCACTCAACCATCATTATGCTTTGCAACAGCCCTGTGTGATGATACACTGAAGAAGTTCTTTTCAGCCCAGGGTTAAAAGTATTTGCCCCCCCCCATCCAATGTAGTGTATGGTTTAGCATCTGCATATCAGTGCATAGTTTATATTTTTAGCCAATCAGTGAGTTTACTCCAACATTTGAGATTTTTTAGATATTTTTGTACTTCAGGCTTTTCTCATTCATTATTTATATCCATACATATAATTGTTTTAGATGTTTTGAAATAAATTTCTTTTTTAATAGGATTGTGGCTTACAATTGACAGATGAACCTGATAAGCGATGCTATCCTCTAGATTGCCATCTACTTTGCCAGGAATGTCATGTGCATCGCTTAGAAGTTATGAGCAATCCAAGTATTAGCTTACAGTGATATATAGTAATTGTCAAATAGTTTCAGTAAATAAGAGTTAGTCTCAAGGAGTATATATTTGTGGCTTTGTCACAGTATGAAATGTCAAGAATGTGTTATTAAAAGAATTCCATTTGTAATATTCTTTTGTACATTGTTTTCTTATTGTGGTGTTCCTTTTGTTTTGATTATTTGTAATTGTAATGCAGAAAATTGAATTTTTTCATATTTTTTCCTTTGCATCTTTAAGAAAAATGTACTTTTTGTAATTCAGTTCATGAATTTATAATTTTTCTCTTCATTTTAGCAAATATGATTAACAATGACAGGTAGAAAATAACATTAGTGAGTAGTTAGTAGATAACATTTGTAACTCTGAAACTGTGAAATAATGAAAGTAAATTGTAGAAATGAATTATTTTTTTTTTTTTTTTTTTTTCCTTTTTAAATATTATATATCCTGAATGATAGATGCTTTTCATCAAAAACAGAACTATTACCTATATTATTTTCTATCATTGTGATAATTTTGTGTGAGTGTGTAGTATTATAAGTTGCATTTCATTAAAATTATTCAATTTTGAAATGTAAGTCATTGAAGCTATTACTAATATTGTACAGATTAATTGATGTAGCTGAACCAAGATATAAAATAAAAAGAAGAAAAAGTAGCAATTACAGAATAAAAAAACAATAAGTAGAAGGAAAAGAGCATTTTAACTGCATTTATATATTTAAATATTGTAATAAACTACTTTTTTTAAAAACGTTCTCTAATAAATTGAAAGAAGAAAAGTATGTTCTACGCTTCAAACCTTTTATTATTTATTTTTAAGATCTGTAAATAAAAGTCCTGACTAGGAATTATATGTATATGTAAAATAACATTGTGCTTTAATGTGTTATAAATGTATTTGTGAATGTAATATAACAGTGTAAATTATTTATCTTGTAAATAATACATGAAATGTTAAGGGACAACATTTTTCACTTTTATGTAACGTGATCTTGATCCTCAGTTTGAATGAATTTTAAAATTTGAAAAAAATTGAATTTTAGAATTTGATATGGGTTGTAAAAATTTTTAACTCCTGTTCTGTTTAGTAGTATAATAATTTAAATAACATTTCATTTAAAAATAAATTAAGCATGTGCTTTTATGTTAAAAGGCAACATATCTATATTAAAAATAGTCATAAAATTAGGAAATTCTTTTATAAATTTATTATACCAACGTTTGTATTACTCATTCGCTGTATGTATAAAGAAAGTGATGTGGAACTTCTCAAGAATTGAAAAATTCAAAAATAAAATTTAAAACTGAATCTTTTAGTAAAACTGCTCAGTAGAATTTCTATGAATTAATATTATTTTCTTTAATACTTTTAATTTCCCATTCACTTTTAATATCCTGAAAGTCGATGAACTGAAAAATGCTTGCGGTAAAATGAATATTTTTCTTAATAGGTTAGGAAAAATCAAAACTTTTTCCAAAAAATTCAGAAACCTGAAAAGAAGGGAAGATCAATCTTCTCAAATTTTAAAAACTTCATGTTTTAAATTGTATGCAGCAAAAAGGGGAGGGGGCCTTTATTGAAGAGAAATGAAGGAGAAATACTATACCATTGATTTTCTTTCGTAAAACATTTTATCCATCTGATATCCATCTTGATATATAATTACCTTATTCTCATATGTGTATTCTTTGTTTTTTTTAATAAGATTTTCAATAATCATTTTTCAATTCCCATTTTTTTGGGGGGATATTTCTTGTGATATATGAAATAGTTTTCCCCCCATTTTTTTCATAGTGAAATAATTCAAAATCATAATAGCATGTGTTAACTATAAATATATACTGTACATGTAACTGAATTATGCATGCTACAGTGAGGTGTAAGTTAGTACCATAAAACACCAATGGAGTGCAAAGGGTTAAACTTCATTTACTATCTCTAAAGTAAATACATGGTGATGTATCCCACCATAGTTCAGTTACTTCTTATCTATTGTATGAAGTATGCAGCTACACTTTGTGAGTAATAAAATCTTTTCATAAAAATTAATGTGCATTTTTATGTGAACAGAAACTAGAAACTCCATTCATAAACAAATCAGTCTATTGTATTTTCTAACTGGAAATGGTAGTATACATTTAAAGTACAAATGAGATAGATTAGATGTATCTTTATTTTATTTAAAATGGATAACTCTTTTCAGGTGTGTTTGGACAGTATAATGGTAACTCGTGTTTTCTCATATTGCAGTGTTCAAACCAGCAACCAAAATTGCAAAATCAACATTAAATTCTAATAAAAATGTAATTCATATAAAATAATAAAAACTGCAGTTTTAAAAAACAATCTATCATTAATATTGTACATAAACTTACTGAAATTTTGATTTATATGTCTACTGTTATAAAAGCAACCATAAGGCAATTATTCTGTGGATAGGAATTTCTTTTGTTTAGGTATTGATTTGAATCGTATGCATTAGAAAATGTTCTGTAATTCTAATTTTATGTACAGAATGCCAGGTTATAACTATGCTGCTATTTATGCTTAGTTATATCCTGACTTTTTTTCCCCTCATGATGGGAAAATATGGTTATGCATATAGAAAGAAGTAACGTTTTAATGTTGAAACTTTGTGTGACTGAAAATTGCTAGAGACACCTTTGAAGTATAGTAGTGCTGATTAATGTTATCATATTGTCCCATGGTTGCTTTGATTACACCTACTGATACAAAAACAATGTATCTCCAAAAATATCTGCAGTTTAACTAATTTATTGGAATTTATTTCATAAAATTTTAATTGGGAATAAAAACTGAAAATATTCGTTGTGGACTGTCTGCAGTTTTTACACACAAAAGTTTAAAAACTTTGTATTTTAAAGTATTTCTGGAAATGAATTTTGTAATGTTGCATGTCTAATCTCACCTTGAACGGAGTGCTTTTTCCTCTCAACCACTAATAGGAATTTCAATATCTGTTTCATTATTATAATTTTCAATATGTTTCTCATATATTAAATCCTCATATATCTTAAATCTGTTTAAGAAAGCGATTGTCTCTTCTATCAGTACTGCAGCATAATTTCTTTAATCATTTTCCATCAAAGCTTCAAGTTTCTTAAAATTCTATGGTAGTGAAAGTTGTTACATTTACTTCATTTTTTTATCTTATAATTTAATGTTTGTCATATTTAAAACAATTCTTTGTCTGTTCTGAGATTCAGTATTCAGGAAATTAGTTTTCTTTGGTCACTCATTTACACTTAAATATCCAATTTTTCAGTGTTATTCAGGATTCTAGTCATCTCTGATGATGAAAATGTCCTCTTATAACTCTAATATAATCCTTTGAACACATGGTTAATTTATGGTTGTAATATTTGCTGGAAAGAAGACATTTATATTGTGCAACAGCCATTAAAAGGATAACATTCTTTGGTTCAGTATTCCATATGAAGATCCATTCATTAAAAATTGTCATTAATACCTTTTTAGATATTACAGTTTTGCTACTTTATTTTCCACTTTTGTAATTTCATTCTAATCGAAAATTTTTTTCCGAGCAACATTTTGATCACTTTTAATGATTTGCTGATAGCAATAAATTGTTGAATCACTGTTTTGTGTATGTAGCCAGATGGAATTTTGATGATTCTGTGATAGTATTTGATAATATTATCCATAATCACATTAACTGGTGCGTAATGTGTTAATATGAGTAGTGACCCAAAGCAAAAATTTTAATAATCAGGTATAAGAATATAATTGAGCATTCACATGCTGAGTGTTTCTGTTTTCAAATTAATATTCTTCTGTAATTCTCTGTCATGAATTAAGAAATTTTTTAGGATAATAGAATGGACAAAAATGCTTTCAGTCTGATTTAATCAATTTTTAATATGTTTCTTTTTTCACTTGTATCCAATTTCTGTCTGTCTTTTTATTTTCAATCTTAAGTTTTTCAGATCCTCCTGAATTTATTGCATAAATTAAATAACTGTGTCAGAGAACTTCTATAAAACAATTATTTCAGAATTAGTTTTTGCATCAGTTTCATTTCTTTCAGTTTTGAAATGTGCTTAAACTATGTTTTAATTATAGTTACATGTCAAATTAAAACTTATTATAGGTTTTTGATGCTATTATGGATTGGAAATTATTATGTTATGCAAGGCTTGTTTCATTTTCAAAATTGCCAGAATTGTGTTGTATCATAGTACAGATCAAACTTTGCATTAAATATTTAGTCTCCTTCTAATTGGTAAGATATGTTGCACTAGTTTAAAGCATTTGCAGAGTGTGTTGTAAATACATACATAACTTGTATTAATTTATTTTATGCAAATTAATATCCTATAACTCTTTTCATATTTGTTCATATGCAGTTTATATATTGTATGAAATACTTTTATGTACAGATGAATAACATTTTTACATTCCTTTTGTATGTATGACAGTTTTCTATGTATTATAAGAGTGATTACTGGGTAAAGGATTGGCTGGGTGCTGGAAACCTTCGCCAATATTTTTCAAAAACTTTCTGTAACATTTGTTTCATCAAATAGAAAATAAGGTAGCAGAGTAATGAGAATTTTTTTAAGCATTCATTTTAAAATGCGTACCAGCAAAATTAAAAATTATATTCAATATTAATAGTTGTACTAGCAAATTAAAAGAGAAGTTAATGCAGCTGTTTAAATATTTAATTATTTTTATCAGTATCTAAATTGTTCGTTTATAACAAAGGAAATAATCAACAGAAAAAGCTGTGTGTTATTTATGTGGGGTAGAGGCATTGGAATGTGGCTGTAATAACTCATGCAAACAGACAAGTATAAAATATGAATTCATGCAGAAAATAAAATATGAATATTGTAGAGAAAAATTTGGAATGTGGAGTAAAGATTATAAATCCTTAATTAGTAAGGCAGTTTTATATTTTGAGGCTTTATCTTTAAAAGTTTTATGCTTGAGAATTGAAAATTTTTATAGAACATTGTTTTTCCTCTTATCTCTGGATAAATGTTATAAATTTAATATTTAAATCATTGTATTAAGAGATCACAAAAGTATCAGTGTCTCAAAAGAAAAAGATTTAAAATCAATGCTTATATTAGTATTCCAGAATCTCTCAAAACTCTGCCCCTTTGAAATTGAGGAAAATGTTAATCTTTAGATTGCTGTATCATTTCAAAAATGATCTGATATGGTATTTCTTGTTCAAGAAACCAGATTCTAATTTTTGAAGATGAGCTTACATTGCACAGTTTCTCAAAATGCAACAACTTTGTTTTAAAATTAATGCCAGTAAATAAAATCTTGCTTAAAGTTAAAAGTAATGTGCTACTACATCTAAATTATGTTTATCTATTGAATTATTAATTCTATGAAGTACAAAAATTGCTTTTAAAAGTCTCCAAATTTTAATAATTTAATAGCTGACTCCTGTAGAATTTTTTTTTTCCGAACATTCACAAAATCTAAATTTAATCCTTTTGAGATCATCTTAATTCACAGCTGTTGGAATATGCAGTTTGGGGTTTGTGAATTGGCAAGGAAAGTATCCACTATTACATATATATGTTCTATACTCTGAAATGTGAAACTCTATATTCACTTCCTTCCTTCTGATAAACATTATACAATATATATTTTTTTTAAACAGCTGCATAAATTTCTGTCTATCTGTTTGCTACAGCATTTTCGAATCTCTCACATTTAATTTTTCTGAGGCATTTCAAATTTTCATTTACGCTACAGTTTTTTTTTTTTATATATATATATTTGTGAAAACTAATTTAACATGCACATTTTCTCACAGTTTTTAATCTTATCACTGTGAAATCTGTTGGAAAAGCAATGCATGTTGAAGAAATTTAAAGCAGAAAATCTTTGATATGTCTTTCTAAGCACTCTAACAGTAGGAATGCAGTTGGAATTCTAATTAAAATTTCCATTAATAGTTTATATAACTATGAATTTCCATTCATTTTTCTTATTCATTATGGATTGATATTTAAATTTAGAATAGAAAATAAAACGGGCATTAAAATGTCAAATTGTAAAATCATAATAATAATTAAGGTAAGTTTTTAATTTAAATGCCAGTTGGAATTTCTGCTGTTAAAGTGTTAATGTGTTAGCATTCCATTCTATGCATAATTCATGTGATTAAAATTTCAGAATGTTTTTTTAATTAGTGGTCATTGTTTAAATTTGCATTTTATCTAAAAAATCCTTTTGTCTTGTTTTGTCATCTAATTACAAAAATTGGAATAATTGTCTTGACTTTTTTCTCCCATATTTAAAAAGGCTAATGCTAAAAGTAAGTGTATTTAAAAATTATGTGTTAAATACATTTTCCAGTTGCTCTGATCAGCATTTTTAACACATTTATATACTTTTAAAATGTATCAGTATGAAAATAATTTCACTTGCTTGTTTAAAAAGTTTTTTAAATAAGACCAATTGTGTGTTCTAATGTCTTTTGGAAATTTTGACTTTTCAATAAAATAGTTGAACAATTTTTTTAAAGTTTCTGTAGTGTATTTACCAAATATACCAGCAATGTTTTTGTATTCATAAAATTTCTAAAACATATTCTTAAGAGCAGTTTTAAGGGGGCCTTATCCTTCCATTATGTTAAAGATGAAATAAATTTATTCATCAATTTTGCTATATAGAATCTGGCAGAAAAATAAAACCAAAAGAGGTACAGTATACTCTTTTCAGCTCAAACAGAAGGAATATGGTATGCAATTTATCACTTCATTACACAGTAATTTATTATTCACCTTATTTGAGTGAACTCTTATCACTGCATGAAGCTGTTGCATATGAATATTGTGATTTGTTTTAAAAATTAAGTCACCTGCATACTTTCCTGTATACTTATGGAGCCTAACTCTGGAATTTGGCATGTTGTGCTTTGTCATTTTATAATGTACTTTTATATATCTTAAATGGAGAAGTCCAATTAGCATAATTGCCACTGTTATGATATTGTAATATAAAGATTTGGGGGGAGGGGTTCCTCGGGCCTTATATGGAAGCGTTTTTCTTGCGAGAGGCATTAAGGCATATTACTCTGCAAATGCGACATTTTGTTTCGTCTGTTTCTGAAGTAAAGCACACATAATTTCTTTTACCTTTGTTATCCTCATTTTGAACTGGAGAGTGTTCTGCCAGACTTTGTACAGCATAAAGTAACTGAAACTTGCAGTTTTAGTAATATAAGTATAATTAATACTCAGTGGGAATAATTTACAACACAATTCATTCTGTACTTGCTTCCGAAAAATTTAAAGTTTTTATGAGAACGCATTTTTCTAATACCTCAATTTCTTAACTAAGTTATGAGTGCAGTTATTCACCAATTTGTTAAAAATATAGTTTTTGAGTGACACAATATTATCTGTGAGCTTGGCTGAGTTACTTTGGGCCTTCCGTGTTTTCACCGATTTTTTTTAGTTTTCTCAGCATTGCCTTAGCTGTTATATAAAAGTTCCTTCGTTCTTTTGTCAAGAAGCCCCAACTGTGAATCTCAGTACTTTGATAGATGTGTGAGTCCCTCCTGTTGCTCAATGGTTACAAATTCCTTACAGAAACAATTATGTAGGTTTGTCTACTGGAAGGCACCCAGTTCTTCAAAAATTCTGCTATTTTTCTTGCAGAAGAAGGAAAAGCTGGCATTCGAAGGTCATTTGTAGTACTTAGAATTAATAGTGTGATGCTGAAGTATACTGCTCCATGGCAAACTGTACCTTGGATATAATAAACCCATCTAGTGTTGCTTTGATATTGTTAGCTGTTGACGAGCCGCACCTTTTGATGCCAGTGCTTATCCGCAGAAGATTGTCAACAGCTTGTTTTTCCCTCATAAGATAGCGGTATGTAAAATCGTAATTTGTAATGAACCTGCATTTTCTGTAAATAAATTGTATATTTTTATTACTCACGAAGAGCATTTTTTCTTGCCATATAACATGACTTGGTAGAGTTCGTTTTAGTAAAAGTTTTACTGATCGAAATTTTCCAACAATTGCAGTTCGTTGGTCAAATTTTTTACTGCGAAACAATGTTACCTTAAATTTTCAGAGTTGAGAATAAATCTTGAGAGCTGTTTGTAAGAGACAAAATTTTTATGGTATTCTGTGCCTCATAGATGGGGCAAGAAATTAAGTTGAAGGGATGGATTTTCTGTAAATGAAATTATTTGAGATTCTTGTGTATATTCGTATGCAACGTGTTCATGCTAAAAGTTGGCTGGACATATTGCAGTTTTACGCATATTTTGCTTGCAATGGTTTTCGGGTTCTTATGTTGTTTGTTTCGTGGACAAGATTGATAAGCCGGTTTATTAGCAGGAGATGTGAAATCTTCAGAAACAGAAATATAGGTATTTGCTTATTATAGTGGTTTCCAAAGTTGAATCACTAATTAACCGAGATATCTCACTACTAGTTCTTATAATATCATCGTGTTTCATTTTAAGGGTTCCAAATTCACATTAGTTTTTAAACAATATTTCTTTTTTTCTGAATATGCGGTTAGCAATCTTTAATTTACCAAATAAAGAGGTGGATACCATGTCATGTTTTCCAGAAAAGGGTCTTTTACCTGACAAGCCAGTATGCGGAAATGCCCACAATATAAAACTATACGTTACCAACGAAAATATCTTGAGGTGTAATGTTAAAAATTATACAAGGAAGAAGGCCTGCATGTTGGAAATTGGTTCAGTGGTTCAAGAATACCATTAATCACTGCGTATTAGATTTATGAGTTCATGGGCCGAGAGTTGACTTCCATCAATATATATGAAAATACTATAAATGATTGGAATAATTTTCATGAGCTGTCTCAACGTGGTGAGGGGTGTCACTGGACGGAATGGGAGCATAGCTACTGGTAGGGCCAATCTAGGCGTGAAAGCCGTTCCAATATGCCAAGCTAAAGCATAGCAGGTGAAGATCCTTCAAGGGATTACAGTCTTGGTGATCGGATGTTACAGTCCCGGGCCCCCAGTGAACTTTTTTTCTTTTCCCCTCCTCTTGCCTTTTTCTTCTCCCTTGTGGTGCCCTCTTCACGAGGATGGGGCTCACTGTGAAGTGCAGTTACTGCTCTTTAATTTCTGTTTCACCGTGGTGAGAATACTGCATACGCGTATGCCGCACGTGGAGACTCGTACGGCAGGAAAGGAGGATCCTGTTAGTTGACGTTGGAGGTACTGTCTCCATCACGATGCTTTGGCCTCTGCTTTTGTCTAAACGGAAGGCACTTAGCTATCTCCGCGAGTGTTAATCGGCTGGTCACTAGTCCTTCTGGTTAGTGGCTTGAAGGTCATGCTTTCGGGAAAGCTGACCGGGGGACTACAGTCTGCGTGTAGGTCCGACTAGCCCTAACACAGGATTCTCTGTTCCCTTGCTAGGCTTCATGGTAGGTGGGGTGGCCGGACCCGAATCCTTCCAATTTACAATATGGAAACTAAATTCTTATCCCAAATATTCTGGTGCTGCTAAGCGAATATGCACTTCTACCATAGTTAACACGAATAAAAGTCCAACGTTCTTAGTCGATACTGGTCAACTTGAAAATATATCATCATTCCTTGTCCACAAGCATATTGTGGCCGCTGCTGGAGAACCAAAATACATAAAAAAGCTCTGTTCGGGATCTCTGCTCATTGAGATGAAATCTAATGCGCAGTCTTCCTCTCTCCTAAAACATGGGTGAGCATTCTATTAATGTGTCTCTACATAAGTCTTTGAACATGTTCAGAGGTGTTGCTTCAGGAATAGACCTGATATCAGTCCCTGAGGAAGAACGTATGTGAAGTTCGGCGAATTAAAATCCGTAAGGATGGACAACTTAACACAAAACATGTTACCCTAATGTTCTCATCTCAAGAGCTACCGAAAACCATTAAGGCAGGACACTTGAATTGTCCCATCAGACCTTACATTCCGAACCCACTGCTCTATTTCAAGCGTCAAAGGTTTGGTCATGTAAAGGCGGCATGCCATGGAAACCTGGCAATGCGCTCGCTTTTCCGTGACCGGTCAGGACTAGTAGCCGATCCAAAATGCGTAAACTGTCATGCCGACCGTCCATCATACTCATGAAACTGCCCTAAATGGAAATAATCATATTGAGATTACTAAGGGAAAAAAAAGCTCGTATCCTGAGCCTAGGAAACAGGTCAACCAAGACTAAACGTTTCTTATGCTGAAGCCACAAAATCTTATTGATCAATAAGCACCCAAACTTCGCATAGTTTACAGGAAAAAAACAACTCTTGAATCAAAAACAAATGGCAATGCAAAATTTTAAATCCTCTTCTTCCCAAACAGAGACAATAGAAAGTTCGAAGATAAAAACGCACAGTTCAAAAAATAAAATGAAAAGCTCCAAAAATAAAAGCTATGTTGAAGGGATTTTTCCTGACTTCACAGAATCCGAGATGGAAATAGAGGGAGGCAGAGATCTTCCAAAACACGTTTTACCTTACAAAACAAACAGCATCGAAGTAATAAACACTCTCATATCGTGGAACTGTCGTGGCTTCCACAGTCTTGACGGTGCTAAGTAGCTCATTAATACATATCAACCTGTTTGTTTAGCGTTACAAGAAACTTTTCTCCAACCTGCAAAGCTCCGTAGATACTCAATAATAAGAAAAGGTAGCACGTCCAATGAACGTGCAAATGGTGGTGTCGGTCTGCTTACCTGAATTGACTGCCCTCCATGTACTTTTCCCTTGGATACATCTCTCCAAGCAGTTGCTGTACAAGTGAGCATTCGGACATTGATTGCTGTTTATAGTATCTATCTTCCTCCAAATGAGAGAATTCATCAGGGAGATTTAGAGGATTTAATTGGCCAGCTACCAAAACCATTTATTTTGGTTGGGGATTTCAACGGATACAGTCCCCTGTGAGGTAGTAAAGACACAAACCCACGAGGAAAGCAAACTGAAGAGGTACTCCATGGCCACTGTCTTTGCATCCTCAACAATAAAGAAAGTACTTGCTTTCATCAGCCTGAAAGGACCTTCCACTCGATTGACCTTGCTCTTGTTTACCCGCAAATCCTACCATTCTCCTCCCTTAATATTGGGAATTATCCATTCGATAGCAATCATTTTTCTGTTATCATGAACTTCATAGGATATGAAAGTTTCTGTTTCTAAAATACCAGAGTTTTTTTAGGTAAAGTTGATGGGACATTGGCACTCTGTCAGATTACGCCTGTTTCACTGTAGAAATGGTGAAGTATATGGATACTGACTACGCTGTGAAGACTTACGGAAAAAATCATATACAGCAGCTGATGTCTCTAAATTCCCATAAATGTCCAAAATACCGAAGGCCCTGGTGGAATTCTGAGTGCGAGGATGCTGTCAGAAAACAAAGGAATGGCTGGAGCGTTTTTAGCGATATTTTAGTGAATCAAATCCCATAATATTCAAAAGAGCTAAAGCAAAACACGTCAAGTGCGTAGGAAGAGTCAGAGGCATTCGTGGATCTCGTATGTGTCTTCGATAAACTCCTGTACTTCAAGTAAAAAGGTGTGGGAAATAGTTCGAAAAGCTTCCGCCATTTACAAAGATCACACACTCTCTGTCTTAAAGTTAAATGGTATCACAATTACCAGTAGGAAAAAAATTTCCAAAAAACACCATTGAACAGACGTTTTTAGCTGTTTCAAATAGCAGTAACGCTCACCCTTTCTTCTTTTCTGAAAAGATGCTCATTGAAAAACATTCGATTGATTTTAATTCTCTTTTTCCTGAAATTTATAATCAAGACCTAACTATGCTAGAGATGAAAAGAGCTCTGCCACAGACAAGAAGATCATGTTCTGGTCCAGATGTCATCAACTACACAATGTTAAAACATCTACCCTGTAAGTCATTGGAGGCCGTCCTACTTCTTTTCAACAGAAGATGGAAAGAGCAAGTATTCTCCAATGCATGGAGGTGTAACGATTGTTGTAGATCCCACGGGATTCTAGTTGAAACATAAACCGAATTTCATACCGGTGCTTTCGAATAAACCGAATGGTTCACATATGGCGGTTTTGCATTTTAGTACCATGCAATGAGGCATTAAAATTAGCTACACACGGAATAGTGTATTTATCTTTTGACGTTTGTGCGTTAAACGCACGATTATCTCCTACAGGTCTCCAGTCTAAAGTTCTCTTTTTTAGAACCATGTGAAGTGGAGATGTGTAATTGCTTCTCGACGGTCTTAAATGCCCTAGAAATTCTTGTCTTAGAAGACAAGAATTTCATTTTTTAAGCGATCTGAAGCAAATTTAAGCGATCTGAAGCGAATTTCATTTTCTATTTTTTAAGCGATCTGAAGCAAATTGACGAGGTTTCGCAACCACCGATGGACCTTTAATTATGATGTGATGGACAGTGCTGTGTTTAACAGTTGGTTAGGATATGTTAATTTAGTAATGGAAGGAAATTCTTTTAAAATTTTGTGATAAGGTGTATCCTTGAAGACAGTTTTTACTGAATAAATATCTGCATTTTTCACGCAGCCCACAATCTGAAACTTGATTTTTAAATCTTTGAGACATTTTTTTTCTAAGACCAGGCACCAATTCAAAGAAATGGAGGAAATCTGCTCCAAGAATGGGTGCACTAATATCTGCTATAAGAAAAGTCCAAGTAAACTGTAGTCTTAATTTGAAATCCAAAGAAAGTGTTTTTTGACCATAAACATGGACCGTTGAAGAATTAGAGGTGAGAAATGTTTGATGAGGAGAGTTTGGTTTTCTTGAATTGTTTGCCAGAAGTAAGGACAAATATACCGACCGGTATCGACCAATGAAACGTTTGTTCTCTGGTCACGAGCGAACAGGCGACGTGAAATTTGAGGCAAAGAATAAGTCGCCTCTATCTGGTTTCGTTTCCCTGCCATGAACAAGGTTGGATACACTTATTTTTTCTGCATCGTTTTCCAAAAAATCAATGATATCAACAAACAGGATAATCTCTCCTTTTGGAAATGCTCCTTCCTTTATTGAGATCTCCGCGATTTGGCGAGCGACCTCGAAAAAGGGAAATACAATCAATACGTTTGCTTAATTTTTCTATTTCTTTAAACAAATTATCCTCAATAGATTGATCGACTGTGCGAGAAACGGCACAAGTCCCTGGGGCTGGGTTTACTTCTAAGATTCTGCCGGCAATTTCTGCGGCTTTGTCTAAAGTTAAATCAGAAACCGCTGCCAAAATAGACTGAGCTGCCAAAGGCAAAAGCTGAAGGAATAATTCTAACAGTAAGTTGTCAGAAACATTTAAGGATTCCGCTCGTCGTTTCATATTCCCAAGCAAATCCGAAGGTTTTCGAGAGCTTATTCCTCTCCAGATAATAACTGGCGAATTTCTTGCTGAGATGATTCTCCTAATCGGTTTATTAACTCAGTTTTAAGCTTTGTATAAGGATCGGTTGGGTCTGGTTTCATAAATAAATCGCGAACTAATGACGCAATATCTGGGGGAAGATGAGCAACTACATAATTATATTTTGTAATTGATTATGTGGTAGGTTTGGGGGTGGCAAGAGTAATGTATAACAAACCATAAAGCTGTGTCTGATCGGTTATAAACCGGAATTTGAACGGCATATACTTCAGACATTATGCAAGTTTTAAACCAAAACGAAAATAAAAATTCTACTACAGAAAATAAATTACGAATAATAAGTAGAAAACGATATGATAAAATGAACTATAATTGCTACTCATCTGTGATCTGGAGGATAAAAATCGATTTAATCCATAAGTTCTGGTTTGAAGGTCTTGATGTGGCGATCCGTCAAAAATCGAAAGTACTTGCGAGCTGTTCGCATGGCCTGATTTAGCAAAGTCCAGATGTCACCACTGTAGTGATTGTTGTAGATAACACGGGATTTTACCTGCCCATGTTTCATTAAATGTTCTCTCTGTATTAATCAAGAACTTTCAGAAGACATATTACACAGCAAAAATTAATCTTTATTTCGAAACTTTAAATATGCGTGCAATTACCTCGAACAGCCGGTCCCTTCTCTCTGGCGCTTTTCTCTAGGGTAGCCGTATTTTTCGCCACACACGCGGTGCCGCGAGGCGCGTTCCTTATCACAATCACCACAGAGGACAGTCTTTATTATCCCAATCCTCAAACAGGAAAAGATCCTACGAATCCGTCAAGTTACCGCCCCACCGCTTTAACTAGCTGCCTTGGCAGATTGCTTGAAAAGATTGTCAACACTCGTCTGGTCCACTTTTTAGAGACAAATAACTGTGTATCCCCTTAGTGGATTAAAAAAGAACGGGTAACCGTTGATAATATTCTACTTTTAGAAACTGGTATCCATAAAGCGTTCGTTAAAAGGAATCACTTTGTGCCTATATTTTTTATATAGAAAAAGCTTATGACATCACATGGAGGTACGGCATCCTTCGTGACTTGTACATTAATGGCTTACGAGGAACTCTTTTTTCTTATGAAACACTTCTTACAGGATCGGAAATTTCATGTGAAGATTGGCCCTACACTTTCTGACGGCATTCGTCAAGAAGAGGGAGCAAGGCAATGTACAAAGTGCCACTACATTTAACGTGAACATCGACTCGATCTTACAACAGCTCCTTCCTACAGTTCATGGTTTGCTTTACGTTGATGACCTGCAAGTCAGTTTTCAGGATGGCAGACATGAAATATGTTGAAAGAGAATTATAAACTTCCCTGAACAGAATTGTTAAATGGTCGCAAGGCAATGGTTTTAGATTTTCTTACCAGAAGACTTTGTGTGTGCATTTTTGTCGTAGGCAGATTCCTCATCCTAATCCTGCATGTTATTTACAAGATGTACTGATTCCGGTAGAAAAGGAGATAAAATTCGTAGGAATACTATTCGACCATACGTTAGCTTTCCTTTCTCCTACCACCTCGCTAAGAAGGAAATGCTTTAAAACTATGAATATTTTGAAAGTCTTGTCATGTATCTCATAGGGAGCCGATCGAAGCTCAGTGCTGTTTATATATAGATCCTTATCCATTCAAAATTTCACTACCGATCATTCATTTACGGGTCAGCAAGGTCTTTCGTGCTTGCCAAACTTGATTCGGTACAACATCAAGCAATTCGGATCTGCAGTGATGCCTTCAGAACTTCTCCAGTGGAAAGCAACGAGACTTCTCTGTGTTTAGAGCTGGAGCATCTTTATCTTAAGCGCTATTTTAAAATCATGTCACAGATCCAGAATCCCATCCGTCTACATTTACTCAATGATTCATGCTCTCGTTTATGTCAGACACGCCCATCATGTATCCCATCGTTTGGTTTAAGAATTAACACCTTACTAGAACAGTATAATATGACTAATATAAATAACAGCTGGAGAATCTTTTTGAGATGACACCATGGGAGGACTGGAAAAATATAGCACAAGTGATGTCATTTACATCTTTGCAGAACATAGATATAAATATAGAAAGTATAGCTTTCCCTATCAAAATGGTTCACACTGGTGCAGCCTTTGTATTAGAAAAAAATATTCTTGGGTATCGATTACACCTGGCTTGCTCCGTTTTTACCTCTGAACTTACTGCAATTAATCAGGCTCTCGTTTCTGTCAAAACAACGTTACAGGAATTTCATTGTCTATACAGATTCCTTAAGTGCCCTAACATCATTCAAAGAGTCTAAGTATAATTCACATCGCAGTACTACCAGAATTCTGAAGCTTAATAAGACTTAAAATACTGTGAATATCAGATTCTTTATTCCTGGATCCCTGGCCGCGGTGGCATAAAAGGGAATGAACTAGCAGACATTACAGCTAAAACTGCTACTACAGTATCTAATTCCCAGATTCCACTCAAAGATATCAGTACGATGATCAAACGTAAAATTTTTAATAAATGGCAGAGGCATTGGGATGACCAAACAAATAACAAACTCATAAATGTTATACCCACGATTAAATGCTGGCCATCTATGGCAAAAAGAAGGGAATAAGTTATTATCGACTGATTCACGAATATTTGCTGAAAGGAGAGAAGAATCTTCGCTACACAAACTGTAATGAAGATCTGACAGTCCTCCATATTTTATTAGAATGTCGTAGTTTTAATTATCTTCTCCAAAAACATTTTAAATATTTAATATTAGATCTAAACAACTTAATAGCGAAAAGCCATCATCACAAGTTATTCCAGGTTTTAAAGGATACTGACTTTTATTATAAATTTTAATCTGTTTCTAGTCTGTTTTTAGCTCAAATAAAATATATAGTATTTGTCTATATGAAACTTCTAACATACTTTGCATTTACTGTTTTTACCCTCTGTTTCGCGCAGATAACCTTGTAAAGTTTTGTGCCAGAAACTACAATTAATCAATCAATTTCATGAGGGAACTGTGTTCCCTACGTCTAATGCAAAGATTCGATGGGCGAACAGGCAGTCCCAGCAAAGTAATGTTTGAATGTCCCAGTAAAATAATATAAACGATGAAAGTTTGTTCGTCCGACGTAAGAACAACAGCGGTAAAATACTCCCACAACAATGGATTTTTGGTGGACGATGGCTAGTGCTTTGTCGTTCAAATCTCGAATAGAAATCCTAGTACACTTATCGAGAAAATTAGTCAACACGTACAAGATAGATCAATTCAGCTTGTTGGATGGGATATAAAACGGAACAACTTGAAGAAGCTGGTTACAGTCACTTTATTGTTGACTATAAGTTAACTTTTGTGGATCTAACAAGGGGTTTTTGCACCTAAAATATTGGGTTTAGCCAAGTGGTGTAATAAGAACAACGGAGTATAGCTCGACATCACCTCGAAACACATATTTTGGAATTTATGTGGAGAAAGTACATAGGAAAAAATTATGTTTTTGATGAATTGTTGTAAACCATTTCAGAAATACGCCCTTGTTACAATAATTATTAAAACCATTCTTAGGAAACAACACATGAGTGTTATTGTATATTTTGTTGTTAATTTTTACCTTCACGTTTCCCAAGTTGCAGAGATATATCGGTTAATTAGCGGTTTAATCTTGGAGGACACTATAATAAGGAAGGATTGAAATATATTTCGCGGAATTTTGAACATAACTGTTTTTTTAGTCTATTTTGTTGGGAATTAACCTCGCGGATCAGTAAGAACGCATTTTTTTATTGGAGTATTATTTCAAGATAAATTCGCATGTTTAATGCAGTGAAAAATTTTTCAGTAAATTTGAAAGGTAGCTCTGAAGAACTGAACAACACTGCTGCCATCTAAAATACAAATGCAGAAAAGCAGCATAGCATTACTAGAAACATCGTAAAATCTGTGGAACTGGAAAGAGAAAGCTTTTATTTCTCAAGTGTTTTGCTTTTCTAACAAACGCTACACTAAGTGCCTTAAGAATAATATTTTGGAATCGTTCAGTGGTAGAAGCCGAGACAAAGTGAACGATTCAAACAATGGTTAATAATTCAGATAGCTATAGGCCATCAAGGCTACTTTCCCCATTAGTAAGATTCACGAATCAATAATCTTTAAACGAGTCATAAACAAAAATAGTATTTTGATACAATAACAGTGGAAATTCAGCAAATCATTAAGCACATTAGATGTGGAGTTTCTCTGTGAACCGTTTCAAAAAATGGTGTATGAGAACTATGATTCAATGAAGCAAAAATGTCACTACACATTTGACCAAATATTTTGTCAGTCACAAAGTCTTGATCGCGAAGTATTCAAAACCCGTAATAAACATCATTCGCTCTGAAGGCCTCTTTACACTAATATAACTTTGAGTCTAAGGAACGCGCGCGAACTTTACGACTCCGCTAAAGCGAAAAAAAGCACTTTTTTGAGATAAAATTAAGTATCTATGCATTTTATTGCATAAAACAAATAGCCTTCGCTATATTTTCATTCAAAATTTCGAGAGTGAAATATTTTTTCCACAGTGGTAAAACTAATTCCATTATTAAACTTCCAAACAGAACGTCAATTTCATGGGCTTAGTTCTAGTGCAAATGGTCGGCAAACCATGGCTTGCGAGCCAAATGTGGATCTTTGACTCCTTGAGTGTGGCTGATCCACAAAATAGCACATGCTGGCACGCGTACGTAAAAGCAAGAAAAACTTGAAAATACAACACAAAGGCTGTCAAATTTTACACAAGCATAAAAATAACTGAAAACATATCCGCCAGTGTTATTCCTATGAAATTTTTTCTGCACCGATTTCGGCATTTTAATTATACATCAAATTGTGCTGTCGTAGTAATTGTCATTAGCCAAATTTTAACTAATGAAATGCTTTGAATTAATGTACCATTCAATCGCAATTTTAACTTGAATGAGAAACCAAGTAACGTAAAAATGACCAAATAACGTGAAATTTAATTTCCAAATATCAGAATTTTTAGCTTTTAGACCTTTCAAATTTGAAGTTTCTTACAAAAATTGGCCTAGCAACTCAATTTAGGCAACATAAAATACATAAACGATGTTTGGGTGGCATATAATACGCAAAAACTTCAAACTGGAAATGTCTGAAAACTAAAAACCCAGATATTTTTAGAATTGAAGTATTAAGTTAATTTTAGAGAATGGAGTGAAAAAAAGATGTAGCGTTGAGAATTGAGAAAGATATGTTAAGATGGTTTGAAGATATATAGAGGATGACCGAAAGAAGATACACAAAACAGTATACAAGATAAGTGTGGAGGGGAAAGGTGGAAGAGGTGCGACATCAGCGAACGTACGTTGATCAGATTAAGGACGTTCTCAGTAAAAGCCAGCATAAGAGTACCCTAATTAAGTGAATAACAATATACCTACTTATATAATTTAAGTTTAGAAAATGTGGTTCTCAGAAGAGATTTTAATCGTTGAACTGTTGATAATTGGCTCTATTTACTAATGAGTTTACCGACCACTGTGCTAGTGTAAACGAGCCTTTATGTAATCTCAAGGCTGTGCTAGCAATTTAGTAAATAAGCGTATGTTTAAGGTATACCAAGGATAAGAAGTACCAGTTTACCCATTGGCAGTTTTTCAATGGATTATATAGTGTAACTAAATCGAAGGCGAGAAAGAAGAAATAGAGAAAAGACATACTGTAAATTTATGTGCTGACACCGAAAGCTTTTGAAAGCTTAAGATCTCTAAAAGACTTAATCCTGTCCCGGGTTATTGATACACAATTTTTTTATTTAAGTTAGCTATGCACGTCTTGCCTACGAAGCTGTTTCTGCTGGCTTGTCGTGGAAATCATTAAAGGTTTGTGTCATTTATTTAAACTTAGCGTTTATAATTAAACTCAACATCAATTCATTATATATATATGTTACCGTGAAAGACCGAAATTGGAGAATGCCGACTTTCACCGGAGAATGTCAACATTCACCAGGTACGTGGGTGAAAGATCGAATACTGCATTACATTCTTGTACATTCGAACCCTCACCGGTGTATGTCCACAAACACAGATATAGTCTGGTGTAGGTCAAAAAGACAGGAGTAGACAAAGAGGCGACTGGCTGTTTCCTGTAAATGTAGTTGTAAAAGCAAGGGCCTCTTGTGCAATTCAAAGTGTCATAATAGTTTAAGTTGTTGCAATAAATAACATTTAAATAAATAATAATTTAGTGTCTTATTCCTATTATTTTATTTTCTCATTTAGAACATACTATATAATCAACTAAGTTTTTAACTTCTATTATTTTCCTTTCTATGTTCTTAAGTTCTTATTTAAAGTCTGAAGTGCGATTTTTCGCGACTGAATTACGGAGAAGAAAATATAATATTCTGATATGTTCAACATTCACCATTAGTACATGGTGAATGTCGACATTTATCGGTGTAAGTCAGAAATAAGAGTATTTGGAAAATATTTCGGACATACACCAAGCGACTATGTGAATGTTGATATTCACCGGTGAAAGTCGACATTCTCCAGATTTCGGTGTTTCACCGTAACATATATATATAGCTATATATATATACACACACACACATATATATGTGTGTGTGTATAATGGTGTAATGCGTAGATGACGGAATCCGGTATTTTTTATCAGCTTGTGGCTGTAGACAGGGCTGAGTGGACAAATGCGTAGAAGAAAACACTGGAACTTTTAACAGTTTTCGATAGTCGAATGGAAAGGCAGAAAGATGATGTTGGCACAAACGTATTTGAAGAATTTCCAATCTTTACGCATAATCAAACCTTCCTTTTACAGACAAGATATTTCTTAATCGTAGTTGAATACAATAATTTCCATGTACACAAGTTTTAAAGTACGACATCTTTTTTAGCAAGTAAGCAGCAACAGCGTGAATGAGAAGCGTCTTGCCAGGGGAAAGCTTACGCGAAAGAGATCGTAGCAGTGCAGAGGAAGAAGGGAGGGAGTAAAGGTTTCAGTTCCGAGTTAGAAGCGTTTCGGTTTACAATTATATTGATTGGACAAGAGGTATCTGCATCAAGCGTTATGTAACATGGAAAGATCTTGAATTTGGAAGAAGGGAAGAGCATAAAATCTAGAATCGTTAATTTTGACGCTGCCAATTATTTTTAAAGCAGCCATCATATTTTATCTTACATATGAAAATGCATAGGGAAAATTCTGGTATATTTGAGATTCGAGTTTTCGGTTTTATATGAATTTTGAAGTCTTTAATAAAATTTCAAGAAATCTTTTTTAGGTTTTTAATCCCAAATAGACCAGGAGAACGAAATATATTTTCGAAACATTTTAATCGACTTTAATTCATTTTCCCCTGACGAGTTCTGAATTAGAGTTTCATTAAAAGGCTATTAATTTTTATTTATATAATTTTGTATATTTTTCCTTTCCCCTTCTTTATTTTTAGAGTTTGTTCTACTATGAATTCTCTTTTTAATTGGATTAGTTTTGACATTGTGTTAAACCTCTTCTTATACACGGTTGCAATTCTTATTTTATAGAGGAATTGCTTTGCTTTTATTTCAATTTACTAATTAATTTAGATGCTTTAAGTATATATATATATATATATATATGTGTGTGTGTGTGTGTGTGTGTGTGTGTGTATATATATATATATATGTAGGATTACATGATCAGAAAGCACGAGATAAGTATAAAGTAAATTTATTACGAAATTACTAGTATGAATGAAAGATGATAAAAGATGGGATGATAACATGATAAACTGACATAACTAAGGATAACGATAACCCCACGACTAAGAATAGTCCACGAATTGTTCATGTAATAATCAACAGTTCACAGTTTGGCTTATCTTGTCAAATCTTGGGAACAAGATCAGGGTTCACAAATGCTGGTGGATTCTGTAACACCACTGGGACATCATCCCTCCTCCAACTTCCTGGAAGGCAAGTCAACGTCAGCTTACAGAGAACACGTCTGTTCTAGTCCACGTTTGGAACTCGTCTGCCCCACACCATATTTGGTACTCGTGTGAGCTGTTTTGCGCTGCGCTGGGCTGGCGGCAGATGACGTCACCTCACTGGCGGTTCGGATTTCCCACACATATATATGTGTGTGTGCGTGTGTGTAATCATTTAGACATGCTGGCGAGAAGCTACAAATTATTTGTAATCATGGATGATGATTATAGATAGGGCTGGCGGTAGTAAAAGAAGAAACTTGTAGACGTTGAATACTTTGTACATACGTATAATATGACGCATAAATTTACTTTTTGGTTAATAATTTCTTATGACATAGTTTCCCCTTTTCACATGATTATGGGTGCACAAATTTATATGTACTTATTTTTAGAAAAGAGATAATATAGCGATGCAATAATAAGTGCTGTCACCTAGTTAGAGTTAGTAATTTTGAGTTTCATATTCTTTATCTTACACACACACACACACATATATATATATACATATTAGAATT
This sequence comes from Stegodyphus mimosarum, assembly GCA_000611955.2. Taxonomy (NCBI): domain Eukaryota; kingdom Metazoa; phylum Arthropoda; class Arachnida; order Araneae; family Eresidae; genus Stegodyphus; species Stegodyphus mimosarum. The sequence goes on along the minus strand of KK119360.1, from coordinate 311,278 downwards.
CGAAACGCTATTAAATCTTGCTCAGCGGTTGGCGATAGCTGGTAAAGACCTTCAGATGTTTAGCCCGCCCTTTAATTTGGCAGTGGCTTTCGCGTCTTCTGTCGAATCAAAAATGAATTCCAACGGTTTGATGACATTTGAAGTTCTTTCATATACAATGTCCTGCAAAAATGTAGCATATGTAAAACAAGAGCTAGTTCTAAAGTAATACTTAGGTATTATTTCAGGTGATAGATTTATCCTCGCTTTACACATTGCAGTTACTTCCGAGAAGTTGACGAACTTCTAGACATAAAATTATGCATATAAAATATACATTTAAATTCCGAGACCATAAGTCTAGTTGCACAGGAGTCGGGATTCCAGCTTAACATACCCTTTAATCTGGCACTGACTTTACTGCTCTTTATTGCATATGTGCGACAAAATTATAGTAGAAATTAAAGCAATACCTAGAGTACAAAATAATATGTAAGTGTTATTTTTCTCACGAAATTTACTTTCACCTCACATTTCTCTGAAATTTAGAGTTCATAGCGGACATTAGAAAAGCCTTTCTGCAAATAAGTGTTCGACAAGAGGATAGAGACTTCCTGCGATTTTTATGGTGGGAAAATATGGAAGAGAAGAAGCTCAGAGTTTTTCGACATGCCAGCCTTGTTTTTGGGGCAAAATGTAGCCCTTTCCTTCTGGCTTCAGTTATTGAGCACCACACTGAAAACAGTGAGGATTTTGAAGTTGCTTTCAAAAAGAGACTGTTGCAAAGTTTCTATGTCGACAATGTCGTTACCAGTGTTGACACTAAACAGCAGTTGGAAAAGTTTGTGTCCGATTCTAAGTTATTGATGTCCAAAGGCGGTTTTGACCTAAGGGGATGGGAATATTCTGATGAGTTCGACGGAATCGACGATAAGAAAGAAACACATGCATTAGGTCTGCTTTGGAATAAAGAACTAGACACCCTGAGAATAAATATGGAATGGTTGAATGACTTTAATTTGGTAAAGACAACAAAACGGAGCATGTTATCTGCAGTTCATAAGGTATTCGATCCTTTTGGTTTTTCTTTCCCGTTGTGCTCTGTCAAAAAATAATGTTACAAAAGGCATGGAAGAAAAGTGTCAGCTGGGATGAAGACTTGACCAGCGAACTTCGTAAAGATTTCATACAATGGCTTGAAGAATTAAAATGCTTAAGTAACATTGAAATTTCCAGATTTATTCAAGTCACTTCAGAAAATCTTAGTAATTGTGCTCTTGACACTTTTGTTGATGGCAGCAAAGACGCTTATGCAGCAGTTACATTTCTAAGTGTTGAACTGTTTCTTCTTGCTGCGAAATCTAGAGTTGCTCCTTTAAAAGCGGCAACTATCCCAAGAATGGAACTTTTGGCAGCCGTAATTGGGGCCAGATTGACAGATTCAGTAACCAAAGCCCTCGGATGGGAAAGAGGTAACAAATTTTACTGGAGTGATTCTACAACAGTGCTCGCATGGATTAAAAGATGAAAATTGGTCTGTTTTCGTGCGAAACCGTGTTAAGGAGATTAGAGAACTCAGTAAACCTTCAGCTTGAAAGCACGTTCCTGGAGAAAAGAATCCTGCCGATCTGCCATCCAGAGGTTGCAAAGCGAAATATCTAATTACATCAAGATGGTGGGAGGGACTACACTGGATGAAAGATCCTACAGAATTCCTTAATTGTATGGATTCCTGTAACCACCATAGCTGTAATGAAGAAGAGATTGAAAGGGAGAAGTTGAAAACGACTAGCACGAAGACAAATAATGAAGCCGTTTGTGATAATAATTGGTACTACAAGCATTTTTCTAATTTTGACAGAATAGCACGGATGGTTGCCTGGATTCTTCGCTTTAAGCATAATTGTGAAAATACAGAGAGCAGGAGACACGGAGAATTGAATGCAATAGAATTTCACGAAGCGGAGTTAAAGATATTGCTTATGATTCAAAAAGAATCCCTTGATTTGGAATATGATAGACTCAAAACACTTCAGGTATTTAAAGATGATCACGGCAACTATCGTGTAAAAACTAAGATTATCTGCAGAAAAGACAGTGATGATTTTCTCAAACCTGTTGTCCTTTCTTCAAAACACAAAGTTGTGAAACGACTTATTTTCTCTGTTCATGTGAAGAATTGTCACGCAGGTGGTCAGATATTTTTGAATCTGCTTAGAGAAAAATATTGGATTCTTAACGGAAGAAAGACTGTGAAAAATGTTGTGGCTGATTGCACGATGTGTAAAAGATATAGCTCAAGGAATATGGAAGTGATAACTACACCCCTTCCTGAAAATCGTGTAAAAGATGCTGCGGTATTTCAAATTACAGGGATTGACATGGCTGGTCCTCTGTTTCTAAACGAAAATAGAAAGCGTTGGGTGTTAATATTCACTTGCGCAGTGTACAGAGCAGTACATTTTGAGCTAATTACTGCCGCTTCCACAGATGCCTTTTTAATGGCATTTAGAAGATTTATAGCTCGAAGGGGAAGATGTACTATTATATACTATGACAATGGTTCTAATTTTGTCGGAGCAGCCAACTAATTGAAACAGCTAGATTGGAAACGTATACAGAAACACGGAGTCGTTAATTCGATTGACTGAAAGTTTAACCCGCCGACAGCCGCATGGTGAGGCGGTTAGTGGGAGCGACTAATAAAGATCTCTTAAAAAGAGTGTTAGGACAGACTCGTCTAAATTATGAAGAAATGGCAACTATTCTGGCAAACTGTGAAAGTGTAATCAACGCAAGACCTCTAATTTATATCTCTGAAGGAGATGTTATAAAGCCCATTTCTCCATCGATGTTTCTTCAAGACATTTATGAATACAGTGTTCCAGATATTGATGCTGTGGAACAAAATTCTTTATCTAAAAGACTGAAATATAGGCAAATCGTACTTAAAGAATTAAGGAACCGTTTTCGGTTTGTTCACATGACGTATTCGGTAGGAATACTTAGGTGTTCTCATTTAACGAAAGAACAGTAAAAAACTAAAGCACACAGTGGCTGTGGATGATATCGTTCTAGTGGGAACTGATAACAAAAAGAGAATTAACTGGCCTTTAGGTCGCATTACTGAGCTTGTTGCAAGTAAAGACAGTAACGTACGACTCGTAAAGGTGCAGACTTTACACCAAGAACTTCTTCGTCCTATTCAGAGAATATATCCTCTTGAGATAGCATGTCTTATTGACTGTCCTAAGCCTGTGAAATCCAATAGTTTGACCAAATTCGCAAAGCAGCCTGTCAAACAGGACAATGTCTTTGACAATAAGCCAAAATTTAATAGGACTGGTAAAAAAAATTAAGATTCCAGAAAAACTAGACTTATAATTTAAATATGTGCTTTTGAGAACTACATTTTTATTGCTTGTTATTATTATTTTTTATGCTTGAGAATATTTCTTTGGTTTATTTGATTAGTACTGGATATACATATATTTTTTAATATTAACTTTAAATGGTTTAAAGTGGTAATTTTATGTTTTGATTATAATTTATAATCAAAAGGTTGGAGGATGATAAGAATACATTACTTATTTTAATGTTTATTATTTTGTATTTTATATTTCCTGACTCATGAGCAAGCCTCACTTAGATTTTGTGAGTATAGTTTAGTAATTTGTGTATGGCAACAGTAATAGATATTCAAGTGCGAGAACGATGTAACAGCAGTAGCAGCGTTATTGATTTCTTCCATGATAATAAAGTTTGTTTTCGTTGAAACTGATTCTATTTTGTGAATAATCACCGCAGTTATAGTGTTTTAATAATAGTGAATATTTTAAACCTATGATGCGAGTCTTTAATTAAAGGCTACTTCGTTCTGAAGTGTGATTTATACGTTTAAGCACTGAAAGCTAGAAAAGTCGGGGATACTTCTTCTTGTAAACTTTAACAAGCGTTATCTCAGCGTTATTAGCGCATATTTTTCAATTTGCGCAAGAATAATTTACTTAGCTAACTTTTTAATTTATAGCAAACTATTTTCATTTCCTTTTTTTTATTACACACGAGCGGAAAAAAGCCATCCTTCGTATTTTCAAATAAACTTAACAAAGTTCGCAAACCACATTTGACGTTATTATCGCTTACATCAAATATCTTAGAAAATTTTGAATAAAAAACTCTAATTTTTATGCTTATATGCTTAGAAATGAACCTACTCTAAAAGGATGGTAAAATTTTTATAGGTTATAATTAAATTTTTTTTTGAAAAATTAAAAAATTATTTAAAAATACAAATTAAAAAAAAATCATAAAAAATCTGATGTGTACTTCACATGACTTCCTTGCATAAAAAACAGCTCTGTAATACACATAATTGGCTTAAAAATCTGATGTGCACGCCATATGACTTTACGGAATATTAAATTATACGCATTTTTGGTTTTCATTTAAACTTATTGGTTTGAATTAAATCTGCTTCGTCGATAGGGCATAAACCACAATAGAATAAATGCACTCTTTAAAATTCACTATATTTGTTTACCCCAGCGACACTCTAGCGCTAGCTCAAATTAACAGGATTACGTCTCATTCATTTAATAACTGAAAGTGCACAAAAATTATGCATATCGTCTGAAGAATTACCTAATAGTTGCAACATGTTCTATTCAAGTACTATGGAAAATCTAAAACTATGTACAAAAGAAATTAAAAAAAAACAAACAACAACAAGAACAACAACAAAAAAAGAAACAGTTTTTAACAGACGATTCAGTATTTCTCATTCAATTAATTCAGATCTCACTTCGCGACAAGGCAAAAATGCATAAAAACTCAAAATATCTACATTAAAAATTACGAAGTAAATCTTAAACACTTAGTTCCTCGAACGAATTCCGGAATGGATTAAGCATGATACAATTCGCAATAAAAGAAGGCGTTACCTTTTGTTGTTGCGAAGCTTAATTTTCCTAGATTGGCAACAAATCCACTATTCTCCCAAGTTTCAAATGTAAACAAATATGGTCGCTATGAAAAAAATGATTAAGCTTACCCGCATTTAAACAGCTTTTAAATTGTTGATAATTCTACAAATATTGCATGCAGATTTAGTAAAGGCATGAAAAACGTAATTGGAAGATAAGAACAGCATAATTCGTCACTTTCAAAGAAAAAAAAATCTCAATTTATCAACATATATAAAAAAAAGAGCTCACTGAGCTGAGTAACAGAGAGAATATATTTATACATATATTTATATACTTTAGGTGCGGCCGATTGCAACCAAAATAGGAGGTGCACACCTAGATGTTATAGCAGTCCTATAAACAAACTTTCAACGTTCTGAGACTACTCGTTTTGACTTATGTGAGATAGATACATACATACGTACGTCAGTATGAACAGGCGCCACGAAAAAAAGATCTTCAGAATTGATTTTAAATCAGTTTTATAATTATATAATAGTATAATTATATTATTACAATTTTATAAACGGCGATTGACTTCTCAAATTGTTGCCACCAAATATTAGAGCCCTGTTTTATACTATTTAAAGAAATTAAATATTGAAGAGTCTGCATGAATGTATGTGTGTTTCTCGCATTGTGATAAAACGACGGTACCTAGAGCCAACAAAATTTGAATAACGTTATCTTCCATAAGATATGGGCATGAGGAAGCCCAAATTTTGAATTTGAAATTTGTTTTATTATAGATTTCATACTTTGTAACATTTCAACGAATTTTCGATTAACAAACTAAAAGATTTCAAAGCGAGCAAGGGCAGCACTGTAGGGAGGGGGAGAGAAACATTTTTATCTTCAGCGCACGAGATTCTGCATCGGAAATTCTAAAGATAGGCTCATTTAAAAATTATTTTGCGATATTGCTGTTGAACTGAATTTTATGGTTTGTGTACGCAGAGCAGAATATTTAATAAATAAAGTTAACACACAAAACGCCCGTTGGAGGTAATTTAATTTAATAACATTTAAAAAACGCCCATTTGGAGGTAATTTAAAATCTGAAACGATTCAGATTTTATTTAATTTATTGTACGTTAGAAGTTAACGCTTGCTTATTAGAGAAATCAATCTGGCTCACGTGGGGATATTCTACGAAATAAAATTTTCCATGTAATTGCAAAAGTTACTTAATATTTGCATATATTTACTACGCCATGTTTTTGTGGTTTAATTAGTGATTTATTTATTTATTTTGCACAGTGTACCTAGATTTTATTAAATTTGAAATAGTTATTTGCACTGGCGGATAAGGCCGGCGGGAGACCGAGCAGACGCTCGACGGAATGGAACGATTTCGGGCTGATCAAGAAACTAGAACGTTCGAATCGACCAGTGGCGGCTCGTAGCTAAAATTAGAGGGGGTGCTGTTCCAAAAAAATTTAACCTTTGTTTTAAAACTGTGTAAAGGGAAACAAACTTGCATAAAAAGAAAATTTATTTTGAAACTTCCATGAAATTTTACAAAAGAAAAACATTTCTTAATTATTATAACCTAAATTGTTACAGTTCAATCTTTACCTATTCATTTAAAAAGGAAAACCATTCTTCTTGTTTTAATTTGCGCGAAGCGATCAATAATTTTCTCCTTGATCTCTGGATAACAGCTGAGGAAATTTTTCTATATTGAAAACATTGCAAGCTCATTTAATCTTTCCGAATTCATAGTGCTTCTTAGAAAAGTTTTTATTCTTTTCAATGTTAAAAAGCAGCGTTCTGCCTCTGATGTAGTCATGGGAACTGTCAAGAGAATTTTTATCAGTTTCGTAATTTCACTAAGAGCATCACCTAGATTAATTTCCAAGATAAATTTCAGTAGCTCAATTAATTTGCAGTATTTATGAATATCAGACCTACAATAGAATACTCTTAGTTCAGTTTCAAGCTTTTCTTTGTCAATCATTGGATATGCTTCAGTGGTTAGTACTATTTATTCTGCAGGATGTTGTTTCCTAAAACTAGCAAAGCATTTCTTGTTGTTTTAAATTGTTCTTGTTGAACAATTTAGCAGCTGCTAAGTGTTTAGTAGAAGAATATCTTTCCATTATATCAATACATATAAAGTCACATATTTCCTTAGCTTCTGCCATCAGTGTCTTTGAAGAATTCTCACAGTACTTTGAGTTTCTTAATTCTAAAATAGCAGTTTTGAAATTTGTTATATATTCATTAACTGTAAACACACTAATTTCTCTGGATTGCATTTGGTTATATATTATTTCAACATGAGACATAATCTGATAAAAAAGCTCTAACCGAAACTTGAAATTATCATCGTTTAGATATTTTGAAATTCCTGTTGCCTCTGCAATAGTTTAATCTGCATTTGATGTTGACTGAATTTCAGCAAGGCAATTTTTTAAAGGTTGCAAATTTTCGTGAACTGTGTTTGTGGTCCGTATGTTGAAGTTCCACCTTTGGAAAGGAAAACGTAGTAGACTTTGTAGAGGAAGGACGTGGAATGCTAACGGCCATATGCTTCCTTAGAATGGGCACACGTTGCGCGGATCTTGAAAATAATGTTGGAATAGCCAGAATGGTAGAAAAAATTATTTTTCCGTTTCTTGAAATACTTGCTGCATTTCTCATTATAAAATTAAGTTGATGTACATAACAGTGAATGAAATGTGCATTAGTATAAATTGCTTTTATTTTTGCTTGAACTCCAGCTTTTTTGCCTTTCATGACATTTGCACCATCAAATGTCTGAGCTATCAACTTTTGTTCATTTCCTTGAAGGATTATGTCCATTTGTTCTCAAATACATTTTGATATGCCATCTGCAGTTTGCTTTTTTGGAATAAAGAATCCCCAGAAACGCTCAAATATTTCCCCATTCAATACATACCGTAGAACAAGGACCATCTAAATGTGTTTCCAAACATCAGCCATTAAAGATACAAGCTTTCCTAATTTCTGTCCTTATCTCCTCATCCGTATATTTGAAATAGGCAGTCAAGTATCTCGTTGTGAATGGTCTTAGAAACACCTTTGAAGACTGCACTAGTTTCTAAGTGATTCTTCAAATCTGAATCTAATTTAGAGGCAAAATTTACTAATCCTCTAAATACCCCTGAATTTACTGAATCTTCTTTTTCATCATGTCCACGTAAGGGAGTTTCAAAGTTTCCGCAAAAGAAAATGCAGTCTATTATTTTGCACAAAATTTCACGGTTCTTTTTAACCTTTATGCTATGCTCATTGACTGGAACCCTCACTAAGTTTTTCTTTAATACTAACGGTTCCTAAAAGTGACAGTGAAACTACATTATCAGCATGCTTCTTACTCTTTTCAGTTTTTTCTTTCATTTTGTTTATAGTTTTGAAACCATCTTTTGTCCACATTACATCACTTCCAAACAGCAAGCACGCGAAACAAAACAGAGCATTTTTTACTTCACAACCGCAAAGCCAATTTTTTCGTTGGTACCATTTTGAATTGAAACTACGAATATATTTCTTCTTGTTGCTTATGCCTGGCTGAGATATTAGAATATCAGGTGTTGAACAACCTCTTTTTTTAATTGTAATTTTCTCATGGACAGACAGCTGGGAAAACGAAAGCTCTTGAAGTTCACTAACAGTTACAGAATTAATTACACGAGAAGCTAGACCCCGCGCTGTACCCTTCTGATGCTGGCCAATTATGTTTGACTTGAATATGACGTCTTTTATAGGCGGAGTGATTCTTTAGTGTTTGTCGATCTTAACGCAGAAGAGTGTGAGACAAATGTGCACAAAGTGTATATAAACATGACATAATTTTATAGTCTAATCTCATTTTCTTTTGTAATCTCAAGTTTTCCACATTATATTAGTTTAAAATTTAGTAATTAAAGTTAAAAATTCGTAATTGTTATGTGGTACTGCTTATTTCTGCATTTTGGCGGTTGCTGAATCATTGATTATTTAAGTCGAGTTTCAAAAATAATATTTTTGTATGTAAATTTGTTGTATTAGCGTACATGAAGTAATTTATAGGACATCACACTGTTAAGTATTTGTACCATTTTTAAAATGTTAGTACCAGTTATGCCCTAGTTATTATTCTTTCTATTTAATCAAAGCTGTATCAGTTTATGAATGCAGTTTATATAGGATCAGGATCAAACTACATTAAAAAAAATTAGGTTGAAATTATATAACTGATTAATTCTGAACTGTAGTTGCCAGTACCATATGAAGTTGCTGTTTTCGTTCTTGAGGTAAAATAAAAAATAATTTGTCAGCCATTTGATTAAATTTGTGTATTTGAGTTACACATATAAATACTTTACATCCGGTTCTCACATGCCTGATGTTTGTATGTAATTGTTCTAATTTTTTACAACTGAAACTTATTTTGCTTTCCCACCTAATTATTATTATTATTATTATTATTTTACATTCTCTTCAGTTTCTGGGAGGTTTTATTGATTGAATTAGCACTTTTTTTATGTCTTATAGAATGATAAACACAGGAACTTCCCAAAAGGATTTTGTTTTCAGAATTCTTATGCTGCATACAGAATTCTTTTTCTACTTAGCTTTCAGTTTTTATCTTTTTGGGCTATTTTTGTTCAAGTTGTTAATTTAGTTTATGTTTTATTTTAGTGTCATGGATTATGTTGAATATAAATTTCTAAATGGTCTGAGCAGAATCATACCCAGGATTTTCTATGCCTGGGGGATGCTGAAGATTTCATACCCCGTCCTTTTTGCCAAAATGCAATGTGGATCATCGGTTTGGCACTTCTGTATGTTGCACCTAGAAACAAGGGATATCCCCTTTCTCCGCTAGCTATGCCACTATGTCCGAATCCTTTTTACATAGCAATATCTTCAGATAATTATTCTTGCCCAAGCATTTTGTCTCACATTTTCATTATGAATTTACTTTTTTATGTTTCAGCAGCATACATTTCAACACGTCAGTTATCACATGATGTTATATTTAATAGCGCCGCCCAAGTGGTATAGTGGTTAGCATCGCTGACTGCCGTGCTGAAGGGCTCGTGTTCGAATCCCGGAAAAGGCATGGATGTTTGTAAATGTGTAGTGTCGGTGCGGCATGATGGCACTCTAAATATGTGGCGAGCTGAAAGTCCTCTCGTGTGGTTTGGTGAAAGGGGAGAGGGGTGGGAGCTAGACCCCGTGCCAGGGGGGTACCCTTGGACCCCCCCGGTGCTATCCATCAAAACTGCGGGTGGAACTGAGCCAAATCACACTGTCACCTGTTAGGTGCTCAAGGCTGTTGCCAACAACAGGCACAATCTTGTGCTTCTTGCCATGAGGAATTTCGTGGGCTTGAGCTGACTTCGTCAGACAAGTGAATGTAAGCAACAACAACAACATATTTAATAGCATTGTGTATCCTTTTAATTTATCAGTGCACCAATCAGAACATTTTATGCAAATTTGGGCATTTCTGTCAGAAAAAGAAACTGTACTTTTCTCTAGTAAATAACTATTTAAATAATAACCAAAAAAAAAAGAAATCTTAAAGCTTTCAGATTGCTTAAAGCTTCAGAAACGCCCAAAGGGGTGTTTTTTTAACGTTTTGTGTGTTACCTTTATTTATTACATACCGTGTTCTTCGTACTTGAATCATAAAATTCACTTTAACAGCAATATTGCAAAATAATTTAAAAATGAGCATATTTTTAGAATTTCCAATATGCAGTCTCGTGTGCTGGAGATAAAAATTTTTCCCCCGTATACTGTTGCCAATCCTCGCTTTGAAATCTTTGAGTTTCTTAATAAAAAATTTGTTAGAGTTTTAAAGAATATGAAATCGATAATAAGGGCAATTCCAAATTAGGGCTTCCGGATGGATTTCCATATTCGGTGGAGGATTTTACTACTCAAAATTTGATAGCTGTAGGTATATTTGTTTTATAACAGTAGGAGAAACATGCATACAATTATGCAGATTCTTCATTATTTAATTTCTTTAAATATAATACAGCGCTGTAATATTTGGTGGAAACATCTTGAAAAGTGAATCAATGCAAAATGAAATTAATAGCCCTTCTGGGCTAAGGCCCTTTGGGCTAAAAAAAAGGAAAAAATAGTATTAAATTAACTACCTAGTCAGAAAATCAAAATTTCCTGGAATTGTGGTTGATCATGTTAGATGGGGTTCATGTATATATTTCCAGATTAAATGAGAATTATCAACACGGCGAAAGGTTTTATGACAACTACCTTTTGACTAGTATTCCCAAGTATAATGGGGTTATTATATATAATGGCACATGAGGCTAGAAGAAACTTTTCCAAGAAACAAGCTTGTCCATATACTACCATCAGAGAGTTTGTAGCCGAAATGTGTCACTGGACCCTGTGGTCTTGGTTAGCTGTGTTGGGCTTTTTGAAACTGAGCTGAAAATATTTCACGTGAATCATAATTCATCACCACCAAGATTTAGTGATTGGGTCTCTTAATCCTCAGTCGCCTTTTAAAAGGGGAAGTATGTATGCCTTTAAGGTGTAACTGAAAGCACACTTAATGCATATTTGAAAGGTACAGAGTTTGAGCCAGGGCATTGCAGATTACTTCAGTTTCTTGGAAAAATTCTAGATGTCAGTCAATCGAAAATTATACATTAAATCAAGTCTATCAAAAGTCAGTATATTAAATCAAGTCTATCAAAAGTCAATATATTAAATCAAGTCTATCAAAAATTATATATTAAGAAATTTTATTACTTTTGCAGAAGAAAAGCTAATGATGACAAATCACTCTTATATCCAAGTAAGGGATTAAGTCCTATACATGTAATCATAATGTTCACACATATTGCTTTGAAATTATTAAAAGGAAATGTTTCTTTTTTGAGAGCGGGGTCTTGTATCAGAATAAGAAAAAAAAAGTAAATTCTCAAAATATATTTAAAAATCTCAAGTAAGGGATTAAGTTGCCAAACTGCTTGGTTTTTACTTAGGTGAACAAAATTACGCAAAGCTGCCCAACCGTTATAGTGGTTAGTGTCGCTGACTGCTGTGCCCAGGTTTGAATACCGGAGAAGGTATGGATGTTTCTTAACATATAGTGTCAGTACGGCACTCTAAATATGCAGCGAGTTGAAAGTCCTCTCGTGTGGTTTGGGGGAAGGGAAGGGAGACCCTCGGACTCGCCATCAAAATTGGTGGCCGAATTAAGCCCAATCGCACTGTCACCTATTAGGTGCTCAAGGCTGTTGCCAATGGCAGGCATAATTTAAGGGCAATTACACACGGGTCTCTCTTCTTCAGACAGAAGAAAATTGGATGCTTCTTTCGTGGTATTACATTTTGAATATTGTTCAATATACTGCTTAAAACGTTTCAAAATATTTCACAACTAACAAATGTTAGAACTGAAACATTTTAATGCAATGTTGGTGTGTCTACGCTGTAAGGCAGATGAACTAACATGTGAACTAAGTATTCTGATTTTTTGTTTTGTGTTTCAAAAGGCATGTAGGTGGTAGTTATCACTCAATAGTAAGAACATTTTTCTATTTACAAACAGCCACTAGTAGTTCAATCCAGTTCAAATTCCTCCAAAATGGCTAACTGCACAGCTGTTCATGTAATTTTCTAAATGTGTAACATGATTACAACCAGGTTCCCATGATTATATCCCTGTTCTTAAACATATAGTTCTAATGCACTTTGTCATTATCTGAGAAATACAAACTAATCCTGAAAAATGATTTTTGAATATTTCCAAGGGCAATATCTGTATTGAACATTGTTTCTTTCAGACAACTAACTGCCTGCACAGAAATATATATGGGACCATGGGTGGTAATCTTTCAGAGGTTAACTGTATAAGCATATGTATACAGTAAACTCTTGCCGAACACAAGGGTTATGTCATTTACACACTGCACATATGGCAAAATTGCGTTTCTAAGAAAAAAGGGGTTAGGTATATTTCAGATTAAGAAAGCATGAATAATTAATACAAACATTAATATTATTCTAATTAAAAGGGAAAGATGAAACAAATGGTATTTGAAAGAATTTCTAGCACTGCTTAATAAATAGGTACATGATAGTTATTTTGTTAAGTAGCTGATGATTTTTGCTTGGGACAATGCTTGATGCAACTCATTAAACTTGTTGTGGTAAGGAGTGCAGTTTCTCAATTTCTCACATGAAGTGTCTTCTTCTTTCTTCATTTAGGTCAATCTGCATTACAAAATCGGATATTTCCTGCACCTTTTTTAACAATTTGTACATTAAAGGCTCTTCATCTTTCTCTCTACTTCTCCTTGCACAGTTTAGCTACTGTTATAAGATCATTCAGTTCTTAATTTTTTATTTCAAAATCATCATTCTCAACTAATTCTTATATATATTAAAATCCTTCACTGCCTATTGCTTTTGCAATTTGTATAATTTCTGTGGCTTCATTTTCACTTGATGGAAATCCTTTAAAATTGTTGATTGGCCGGAGCAGATGCCAGAAAACATTAACAGTTGATGAATTCACTTATTCCCATGTAACTTTAATCATTTCTATACTGTGCCTTATGTTAAATTGCTTCCAAAAATGCAATTAGTATGCTTTCTTTCATCTAGTGCCTTATTGCAAAGATGTAAACATGCCTGACATAACAGGCTTTGAATGTTTTTATGATTCCTTGATCTATTGTTTGAATTAAGGGAGTTGAGTCCAGTGGAAAGAGGAGAGGAGAACATTACAGTTTTGCTGTTTTCACTTCTTCAATATTTCACTTCTTTAATAAATGAATTTTCAAACACCAGTCATTAAAGAAAACTAGTGCAATGCTTCCAATACTTTGCAACATACTGCGTTTAATTGGAATTACTGCAGTGGACAAATTAAATGGATACAATTAAGATAACACATGTATGCAAAATTGCATTCTCAATGTGTAACTTACACATTTACTTTTCTTCCATTAAAGATTACTTTGGAAATATACTAAAGATGAGGATTACTTAAAACTTCTCTTCTGCTGTTTGTTTTTAATTACAAATATGAAGAGGAAAAAGTTTGTTAGGCAGTAAGTTCTTTAGTTCACTAACTTCACATTTATGATAATAAGAGATAAAATCATGTATCATAAAAAGGATTATTTTTTCGAATTCCAATAAATGGTTTGAGAACATATCTACCAAGTTTCATTCTTTAAAATCTACAAAACATGTTATGCAAACTAAAAGATAAATATACTGAAAAAAATTTGAATGCAGATAATAGAAATCTAAGTATGATCAATTTTATGTATTCAAAATAAGTAAATATCTGAAAGAAAGCAAAATATATGGGATAAGAAAACTGTAAAATGGTATGTACATTTTGGTGTATGAAAGCAAGGAAAAAAAGAATTAATACAATTAAATTAAATCTTCATAATCCTTGCATCATGTACAGATGTATGTGTTCACGTATATATGTATGTATACACACAATACATACATTTCTGAATCTGATCCCGATAACAGAAGAGTACCCAATTTTTAAAAACTAAGACAATGAAAAATATAGTGTTATTAAATTTACATATTCAGTGATGAAGTTATACCATAAATTTAGTTTTGAAGTATCATAAATATGCAACAGGTGCATAAAGGCTAATTGGTATGTTAGTGTTATAAGAACCTTGTAATGTGCAAATGGAAATCTTGTGGTATTACAGATGATAAAAGAAGAACAAGATTTATAACATTTCTCACAACGCATAGATCCGGAAAAAATTAACAACAGTTGATCGTGCAACTATTACACGCTTTTTTATTTATTTATTTTATCAAGCACGGCAAAGGATAAAATGGCACTTTTTCAATAATTTTATTTTCCTTAAAATGAGTGGAAAAAAAAAATTAAAGTAATACTTCCACTGCGTATTCAAATAAGTGAACGGTGCGTATTAACAAACATTGTCTTGGTGGGAATAACAGATCTAAACTTTAAACTTATATTTTCATATTTATGCAGCTTCTCTAAAATTTATTTATGTACAGAAGCTTTCCAGACAATCTTCTTCTCCGCATTTAATGTGATTAAGCTCATGTCGAAGTTTGTGCTTAAAACTTTTATCGCAGTACACACAAAGCATACGTTATTCGTAGCATATGCCATACTTATTCGCTACTACAGTTTCTAGTAAAAATTGCGAAAGGACCATCGCGTCGCGTAACAGAAGTTCACGCCTACAATCTGATGTCACCAAGAACTCTAATCTGATTGGCTAGTTACATAAGGGTACAGCGCGGGGTCTAGCTTCTCGTATTAATTACTTGAGGATGCAAGGACACGGTTAAAGTTTTCTGTAAAATAAAAGAACCGAAAAAAATGAATCAAATAGAATAGCTGAAAAATAATCTTACCAAGAATATGGTGTATGATTTTTAAACACAGCACACGCGGAGTAAAAAAGAAGAACCAGCTCCCAACGGCACTCCAGTTTCGGCACTGCAAAAGTGACAGTGTTCTTCTTCCTCTTAGCCTCGTACGCTGCTTCCTAAGAACTCATGCGCAGAACAGCCAAATACCACACGCGCGGAGTAAATAATCACTTTTCCACAATTTCGGCACTGCAAAAGCGACAGTGCTCTTTTATCTCCCTGGCTCGAGTGCTGCTTTCTGTGTGCGCATGCGCAGAACAGCCAAACAGCACACCGCTGGATGTGTGAAGCGCAGTTCCATACAAAACCTTTCGTACCTTTTTCATAAACTGGAGGATGGCTACTGACATTAAGTTTAAGGATTATATATTGTAGAAGTATAAAGAAAGAATTAAAGAAAAAAGGGTTCATTATATTAAATATTAAAAATAATAATAACTGGAAATAGGGGGTGCTGCAGTTCCAGAGTGCTTATCACGAGCCGCAACTGGAATCGACAGAGATAAACGAAAAATGAAAGGAGGGATAAAGAAAAAATAAAATGATGTGATTTTTGGATAAACAAAAAATCAAAGAAGGTGTGGTTTATTAGCATATATATATGAATAAAATGTTACTTTTCTGCAAATGTATATTTTATTTTATAAAGTTATTTTTTATGATGATGATGACGATGATGACAATGATGACTTTATAAAACATTTCATATGGAGCCTTAGGGTAGGCAAATTTTTCCTGCCAGGCACGATTTCTTTGGCCAATCCGCCACTGGTTATTTGAAGTCCCTATCATGGCAGTGGCCATGATAAATGGTCATATCGTACCATGACGTTTCATGGCTTCATTTTCATTGCACAGGACATACTCGGGAGGCTTACTCTATTCATTTTAACCTCCTTGGTATTTGTATTACGTCTGTAAAATGTTACAGACGCTGCTTTTTAATGCTTCTCATCCCGATTCTTTGTTACACACTGCAACTTTAATGACATTCTATTTGATTCTGCGGAAATGGCAACATTTGCAATCTTTTTCTTCAAAGATGGCATCAATTTCAAGAGATTCCAGTGTAAGTTATAAGAAAAACCGGTTATAACTGTATTGAATAACATTTTTAGCAATAATAAGCTATCTAGGGAAATTCTTTTTCTCCTTTTTCTATAAAGGATTGAATTTATTTGGTTATTCTAGTCACAAATACTTTATATTCGATGTAACATGGCACATGCGGTTTTTATTTTTGATGAGATATTGTAGTTGTGTGCACATATACGTTAAACATTCCCTCCCCCCTTTTCTTGTAGTTATTTTCATTGTGTGTTATTCTAAATTAGAAGGATGCTCATAACTAATTTTACGAATTATGATGCCAAAAATCTTATTATATTGGGATAAATATTTGCCACGTTCAGGTTATTCTGGTCATCTCCAAAACATAGCCCAAGTAGGCATGTTAATTTATCTGTCTTGGGGTGATTCCAATAAACTGTAGATGTTTTTCAGCGTACTTCATGTTAAGTCAGTTTCTTAGTTTTAAATTTGAAGTTTACTGTTATTTAAAATAACACTTCGCGTTATTATCGCTTACTGTTATTTAAAATAACACTAAATTATTTAAAATAAATACTTCGCGACAAGTGTTGGCTGATCTTCTTAAATACAAGACGTGCGTTGTATGTTTAAAGTTCTGATTTAATAAAAAGTTTATTTTGTAACCTTCCCAAGTCTTTGTCGTTATCTTCAGTCGCAGCGATAATTCGCTCTAAGGCTGTTAGGAGTTTGAACTTACCAAAGAATACCAAACTCTATATGTTATTTCATATTCTGTTCCTTGTTTCTTCTGTATAAAATATTGCCTTCAGTTATTTGAAAATAAGAATATTTTTAGCAAATAAATTAGTTTATTACATCAGTTTACATACATGATAATGATATTATAGTTTGCATCTGATTAATTGAACTGCAGATTAACCTGGTCCTTTTCAAAACAAAGTTCAGTTTGTTTAGTGCGGAATGACGGGAAGATTATAATCGCAAAACATCAGCATAGAACTGAAGTTTATGAAAACAAAAAAAAGGAAAAGGAAAATTTGTGGGCCAAGATTGTAAGAGCAAATGATAACATAGTGTTTGGAAATTCTTTTTGAAGGTAAAAAATATCAGACATTTGTAATTAACATTCACGTTTCAGTATTTTGCCACTAATAAAATCTTAGTCCACTCTTCGCACTTTTTATAGTTGTAGCCTCCCACATTTTGATTTTTGAATGCCCAAATTTTACCCAAATTTCATCATTGTAATAAATTATCTTATCCTGCATGATTTTTTTTTTAATATCTCATAGATATTTGTACCTCCAGCATTAATATTGTCACATTCAAACAAAACTGACTGATGTTTTCGTTTCCTATATGCAAATCCTAAATCATTTATCATTCATCCTACTGTGCGAATGGACATATTTTATTTGGCAAATTAGCTTCTTTACTTTAGCCACTTTTTTCACAGTAGGAATTTTACTTCATAAAAACAAACCATGAACTTTCCTTCATATTTTTGCTAAAGTTATCTCATCATATGAATTGATTTGGGTTTGTGTAGTGACTTTCAGATGTCTTTTTTTTATCCCGGAGTAAAAAATCTGCCATTTTCTGCGAATTCGGATTTCATGCGATTTATGCTTGTCACAGAAATGCCAGTCAAATCAGCATAAGAGTAACTGTTTCATTATCGGACGTATTAGGAATTTCCCATAATTTAACAAAAACTTTCATAACGAAAAATTTTAGTGGAACTGCGCAATGGTTTTCCAGCCTCATGAGGTTGAAAATTATACGTATACAAAGATGAAGCAGATGCCATAGTAGTTGCTTTCTTCTCCTCTCGGTCAGTTAATGAATGAATGCGTTAATTCCTTTTCTCATCGAGAGTGGGATGAGGTCAGTGTTTCTGGGATTGCAGTTTCAACCAATAATGCTGGAAAAGCAGATATCTTGCTGTTGGTTATTGAATGACTGACGTGGTATTAGCAAATTTAAAATGAAAACCTGGACACAATGTAATCTATTGTTTCACACATTTTTTTCCTTTTGCTTTCTTTACTTAACTATATTCATATTTCATAGCATAATTTTTATAACTTCTCAAAATGATAGAATTATAGTCTATGGTGGACGTCTACACTTTCTACTACTACATCCAGTGTTTTGAGCTTTGATTGACCTGTAGTATAGCATATGTGCTATCTCCTCTGCTGTTGGTGGATCATGAAATAGCTTACATTGTGTTTTGCAAGCCGAATCCTGAAACCCATATTGTCTCAAAGGACACAGTCACTGCTACCCATAAATCATCCTGCATATGTGCATTTTGTGCAGTGGCATCTCTTTTCCAATGTGCCCAAGAGAAGGTAGTTGCGTTAATATGTCAATACCTAATATAGTATGTGCAATGTTAAATGCACAATCCTTATTTAACATTTCAAATTTGTATTTTAAATTGAATTTATAATTGTTTTCGTTTGATATGTTAATGATATGTTAAAATGAATATTGATAGTTTGGCTTTTTTTTTTTTTGGAAAGTCACCAATTTGTCCTTTATAAATAACTTTAAACCAAGAAATCAGGCTATTTATGGCTCTAACTTTCTTTTTCATTTACATATTAAATAGATAGCTCTTGAAATGTGTTTTATATAAATGTGCAATTATATTTAATGAAATAACATTGGATACTTTTCCTTTATCTGCCAAATGCATTTCATTATGTTTCATAAACAGAGCGAAGAAAACTGCTGAGTGTTTATGGAGATTGGCTAAATGAAGAAATAAAATACAATGAGGTGCTGCAGGACATCTCTCTTTTTATCTTTTAGAATTTATTTGGAGAAAAAAGCAAACGGGAGGAATTATTTTGATTCCATTATGGAGACAATAGGCAAACAGTTTTCATCTGAAATGACACCGACATTAGCAACACCCCATCTACCCTTTTTATAATTAAATTTATTTTTCTCTTTGTCTTGTTATTAATTATTGTGTGTTATTATATCATGTGGTATATTCTTATGACTTTGCGATATTGTGGGCAGATAAAGTAAAAGTACCTAACATTGTTCTGCATAAAATTCTTTCTTCTGAAGTTCTTTGATCTCAAATAAAAATTCTTATTTTCTCTAAATCTTATTACTAATTTGTAACATATTACAGTCTGAATGCATTAAAAAATATCATGGTACTGTTCTATTATCGGCACCAGATTAAAAAATGTATGAATGTATGCACATATATGTATACACACACACATACATCTGTACTTACATATTTCATACATACAAGAACACATCCATCCATCCATACATGCATACATTTCTGAATCTGGCCCTGATAACAGAACAGTGCCAATATAATTTAAAATGCCGTAATCTTTATTATCTGAATTCATTTTGTTTTTTATAATATCTTCTAAATGCGCAAGTACTCAGAAATTTAGACTTAAATTACTTTCCTGAACCTAATTCACACATCTTATTG
Source organism: Stegodyphus mimosarum (assembly GCA_000611955.2). Lineage (NCBI taxonomy): Eukaryota > Metazoa > Arthropoda > Arachnida > Araneae > Eresidae > Stegodyphus > Stegodyphus mimosarum. The sequence continues at coordinate 291,394 of KK119360.1, read as the reverse complement.
TGTTTTAGAAACGTATTACCTGTTATGTGAATTTGTGTTATTAAATATAGAAATTTAAGCCAGTGTTAAAAATATTGTTTATTTATAACTTAAAAAGTTAGGGTCTTCTCCATCAGAGAATAACACATGTGAAACTGTTTTATTTAGAAAAATATAAGTATGTCCTTTTTTTTTTTACTTTTATGATCACCACTTTAAAATTGAAGTTATATGCCAGCTCTAGTCTTCATGCAGTTTTTATCTTTACTACTGAGATTATTGATTTTCATATACTTGGTGGGTGTTTCCCTACTAGGAATATTTTTTGGTATTTCCCTATTATTATGATCCCCGTTTTGTGAGCAACACCAAGATTATCAATCAATCAGCATCAAGCAATCATCAAACAGCCAGGAGTCTTAATGAAAACAATTTATAATTTGCTCACCAAGAAAAGCGAGTCAACGAAGTGTTATTGTATATTCTTTTTTCATAGAAATGTTAAAAATTAATGATCGTTCGTAACTCCTTCCTCCTTCATCATAAGAATAGCTCTGAGTATTCCACATATTAACATATTTCCATTTTTTAAAAAAAAGTGTTCAAGATGTTTGATTTATTGAAAAGTGATGAAGATGCTATATCTTTCTACTAAGAAAGAAACATTTTATTGGCCTTTCGATATGTAAGAATGGCTGCTAAATAAAACTGCATATCATTTTTAAGAGGTTATTGGCTAGTGGTTTGGAGGTTCTAATTTTGGACTTTAAACTGTATTGACTGGAACAGTTTTATGGAGGAGGTATGTTCTCTATATCTAATTTGGCAACCAAATAAGTTTCAGGTGATAAAATTATAACCTAAATGAAAATCTGTTTGTACTGACAGGCAATAGGGTTCTTTTACATTTGGCAGCTTATTCTGAGAAACTAGTGAATTCTTTTTTGTCCAGGTTTCAAATAGAAAAGCGACCACATGGTTGCCAAAAATTTGGTCTTGTTCAAGAAGGATCGGAGATATATTCAGACTGTTGGCAAGCATATAAAATAGAACTTTTAAAGGCAGGTTGTAGATGTTTTACCGTGAACCATAAATTTCATTTAGTTGATCCAACAACAACTGTTTATACACAAAATGTTGAAAGACTGTGGCATGCGGCTAAGCGGTGGAATAAAAGAATGTGAGCATTGGTTTGGCAGTGTCATGACTTTGCATAGTTCATGTGGCAAAAATTTCTTGTGATAAGAAAGTGCTTTTGATGTCATTAAAGGCAATCATGGAAGCATGATAGCCGTAAAGCATATGTCAGAAGTAAACATGACTGTAGTCTTGATGCCAATTTAGCGTTTAAAAAGTGGGAACCATTGCTGTAAGGAAGTACCTATTTTTATGTTGGATTTGTTGAATACAGCTAGAATATTAAGCATATGGTATAAAGTAATAATAATAATAATGAATGCTGTTTGTTTTGTGGATGAATAATATCTTTTCTTCCATCATATGATTTCATTTTCTTCAGACTTAGAATAATTTTTTTTTTTTTTTTTCTTTCAGAATACTGATATGCATGTGTCTTTTGAAGACCAGCAAAAAATAAACAAATTTGCGTGTCAGAATGCAAGATTAGATGATATTCTTGATGAACTTAAATCAAAAGAGGTAAACTTGGAATGCATGTTTAATTTATAATTTTGATTAAAAAAATTTTATAAGTTAATAAAATAAATAAAATTTTTTAGTGTCTGAAAGAAAATCATGCCAGTTTTAGATTCAAAATTAGGCAGAATTTAACCTTGTGTTGATATTTTGTGAAAGTAATAGTGGCATCAATATAAAGCTGAATTTTATCTAATTGCGAAAGAATTATTATTTTTACAAGAGTAACTATATGAATTTATTATGTTGAAGCTAGTGATTTTCCATCATTACAACAGTGTGTATGAAATTATTTGTGTGAAATTACTGATTTGAACATTTTTAGATACTTATGCGTAACACAACTTGGTGCAGTTGGGTGATTTTTACGGAAAAAGAGATGACTTATAACTGCAGAAAATTTTTTATTACACTCATGCTTGTTATTATGTATATATTTTATCTTTTAAATAGGTATTTATTCAAAAATCATTTCATGACACTTACTTGCTCAAAGATGTTTCTTTTTTTTCCTTGTTCTGTTGAAAATTTTGTAGCGATTATTTTAAGAATAGATTCAAAGCA
>KK119360.1:254947-289118 GCA_000611955.2 Stegodyphus mimosarum | reverse complement strand
ATTCCATGGGGACATATTTTAAAATTGCATTTAAAGCAAAACAATAATAATAATTTCTCTATAAAAACTGTTTTAACAGAAAAAAACTGTGTATGGAAGCAGCAGTGTTGCTTATTAAAAGTGAAGAATTATGTGCATTGCTGCCCAAAACTCCATTCAGACATGGACATAAATGCCATAACTGGTTTAAGCCGAGATTTGTTGCTAGGTAATCAGACCTTACTGCATCACAAAAACTGGTTTAGGGTCTTTGGTCTTAAGTTCCAAGTTTCTAACTTTGTCATGCTGACTTGGTATAAGAGTTGACCAATCAGAACGAATGGGAAAACAGAGTGGGAAAGCTGTAAACACGTCCATGCATCTGCAAATTTAGTTTCTCTAATTGGCTACTGCTTCTACCCTCTCTCGCAGGTGTGAACAGAACTCCCGCATTTTATGCCCTATGACTAAGCCTCTTTGACATTTATACATCTGAATGCAGCTTAAAAGAACTCTTATGCACATGGTTACAGTTTGGTACATTCTGAAAATTTGGTGACTTTTTCTGTGGTGTTGCACTAATATTGATATAGAAATATCCATTTCTGGAACAGTTTTAGAAACAGGGTTCATAAACTCATTTCTGTTTGATCTGTTTTTCTACCATAGATGAATCAATTTTGGTTAAGATAATATAGTTGATAAGTGTTGTTATTGAATCTGAAAACTGTTATAAAATAGAATTGCTATCCACACAACTCCACAATGTAACATTCAGTTCTGAATTACCTTTTAAAATGTATCCTGTAACAAATGTTTAGTAGAACATTAAAATGGAAAGTGAAAAAGAGCTAATTAACTGAATGACATTTTTGTTGTATTGTTTTTGTGAGTTAAACATTGTTTTTGAATATAGTTTAGTAATGGGTTTGGCTGTCTTTTTCTCCCTCCCCCTTTGAAGAGAGGCTAAAACTATGTGTAATTATGATGTTCCCTCTACAAAAGGATGAGATTTAAAAATCTGAAAGAGTGAAATATCTTAAGAAACAGAAAGTAAATAAAAGCAGAGTAGCTATCATGTAAAATATAATTCAATTGATTTTCATACTAAAAATTATCGCAATACCTAGCTGCGTACTTTCTTGAAGACTAATAGATAGCTAAGAGTCAGTCTTCATTTAGAAACGTCTATTTTTCAAAAATTTCTGTACAGAAGTAGGCAAGTTTAAATGGAAGCCATAGGAAATGGAGAATTATGTGAATCCAGCTGTCTTTATATGCCTTTTTAGTTTTTTAGAAAGCTTGTGTTTAGTTTTATAATTGATACGGAGAAGTTTTGCACCAATTTTGCCCAAACTTCAGGTGCTGGAAAATTGAAATTTTAAAGTAATAAGCTCTGAAAAAACAGTAACTGAAAATTATGCTGAAAGCTGCAGTCACTAAGTGATATATATATAAAGAAGTTTTTAAAAATGTATTCTTAATTTTAAAGGTATCTTATGTAATTCTCGGTTGTCATGTGTGATGCATTTAACCTTTTTCCAGTGTCTTGCACAGTTATATGAAGATTCAAATCAGTTATGGTTTTAATTCTGTCATCATTAACACTTCAGAAGGCCAACCAGAACATTGGTCATCTTCAAATGAAAAATCTACAGAATGAAATTTTTTGAACCAACACACATGCATTCTGTTAAGCAGTCACCACCTTAAACTTCACGTCTTTTTGTGAGCCTCAGCCGCTTTCTTGGCTTTATGAAAATAAAAAATTAAAATATCTCAAATTTTTTTTTCCTTCCTGTATTAAAACTGACTGTAATCTAACAGTTGTAAACAAAAATACATTGAATTTATTTCTGTAGCAACCTAAAAGTGTAAGTTGCCAAATCTGAACAGAAAATATATATATATATATATATGTAAGATTGACAGAAGAATAACAAAATGAGCCACCCAAGTGGGATAGTGATTAGTGATGCTGAGTGCCATACCAAAGGGCGGGGGCTCGAATTCCAGAGAAGGAATGGATGTTTGTAAATGTATAGTGTCTATGCAGCATGGGGCACTAAATATGCAGTGAGCTGGAAGTCCTCTTGAGAGATTGGTGATAGGAGAAGAGATGTGGGAGCCTCCCTCCCCCAGTACTCACATCAAAATTGGGGACGGAATAGAGAAAAGTACTGTCGCTTATATCGTGCTCAAGGCTCTTGCTAGTGATAAGTGCAGTCTTGCATTCCTTGCCATGATGAATTTTGTGGGCTTGTTCTGACATTACTGTCAGACAAGTGAGAAGTCACAACAAAACAAAACGATCATAACACTATATATTTGTGTGAACTGAAGTTTCTTTTTTCTCAACTCAACATGTGTGCATGTATACACACACACATACACATACATTTCTGAATAAGTTCCTGATAACATAAAAGTACAATTTCAAACTTAAAAATCTTAAAGCAGTGGGATTTCCTTTGGTTTTGTATTTTTTTAAATTTCTGATATGTCTGCTTACTCACTAGTTTCATAAATATTACTTATAAATATTATAAATTATATTCATAAATATTACTTATAAATATTATAAATTATATTCATAAATATTACATCATAAATATTACTTTCTTCATAGCAAATAGACAGTTTTTTTTCAAATGCATGATTTAAAGTCTGAAATAATTTTTACTGTAGTATGTTTTGTTACTTGTGATGCTTTTAAATTTAAAAGCATATTACATGAAGTCATTTTCATCTAGCAAAATGCTGTGTAACATTTCTTTTTATACATGACATTGGCTCATTTGTGTTTAGTTGCAAAATCTGTGTAACTGATATTTTGCCACAGATGTATTTCCAAAGAGTGTAACTGGCTAGCTGCATGATGTTTTCCCCATGTGTTATATAAATACGGGCCATATTCTCTTATCTTACAAAGGCATTTCTGCCCTTAAGTGGATAATTCCAAAGTGCTTTATCTTAATTTAATAATCCATTCTGTATGATATCCATTAGAAATTGATCTGTTAGATACTGAAAGTATGCTTGTGTGTTTTGTTTCTTTTAAAAAATGGTAAAATATTTCTTTTAAGTTGCTTAATGAAATGCAAATATTAAGATTAGCTTTACGCATGTGCTAATTTATTCAGAAGTATTTTTTGCTTCTGTAGCATTACTTTAAAGGATTAGATTGAGTAATGAATAATTTGTTAACTTTAATAAAGCATGTTTGAGCTGTCTGTAATAAAGGGTTGAATGTCTTCATAGAGGATTTTCTAAGGGAAACTGACACATACACATATATATAAATCATGAAAACCTCATGCATTAAACTTGTTCAGTTGCTGGTTTTGATAAACCATTTGGCCATTGGTTTGTTGTATTTACAGTTACTTTTGATAATCTGTGCTTAGCATGCCCACATACGCTCACTGAATGCTGTGTGTAAGAGTATTTGAAACAATCATGTACAAATTCGATTTTGGAGAATGATGCTTCCTGTTATAGAAATGAGATTTACCTAGTTGTGAAGAAATCAAGGCAATAATTGTTTTCTAAAAAATTGGAAGTGTAAAATTCTTAAAAAATATCCATTGAAGAATGACTCATTGGCCATTTGATTGTCAGGTTTTCAGTTCTGAGTGATGCAGATATCACTTCAGATGTCATAAGAGCAGAAGAGTGGATACTGAAAATACAAGTGAAGAAAATGCAATTGCATTACAATAATTGTTGTTACAATTACATTGCAACAATGATTTCTATTGAACCTGTGTTGGACTTCATCAACGGAAACAGATTCGAATACAGTGGTAAATAGCGTTTTGAAAAATACACAGTGAAATTGACAAATTTTTAAACATTTTCAAAAAGAAAGTAAAATTACTGATTTTTTTTTAAGAAATAAATACATACAATATGTATAGAAATTAATAGTTTGGATTATCCATTTTTTCAGTTGTCTGTGACTTTGCTTTTCTAGCATTAGCCCAGATAATCGGGAGTACACTGTACTTAAAAGAAATTAGACATCCTAAGGTATTTTCTAAGTTGCATATTTTAAAATTAAAATTTTGAAATTTGAACATATGAATCACTTAAAATGATCAAATGATTTTTAAAACATTAATTGCAGTTTTGTTAGCATTATAGTAAGAAATATATGAATGTACTAATTAGTGAGATGTATATTGATGTATTTTATTCTTTATTATTATTTTGTAAAATAATACATGCATTATGTGATACTCAAGAAATATTATAGAAAATTTTATGGAGTTGATATTTTAATAAAAATAATTAAAAGTATATCTCCATTCTTTTTGCATTTCTGATAAATTGTTAACTGTTAAGTGTAATATTTTAGTATTTATATGTCTTTATTTGCTGTTTGATCAGTTTGTTTTTAAAATGTGTGTTCAAGATTGAACTTTGCTTAATATATTTCAGAATGAACAGCAAGCTCTGGAAGATGCAGAATCAGAGCTTTTACTAGCAGTAGAACAGGAGAAAATTCCATATCCTTTATTGTTCAAATGCACATAAAAAGCATATTTATAAATATATATATTTATATACAGGATGTTTCAGCAATTTGGTTACAAATTTTCATGAAAGATAGAATACAACTAGACGATGGAAAATCACACAGCAATGCATGGCCCGAATTGCTTTCTTGGTGTGGTAGTAATGACACAAAACACAAGAAAGGATAGACACGAACAAGGTGAGAAAGCATGTGCATTATGCCCAGTGCAGCTAAAATGTTGCGAATGTTAAATATTTGCATACAGTAACAGCCTTGGTGTGTGTCTCCACCTGAATGCAATGTATCCTTAACACTGGATCGGCAGGGATGGTCCAGTGCACTTGCACGAAGATCACTAGAGCTCACTTGCATTGACTGCTTTCTGTGGGGTTGCATGAAGACACCTGATGTACAAAATCCCTGTTAGCAGTATTCAAGAACTTGTTGCACACATCGTGGCAGCTGCTGGGGAAGTCCAGGACTTGCCAGGTATTTTCCAGAGCATCAGATCTTTCATGTGGTGGAGATGTGAGGCCTGCATCACCGTCCGAGGTTGTAATTTCAATGTTATAAAATTTAATTCTTTCTTTGATGACAATTGTTGTCGGCTTTTGTTTTCTTTTCTTGGTTTCTGCATAATAAACATGTTTTCTGATCTTGTTTGTGTCCTTTGTTTCTTGTGTTTTGTATCATCCTTACCGCACCAGGAAAGCGTTTCTGACCATGCATTGCTGTGCGATTTTCTATCATCCAAGTGTACTCTATCTTTCCTGAAAGTTTGTAATTGAATTGCTGAAACACCCTGTATATGATTTTATAATGGATGCACAGCTTTTTTTAGATATGCCTTAAGGTGATTCTTAATTCCAGAAGTTACTAGTCAAGTTAATATTAACAATTTCTTGGAGAATAACTAGATCAGGTACATAACAATAAAAAACAATTATTGTATTTTTTGACAAAGCATGAATACTTAAGTCTTCTTTTATGATCTATCAGAATTTTATTCTAAGACTGCCATTAAGTTAAAAAAAATTTATATCACTCTTTATGTAGGTGTCAACATACTGAATTTGGAAATTGGTAAATTTTTCTAAGAAGTAGTAGAATTATTTCAATGAACAGAATAATTTTTAATCTAAAAAAAAAATATACAAAAAGAAGCAATTTTTTAAGTAATCAAGAACAAAGTGCTATAATTATTTTTTAAATGCAAATAGAACAAATAGATTTACATGTTAAAAAAAAAATCTTTGAGATATGTGCCTACATACGAAGCTTTTTTTTTTTTAAATACACAAAATTTTATTGAAATACACATATTTTCAATTAAGATGGGATATAAAACTGTGAATTTAAATGGGAATTTAGAGAAATTTTCAGTAATTTTTAAAATATAGGCAATATTTAGAAAAATGTTAGTGGAAATTTTCATTTATGCCACATCTCGTATAACAGATTCTAATGAATATACTTCAATAATCTTTACACAGTATATAAATAACATACTTACCTGTGTTCTGTAGTAAAGGATTTGCTGTACTTATAAAATTTATTGAAATATTCCAAACCTGGTACAATAGCTGAAAATTAAAACAAAAAATATCCTCACTTCTTCAAAAAATTGTCACTAAAATCAATAAATTAAGAGGTTAGATTTTGCTACAGAACATAATTAAAGCTAAATTATACATTTTTGCAAAATTTCATTTCAATATTCTAAACAAATTTTGAGAAAGGAACGTAATCGCAAACAAAAATAACGTAACGGAAAACATAGTTTTTCTGAAAATGCATTTAAAGATTAGCACTATTATGTGAAATAAAAAAAATCATGGTGACAAAAGGTATGTGTTGCAAATAAATTAGCATTTGCTTGAAACAATAATTCAAGGAAAATTATCTGTGTATGATTTTTGAAAAGTACTTAATTCTCTTATTTTGATTTGTAAGCATAACTGTGACAAGTACTGCAAATTCTGAAATCATTTCTCAAAACACATGAATCTTGCTTTATGTAGTTATGAGAGAACACAATGAACAACCTTAATCTTCATGCTTATTTGCTGATAATAACCCCAGTGGTGGTTGATGATATGTGTAGAATTGGAGTTTGATGTTTTAAGTGATGCACAGCAGCGGCATATCATGTACTTCATTGATGAAATGGCCTTGTTTTCTTTGTGTTTTTGAATGCAAGTATTTAGCTACTAAACTAAAAAAAATTGAGTAAATTTAAGAATAAGTTGGGAGCAATATGTATATAATATACAATAATGTAAACCCAACTGGTAGCAGTATGATAAAAAATCAGAGTTCTGCTGCCTGAATCAGGAGAGTTACACCTTTGTTCTTAAAAATGTGTAGCTTTCTGTTTAAATAACATTTCAGAAATCGGGCTTTTTAACAATAATCTATCTTAAATGGGAGCAAAACTGCCAGTCTCTTTTATTATTGGATGAACCTTGAGCTTTCCAGCAGTTATGTAACATTTCATGCCATTTAGTGAGGTAGTACATTAACTGTTATGTTGACTGGTGTTTAACCAGTAAAGTACAAAATGACCAGCTATATTAGTGCTAACAACTCTGAGTTAGCAATGCAAATCAAAGGACAGTTAATTTTAAGTTGTCAAAGATGCATCTGCATTATCATTATTATATAAAGATGCAATATCTTTAAAATAAATTAATCTGTGAAAAATATAGTATGCATTTGAATAAAATTATAATTTCCTGATAAGTTGTAAGACACATTTGCTTTATAATTTCATAAAGATTGACATGTTTGATATAAATTAATCTTTACAAAAAGTATTAAGGATTTGAATAGAATTGTAATTTCCAGAGGATGTTGAAAATGAAGAAATAGTGTTTATACAAAGAAGTCAAACAAAAGGACATAGAATTTTAATTTATGCAGTATAACAGTTTTACTAAAAAAGAAAAGTCAATAAACAAATACTTAGTCAAAATTCAGTGCGAGCCAAAAGGAGCATGACTCCCACATAAGCTCATAAAGTATCATTTATGTTTCTAATCAGCTATTTTATGTTAATATGCTATCCTATCTCTCCAATTTGTTTCCCTGCCTGAATGTAAATTTCGGGCACACACGTTATTCAAATCAGGTAGGAAGAATGAAATATTTAAAGGTAGGTTTTGGAGGGGGAAATTAGAGTGTGTTCTGCCTGCTTGAAGGTTATGTTGCTAAGTTTTTATTCTCTAGCATTTTTGCCATTAGGCTTGCTTACATCAATTTCGGTCTGAGCCAGCTTGTGTGTTAGTTATGTTGTGAAGCCATTAGGCTATGCTTAAAAATTTAATTAATTTTAGTTCATCCATTATTTTTGATTTAAAGCCAAAGCTATTGGCTTCTGTAAGCATGAGTTGGTGCCGTGTTAAACTTTTTTTGGATTAATAAAGGGTTCTTTACACCATTTCCTTGCTTCTGAGGTAATTGTAAGACACAGTGAATACTCACCAGTTGTCTTTTAGAGTTCTGGTTTAATTGTATGCTACCTAAGAAGGCACAATCTTATAAGCTTTATGTTTAAAAAAAAAAAATTGAGTTTAAAAAGTCACCTTAGCTCAAAGCAATGAGTCTAAAAAATTTCTGGTTGAAATTTAAATTCAATTACACATTAAATATAATATCTTTTATTGAGTAACATATAATTTGGATTTTTCTTATTTTAGTCATTATTTCTACATCTGCAAGTATTATTATTATCATTGTTGTCATAGTGTTAATATTTACATAATTAATGTGAAATTAATGTGTTGGTATGTTTTGTGTACTTTGTCAACATATGGTCAGCTGGCAGACTAACACAGTATGTCTGTCAGTCTTAACACAGTATATCTGTCAGTTTCTCATTAAAACCTGACCTGGGTAATAACCAGGCAAATTAACATCTCCAGTTAACTCAAAATAATAATCAATCTGAGGGAATCAATTATTTGTATAATTTTGTAGAGTTTTTAATTTATTTAGATACTGGAGACGTGATAAATGAACAATGCCCTCACCGGGACTTGAAACCCAGACCTCTCGAATATGCGGTGAGCGTACTGACCACTGCACCAAGAAGTTGGGAGAAATACCTTATAATTTCATCATGAAAATGTAATTTGCTTGTGAGGTGCAATTTGTCTGTGTAATTTTCCGATTTCATGTGTTAGAATAGCCAGTGTACTATGTGTGTGCACCAAAATACAATAATAACATAAGCTGCATTGAAAAAAATGAAAAATTTATTTTTCTGTGGAGACAAAGGCCTAAAATGTTATTAATAACAGAATGCCTATTTCCTGCCTTAGCTTCTGATCACACTATAGTTTTATTTAAACAATGTTTTGAGCTGTTAAGAAAAAAAAAAAAAAATTTAGAAATATTCGCGTGGAAGGATGAAAATGATTGCAGGGTGTGATTGCAGGGTGTTTAAAGGGTGTGAAAAGTCTAGTTATTGATTAATTAAAACAACTTTTTTTCTCTTTTTCTATGGATGGAAGCAATAATAGCAACACAAAACTATATTAAATTATTATTATTTTTCTAATCCTGTTGCGTCCTCACTTTTGAAGGAGATTGGACAAGCTTTAATGTAGCACAGTTAATTATTAAAATTTTGAAAGATTAAAAGGATTTCGTCTGATTAAATGCTTAGTTCTTGATGCAGACAAGGCACAAGTAGGGTTTAAATATTGGTATTATAGGATCCTGAAAAAAGAGAATTCAAATTTGCAGATTATGTGGTGTACCTCTCACCTTCAAAATTTAAAACTGAAAAAGGTGTGGCTTCTTTACAAATAAATATAGAAAGAATAATTGTTGATATTTGTTACTGTTTTGAAAAGAGCTCTGAAAGGAAAGAAAAATCAAAACAGTTGCAACAGCTGTATAATTCTGAAATAATAATAATAAAAAAAAAATTAACATTTTCTAAGCTGATCCAGAAAATAAGTACCGTTTATGCATATCATCCATTCATCTGATAGCATGAAAGTCGTGCATAGTTAATGGTTCAACTTGAGAACAAATTAGTCTACCCATTTGAAGTCATTATTTGCTTATACAATAGCAATCGATTGGCCTGCCAGCTGTGAAATAAGAGCTGTTACCAAGAAATTTTGTGCCTGTAAAATGTATCGTCGGATAAGTGAAACTTAAGAGAGAATGCAATGAGTGAGCGTATGATGCAAAAATAGGTTAGGATGTTTAATGAAGGAAAGGAAAAGCTTCATAACGAGCACAGCGGGTGCTTGTTGTTGATCAGCAAAGAATTTGTGTGCTGCATCGATGAAAAAACTCTTTCCAATAGATGATTTCTGATTTGTCAATGTATTTTCATAGCATTTCAGTATCTTTATTTCACTTGAAATTGTGACTGAACATTTGCATTACAAAAAACTGTGTTTGAAATGGGTACTGAAAACACTAATGAATGTTCAACAACTGAACCACATGGGAGCAGCTATGGACTTTTTGCAGTGTTATGCAGCAGAAGGAAATGATTTCTTGAGGATTGTCACAGGTGATGAAAGATGGATTTTTGTTACAAGACACAGGAAATGAAACAACAGTCATTGGAGTGATGGCACTCTAGTTCCCTGAAACCCAAGAAACAAAGCCACATCCTTCTTCTAGAAAAATCATGTGCACTACATTTTGGGACTGTCAAGGAATTTTGTTAGTAGATTGGATGGAATGAGGCTCAACAGTCAATTCTACAGCTTACTGCGAGACTTGCAAAAAGTCATGACATGTAATACAGAACAAAAGGTGTGGACTACTGACTTCTGGTCTGTATGACCGCATACCATGATGATACTGCTTGATTAATTTTGCTGGGAACAATTCTGTCACCCTCTTTGTTGTGCAGACCTGGTTCCATGCAACTTCCATTTGTTTTCTTATCTCAAGAAATTTCTTGCTGGCCAGCACTTTGCAACTGATGAGAACTATTTCAGGTCACAGGAAGCCAAATTCTACAAAGCAGGTATGTTGCAAATTGTCCCAAGATATGACACATGATTTAATTCACATGGTGAATATGTTGGAAAGTAGTTTAAAATGTGTAGGTTTTTCTGTTATAAAATACAAATGAAAACAAATTGCTAATCTTTTTTAATACCCAAATGGTACTTTCTGGATGAGCGTTTTATGTGCTCACTGACGATCTTTAGAAAAATATTTATCTAGTGCTTGACAAATGAAACCCACTTCATACATTTTTTGGAGGAAAAAGTAAAAGACTTAAGATAAAAGGCTAAATGCTTAAGTAAGTGAAAATGTGGGAACTACTAGGAGTGGCAGAAAGTTTTCCTATTTGAAAAGTTAATAAAATTTGAACCAAATAAGCAATAAAAATATTCTTTTTATGTTTTGAAAATAATGCACACGGTGCTATTTTACATCAATATTTCTTTTTTATTTTAAACTAGACATCACTCCAGTGACAGTCTCTGCTGTTTATGCACTGATTGAACATCTCTCGATAACTGTCCAAGATTTTCAGTATCATTTTGGGCATAATAGCAGCAATTTCTTTTGCATTACCTCCTTCAGAGCTTCAGAGCTCCTTCAGTTCAGAGACATTATATTACCTTTCAAGTGAACCCAGTGAAAAAGTCACGGTTTCAAATCATGTGACTGGGGCAGCCTTCTGATATGAACCCACATAGAGGTTCAAGAAACATTTCTTTGAGAATTCCTAGTGACGGTGAGCTGTATGGGCTGCACGGAAGCAGATATTCTCTGTATTGAAAATTTCATCCATCTGAGGCCAGAGAAAGCTCTGCAGCAAGGCCCTCTGCTTCTGCTGTTTACTAACAGTGACATTATTTTCTTCTTAAAAATGTGGACTCAACACATCAAATTTATGAATGGCACACCAAATAGCAACTTTGAGATCATGGAGTGTGCACTGGTGAAGTTTCTGAGAATTAGTCTCAAATCAAATCTGAAATTTTGTTTTTAACTGTGTCTGAAATGTGAAAATGTGCCTCATCCAAAACCATCACAAAATCTGCGAGTTCAGCATTCAGAAGGTCGTGACACATCATCATCGTGATCATCATTGTTTGATGATCTTCTTCCTTGAGTTGTTGTGCAGTTACTGTTTTGTGGGTATGAATTTTCAGTGCTGAATTCTCCTAAGACTTTATGCAGATGACCGTTGCACATGTTTTTGTGCCAAACGCAATGCATATTGCTGAATTGAACGGCAGTCTAAAGTCCAAGTCATGTTGCAGCCCAAGATCTGCTAGGATATTTCCGCTTGGCTGCTTTATTCCTGAGCTTGTTTCTCTGAAATTAGGTAACCAAAAGTAAATGTTTTTTTCTTTTTATAGGGAACAGGGTCCCATGTACTGAGTGCAAAGTGGGTGCAAAAGGCATGCTGATTGGTGTCAAAGACTAACCATTGAGAATAAACTACTCAATAACAAAAGCATGATGCTTTACTGACTAAGCTGTTACCTACTCTGAAATGACACTTAAGTTACTATTTGACTATGCATTCATCACTACTGTACCTCCTGTCCATCATGTAGTTATGCTTCTCCCAAATCAAGGAATTTTTTCTGTTGCACCCTGTTCTTCCACTGTTAAAAATAAATGCGAAAAAGTAAAGCTGTATCTCGAATAGAGAAATTTTATTGAAAATTCTCAAATGACATTAAAAAATAAGCAAAAAGTTGGTGTCTCTTAAAATAATAATAATAAAAAACATATTTGACATGGAAAACATTCGGTAGTTACTGTAAATTTATCTCACGAGTAGCAATTTTGTTTAGTTTTCAGTGATAAAGCTATTGGTATTACAGTAGGTAAATTGCAGTCACAACATTTGCACAACGTTAAAAAAAACAAGTGAATCTAATAGAAAATTAAGAAGTGTTGATGGAATTCTGTAATGTATTACACCTCTAAAAAAGTGTTGACCATTTTCATTATTTCCCATAGCAATGCAGTGAATGAATTTTCGGTATTTTTATTAAAACTAGAAGTAATTTTAAAATTCAGTATGAATGATTACGTAGTGGAAAAGCTTTATTAGCGTAAGCAGGCTCTCACAGGAACTACTTACTGTATTTAAACTTGTGATGATTCTTTCTTAAATAAAACAAAAATGTAACAAATGTGCAGAAATAGTTTAAATTATTTTTTTCGAAAAAAAACTTTCCAAATGTCAAAAATGTATGAATACTTTTGTATTGTATTATCTTTATAACTTAGTCGTTCCACTTTCAGATATTAATTAGATAACATTTACAGTTTTTTATTGCAAAAAATCTTTTATGTATATATTTTACTGCTTTAAAAATATTTTGTGTCTCTAAGAATTCTCCTGTTTTCTTAAAAAAAACCCCCCTCTCCTGATTTTTGCATTTGGCAAGTTAACATGTCTTACTAAGCTAACTTTATGATCTATGAATTTTCAATGATTTCACTTGCTATCAAATCAATAAATTTCAAAATATTTTTATTTTTATGTGAATGCAATGTCTCATTTACTTCTTGAAGTGATATATTTTGATTAGGTACCTAAACTAAAGCAGTGAGTTGTTATTTTTGCAGCCAGTGTTTTTTTAATTTTGTTAAAAGTTCTTTTCCAACATTACCTTTTTCAACTGAGATTTTATTTCTTTTACTAATTTTCAATATATCAGATTTTTATTGTATGACTAAAGTAGAAGAAGCATTTCTTTAGTCCCTAAATCCAAAACCAGCTAGGTAAATTTTCTGTTGATGAAATAATAAACAGAATGCAGGAATAAAGGCAAAATGCAGACTCTAAATTTTGAATACAGTGGCCGTAACACTGTATTGTTTCACCATTATTAATTTTCAAATATAACAAGTCATTGAAAATCTTCATATATTATTATGTATTGAAAAACTGGGATTTTGAAGTCCATCTAATACTTGATGTTATTAATTGGAAAATTTTAAAAGCTCTGCAGAACAGTCAGTTTCAGAATCAATAATATATGTTTGGTCTGTATGTTTCTTTTATGATTTAATCCAGTGTTTAGTATTAGTAAAATTCTCCCCAAATTTATTAATCAAATTTGTAGACAAATTATCTAACAAACTATGCTGGAAAATTTTTACACATGCCAGAGCGATCTTGAAAAAGGTGTTTTTAAAATGGTTCTTTTTATTTTTTAATTCTTTTTCCTGTTTTATGTTTCCATATTAAACATTCTTTTTTTTTTTTTTTTCTTTTTTTCCATTTTCAAGATCTGGTAACTAACATACCAGTTGAATACCGATCATTGATGTCTGTTTTCAAAAGCAGATCTCTCTGTATGCATTCCTAGGTTACACTGCTTTTAATAATTCATTAACTGCATAAATCAGTAGTACAACTTAACGGAAGGTAATAGGTAGTCACCATAATCAAAATTAACCTCTTCTTGCTGATATTTTGGTAAAAACTAAGCAATTGCAGGTCTATATTACAATTATTTGCAGAAGTGTGATGATTAAGATTAGATTTGTGGAAAGCATATCTAGTGAAAAAAGTACATATTTCTAACTGAAGGGTAACTTGACCATATCAACCAATTAAAAAAATTATGCAAAATTCAAACATGTTGCTACATGATAATGCAGAACTTGGTTTTTCTGTAGACTTCATGAAATAGTGTTTTACAGTTTTTCTTGTCCTCATCTGTTTGTGCAATATCGCTGTTATCAATGCTTTCACTCTTTCTCTTTAATTTTTTAATCATATTCTTTTCCACCAACTTATCTTCATTCTCCCTTCTTCTACAAAATATTACATTACCATTGTAAAAGCTACTTTTTACCATTGCAAGTTTATAGTGAATTAAATTAAAATAATAAATATATGTTTGATTCATGTATTTAATGCTATCTTGTTAGAATTAAAAAAGTGTTAAAAGATTTAATCTATTTTTTCCTCGTATATAATTAAAATTGGTGCTTTCGTCTCTTGGCTTCTATTTCCAAAGTTTGCCTGCACAATTGCCCAAGTTTTCCTAATGGGGAAATTAGTATTGTCTGTAGAGCAGGATCTTAATTAGTAAAATATGGGTTAAATTTCAGTAAATTAAATTCAATGTTTTACCTACATGTATGCATGAAATAAGCAGAAATATTAGTAATTAGCTTTATGAGGTTAATAATGAATGCTGTTAGTGTATAATGAGTTATTTAGTGTCGTTTTAATCATCATGCTGCCATTAATTGTCAAAATAAGCAACCTTTGTTTAATAATTTTTTCCTAAATGTTGTCAGATCACTTATAAGATATTGCATGATCTAAATTAATAAATTTATTCTCAGATGCCTCTATGAATTTGAATGTAATACTGAGGAACTTTTATATTTAATTTTTTAAAAATGCAATTATTACCTCACTAACTGAATTTTTTTTTATCTTTGAGGATCATGTAAAGGATTTGATTGTATGTTTGCAAAAACCTCTCTCTAAGATATAATTTTGTAAAATTCTTCATTCTAATTTGTAAAACTTTGGAAGTAAAAGAACATGTATAAGATCGTGCCAATTATTTAATCACTGCTTTCTACCATCCTTTATAAACGACTTTTATTAAATACACAGTTTGATGTCTGTCTGAGGTAGGGGTGTTTATGACAAAGTACCAAAGATTCGCATAAAAATTAGCTTGGATAGTGATGAATGTATGAGTATTTTATTATTTTAGATATTTATTCTAAGGTTTTTCTTCTATTTGTTACTGCAAAGTGAGAATATTTTGTCCTGAGAAGCTCTGAGCTGTATTATGAAGTTTTTTTTTTGTGTGTCTGATAAACTGTTTTTTCTTAACTGTTCATACTTTTAGAGTAGGTGATATTTTTACATATGTGAGTACAGATGAAGCCCAACAAATGATTGAGGCAAAGAAAGATGAAATTGCCAAGGAAATAAATTTATTACGGGATCAACGAGAAAGTATCAAACAAGTTATGTCTGATCTCAAAGTTCAGTTATATGCAAAATTTGGGAGTAATATTAATTTAGAACCTGAATAACAGGTAAGGTATATTTTTCTTTTTCTCCCCTTTCTTCTCCTCCCCTTCATTTTCATGCTATGCTCCATTTTCCTTTCAGTTGTCAATTAATTTTTTGTACAGCACACTTAAAGCATGGTAGCCAATTCTCCTGGTTTTACTGTAAGAATCCCATTTTTTCATCATGTCTTTGGCTCTGGTAAATCACTAGATTTTCTTTCTTTCTTTTTTTTTTCTTTTTTTATTTATTTTTTTTTATTTATTTATTTTATTATTATTATTTTTAGCCTAAGAAAAATATTTCTCAACAACAAAGGGAACTTATTGAATCATTGAAATTAAATTGTACAAACTCTATTCCCCTACCCCTTGTGAATTCAATACAATTTTAATTGTTAAATTTTATTTGATATGAATTGTCTTAATCTATTGTTGACATAGAATTTTTTATGAAGTTGTTCAAAATCCATATCCTCATTCACTTTTATGATTTTCAGCATCGCTTTTCTTAAATTTGATTTGATCTGAATTGTGTACTGATCGACATTTGCATAATTTTTTCTGAAATTATGAAAATTCCATTCCCCAATCTCTTGTGATTTTGAGCATAAATACTTTTATTAAATTTTATTTGACATGACTTGTCTTAATCTGCGGTGGACATTTGTAGAATTTTTTTATGAAAAGCCAGTATTTAATATTCACATTTAATTTTTTTACATCAACAAATGGTACATTATGGAATTTATCCATGCAGTAAGTAAGTACAAAATAAAATTAGCCAAAATCTAAAATATCAAATATTGATATATTTTATCAGGGTTCGTATGGCCCTTAAAAGTACTTAAAAGTCCTTAGATTTTTTTTGAAATGGTTTTTGGTTCTTAAAAGACCTTAATTTCATCCAGAATCAGCAAAAAGTTCTTAATTTTACTTATCTGACATTTCCATCTCTTTTTGTATGACTGCCCATTTTGAGTGTGAATTAATATATTTTTTGGCGATTGACAAATATGCATTTGATGGGTTAACATTTGAATTCTTTACTACTACTTTAATATACTGGATATTTGAATTTTAGGCGCTGCCTCGATTGAAACATAAACATTTCAAAATTTTTTCTGTTTTGGAAATGAAAAGTTCATAAAATAGTACATAAACAAATTTCTCTTTTTTGAAATATGTTTTTTTTCATCATGCAGCATTAAATTTGGCAACATATCAACATTGTGGTGATTTCAAGATCAGTTCATATGCAAAATTTTTATTTTTGCAAATTTTCGAATGATTTTTTTGCAAACATTATAATATCATAATGATAATATAGTAATATCATATTTAAGAAATAATGTTAAAATAAATCATTTTTATTTTGTCCTATCTAATATTAAAGTGAGATTTCTTTTCATTTTTGTGACTTAGGAATGTTTTGATTTTGAAAAATAAAATAATAAATGCTATAAATATAAAGCACAGTTTCCAAAGCACATTTGAGAATAAAACAAAAAAGCTACTCTTAATTGATTTAAAATTTATTTCATTTGTATAGTAAGAGTATATTTTTGTATAGTAAGAATCTTTTCCCTGATAATTGTGTCAGAATATTTAAATATGTATCAGTTTTCTCTGGAGAATTCTTTTTGCACTTTTCTTTTCTGAACTTTCTCTCCAAAATCATCTAACTTGTTTCATTTACAGAGTTGATAGGGATTTTTAGACTTAGCATCTCAGAAGGTTTAGGAGTATTTAAAGGCAAGATTTATAGACCTACAAGTCTAGAAAAAAATAATGAAGTTAAAGATGTCTTCATGGTATTAACACATAATAGGAAATTTGCAATGAATTTCTTAGCTTTTGAAGAATTTTTGGAAGAACAGCAAAAGCAAAATTATTTGAATCTTCTCCTTTTCATCGCAGAAATCAATCTCTTAACATGTGTATCTTCCCTTTATTTTCTTATCTTTCCACTAGATGCAAGCATTGAAGCAAGCAAAGAAACTGAAAAGTTTCACAATAATTTATTAAAAAATTCAACTTATATGTCTCAGTGCACAATATGTATCTCAGTGCCTGTCCTAAATTCTAACATTTTTGCCATCACTAGATTTTGTTGCTCGGTGCTTCACTTGCTTTTCATTCTAAAAAATCTGCCAAATTGGCTTTGCTGTCAATCCTGAAGTTATATCATTTCATATTTATTCTCAATACTCACATATTATTATTAAAAAAATAAAATTATAAGTTTCTTGTATACTTTTCAAGTGCAAGCAGTTCTTTAGAATAAGAGAAGTCTTTAATTCAATCAGAAAGTTCTAAAATGAGCAGGAAACTCACTGAAGAAGAAATTGATTTTCTAAAAGAGAGAAAGTTATTTTTCAGAGGCTTCATAAAAACATTAACAAATTAGGAGATGCAGCAAGTGGGAACATTGACTTATTTATTGAAACAAATAAACTTAGAAAAGATGCTAAAAAAAGGATATGTAAGTTAGCTAAAGTATCTGGATAATTTTCAAATTAAAAAGATCCATAAATATTATTATTATTATTATTATTTTTGTTGTTGCTAAAAACATTTATGTTTACATTTTGTAGCTACAGAACATTTATGTTTTGTTACAAAGCTACAAACATAAATGCTGTGTAGCTTTTAATGTATAATTATATGAATATTATCTTGGAAACAGAGTCAAAAATTATAACTCCTGCAAAATGTTCTTAGTACTTTTTTTAATGGATTTTTTTTAAATGAAATGAAATTGTAATCATGAACCATGTAAAGTTGCTACAACTAAGTATATCTACCTAATTATTTGTAACTAACTGCTTACCCTTAAAGCTTCTCTCAATATGTTGATTTATAGCCTTTGTTGTTAGCCAGTCTTTGTTGTGGGTGTTAGATATAACACAAAAAATGCAAAAAATTAACATAAAACTTTATTCCTTGCATTTAATGAGACTTAAAATAATACAAAACAACCTATCACCCCTGGTGTTTTGACGTCTTATTGGAACTTTATATTAAATGTAGTAGAACTCCAATTATCTGAAACAATTGGGACTGGACCCCATTCGGATAATAAAAAATTTGGATAATTGGATTTTTCTGAACAAAGGGTCTATGTACGCTTTAATTAATTACTGTATGTTGAAAATGGGAGAAAAAATATTCTTAAAGAAAAAGAAGTTTTAACTAATTAAGCAACACTTTTATGCACATGTTATGTAGTGTACTGTACAGTGCTTAAGAAGTACTGAAAGTAATTGCTTGCTGAGCGTCGCATTCAAAGTAAGCTGTTTGACTGTCTTCATCCATTTTCAGGCAGCCAAGTTGCACATCCGCACGACAGTGACAAGTTGCATGTGATCACACTCAGGCTGATGTTCCATCCATTTCAATGCAGTTTCAATTCCCTCAAACACTTCACTAGCTGATGGTCCAGTGTCTGCTTCAACTTAAAATCCTTTATCTGTTTGCTCTATAATTTATTGTTTATCTGCTAACAATAACACAGCATGTTTTCTTTTAGAAGCCATGGTGAACGACTAAGTGCACTAACAAACAAAACAACACACCTACGCGAAAGAGTACTGTCACAGTACTGTAGCAGGTTAACAACACACTGATAATCAAAAGAACAGTAACAGGTGGGCTGGGGCAGCCACCTGGGGATGGATGACAATACGTAGCCAATAATAGAACTTTCCTATGAGAAAGTGAGTCATCATCCCAATAATGTTCTTAAATTTGGAAAGCAATTCGGATAGTGGGAGTTTTAATAATTGGAGTTGTACTGTACTATTAACTGGCTTACAATTCCAGCAAATCTACACAAAGCTATGACACTAACTGGGTTAGACAAAGTACAGCTAAATTTCAATAGTCACCAACTGTATCAACGTCAGATGTGCTCGTTTGTTCTGATCAGTATAAGCAAGCAGCTGCAGGCAACAACAGAGCTTATGTTTTGAGTAATGTCACTTATTTTTTTACTTCTCAATTTATGCTAGACACAAAATCTGCATAAACTCTTTGACTGAGCGAGTACATGACGGAATGAAGCTTAAAAGAAAGAATCAGTACAAAGCTAACTGTTAGTAAAATTAAACAGAAAATCACTAATCTTCTTTAAAATATATGGGACTGTTGTAAGTGTAAAATATAAATGTTTTCAAGAAATTTTATAATTTAATGGTAATAACTTGAAAAAAAATTTTGAAGTTGATTGATTTTATTCTTGAATTTATTTTATAATTAAGTTAAATATTAGATTAGATTTAATAATAATGCATGTTACTTGCAGATTTTAAAAGTAATATTAAAAAAAGTGAAGTTTAGGTTAGGTAATTGCTTTGGTTTATTCAGTTCGTATTTGCTGATAAGTCCTTAATTTTTTTTTATTGATGATCCTTAAAAGTACTTAATTTTCATGTGCAGAAATATGTACAAACCCTGTTTACTTCAGAATCACATTATAAATAGTTCAGTAGCTATAATCATGTGTTATAAAGTGAATCTGTAGTTCTTTGTGCCAACACCACTTCAAAAGAACTTGAAATTTCTGATATTTACATATTTCAAGGTTGGCAGTTATGCATTAAGCATTGAGACTTCAGTTTCAGAAAACTACAGTTAAGTGAATAGCACAACAAAGCACTTCATTATTATTATTATTTTATTAATGCATACAAAAATTATGTTTAAAGAATGCATACTATAGTCTGAAAAATAAGAAAAGTATTTCAATTTGTTATTTCTACATTTATTCGCATAGTAGTTTTAATTTCTTCCAAGAGTTGACTTTATGTTCACAACTTACTAAACTACGTCCACAAATTGGCAAGAAGTCTAATTTTTGGCACATCTGGTTGTCTGGCAAATCTTTTTAAGATTATGAATTACTTCTTCAGCAAATGAGCTTGCTGCCTAGACATTTTCATTTGCTCCTTCCCTTGTACAGTGTTATTATGAGGCACTTTCTCCTAGGAAATCCTCCTTGAAGATTTTCCTTCTTTTAGACAAACTTCACCGTAATCAGAATTATCTTATTCAATTCACTTGAACATCTGAAGGCATTTGCACAATTTCAGAGGAGTATAAATGTAAAGTTTGAAATGCTGCAAATGTTAACAGTTTATTTATCAAATGTTTGAAATTTATAGAATGCAATGATACGGGGGAGGAAAAAGAATTTTAGGTTATATAAATATGGAATGCACTCAAGGGCTATCTAAGAGGAGGGATGCTTTTGTAGAGGACTCTCATATGGAAATTGGTTTGTATTCCCATTACTTGCTGGGAAAGTCATGAAAACCAACTTCTTAACTTGCCCATTTACTTGGGTTCTAACTTAAGTAAAACTATTACTATTCAGTTATTTTAACTATTTGATCACTGGTGGGCCTGGGGAAGGAGGAAAAAATGTCATGAGATGCACTGTTCTAACAAATGCATTATAATTCATTGAATGCGTAGATGTTATCGTATGAATATTCTTTGATCTCATTTTGGTATAATAATGGATAAGCTTGAAATATTATGAAAATGCCAAAATATGGGATAGAGAGGTAATGAGTGGATATGATTGGCATGCCTATCAATTTCCTTAGTATTGGATTGCCTTGAAGATTTACCTGTTAGTTTAAAAAAAAAGAAATTAAAATTAAAAACTAACAGGTACTGCTTTAAAAAAAATTTTTTTTTAAAGCAGTATTTTAGAAATCTCAGAAGAATGAAGTGGATAAAAACAAAGTCCAGTGCTGTGTATTTATATTAAAATCTCAAGTATTACAAAAAAAAAAGTTGTTTTAGACATATCTTATGAAACTGTCTTCCTAAAAATACATTCGTTTTTACTGAAATGAAACCTCTTTTTTCCTCTCTCACTTTTAGTTCCCCGATTATCTTTACACTGGAATTTCCTTCATGGTGATCAAAATGGAAGCTTGTTTACAAAATGGAAGCTTGTTTTGTTGCTTTTGTGCAGTTGGCTTTTTTATTAACATATGTCAAAATTATGTTTGTAAATACCAAATGTAAAATTTAAAAAAAATAATAAATAAAATGAAAAAGTCATTGCTTCTTTTTATTTGTTTACTTGAAATGTAATTAAAAATACAG
Source organism: Stegodyphus mimosarum (assembly GCA_000611955.2). Lineage (NCBI taxonomy): Eukaryota > Metazoa > Arthropoda > Arachnida > Araneae > Eresidae > Stegodyphus > Stegodyphus mimosarum. Next base: position 267,487 of record KK119360.1, on the reverse strand, counting down.
ATAACATATTTACTTAGATACCGCCTTTTTTTTTTAAATCAAATTTACCATACATGTATGTATGTAATGTATACCAATTCTAAATCGAAGGGTTAAAGGAAGAGCTTTACAAATTAAAAATAAAAATAGATGTGCTGATTTAAAAATCCTGCATTATGTATCTTAGTTACAGTTATTATTTATTGACCTCTTTTTTATTTATTCACTCACTTTCAAAAGTTAAGCACGGAGAGGAAAAGGCTAATTTCCGGAAGCCAATCAGAATTGAAGAGGATGCAATTCACTGCAGAGGTAGATGGAAGTATGCAAATATGTTAGGTAACAGCCAGTCGTGCTTTCATGCCAAGAAATATGCAAAAAAGGCAGTCTTATAAGAAGCCAGTTTTATGAAGGGTTACAGAAGTTGATTGTAAGTGCTGATAGAAGGTGTTTAAAACTTTCGTACAATTTGTTTTCAAGACATATGTGTTTCTATGACTTCCAGAAGACGAATGGAAGATTCTGAGCGCTGCTGTGCTGTGGGGCGCATTGAAGCAGGACAGTCGATCACAGATGCTGCTCTTTTCTTCGGCGTTCATCATTCTGTAATTTCATGTTTATGGAAATAATTCCAAACCACACAGACAGTTGTCCGAACACACGTCTGACATCTATGGATACAGCGTCCATTGGTAAGGGGAAGAAGCTTACGTATGAGTGGACTGTATGCCCGTGTACCTCGAGTTTGTGTTCCACTATCCGTCCAATCAAGAGGGGCACGATTACAGTGGTGCCGGGAACATGTCAATTGGAATGTTCCCGGCCACTTAGCCGACCGGACTTAGCCGACAACCACTTAGCCGACGGGACACTTAACCGACACCAGTTAGCCGACAAGACATTTAGCCGACAGGGACACTTAGCCGACATGGACATTTAGCCGACAGGACATTTAACCGACACGGACAGTTAGCCGACACGGACAGTTAGCCGACAGGACATTTAGCCGACACGGACAGTTAGCCGACAGGACATTTGTCCAAGACAGTTACACGTCAGAACATTTAGCTACGGAACATTTAACTATCAAGACATTTAGTCAACAGGACACTAAGCCGACAGTGACGTTTTAGCTCACACGTACGAACTAATTATTTAATCTTACTATGAATTACGAAATTTCTCGACTTATCCGTAAATTCAATATTGAAGTAATATTTTCACTATCAGTAAAATTAATTTTTCGATTCTTAAAGATCTCATATGTGGTTATAATTATTGTGTTAGTTTAGCATTGTGTGATTAGTTTAGTATCGTGCTGTTTGGTGAATATTAGCCAAATTAAAAAAGCGCTGAAATTTCTCGTCAAGGAATATAAATTAAATTTCGAAAGGAAAAAAGAATTTTTTTTACCTAAATACGGCGGTCACTTAATTACATTTTAAAATGGGATCTTCAAAAATTATCCGTAAAGCTTCTTCATTTAATCAACGGGGTCCTTTTGAACACTTTCACATCATTAATAATTTTTCTTGTTTACTTAATGATATTAATTTTCCAATCTGGCTGTTCTTAATGCTTTCAAATTTGTATGAAATTAAAAGCGCGATTCTGTAACATTTTATTGACCACGCCTCTCGCTTAAAATACTTACTTACGTTAATGTTTATAACACTAAACTGCTGCATGCTTTTCTTCGCTTTCTATGCTAGCATAGAAAAAGTTATGCTCAGTAATTTCACAGCTATACACAGGGCAAGGTGATGCATGGGTACCTGCATCTGCGACTGCGTCGCTTCATAGGACAAGGAGAGAAAATTTCATTAGTGGGAGGAGCTAAACGACTTTGTAAGGGGAAGAATGTAATATTATGTGATGAGTAAAATAGTAATGAAACGTAAAGATATTAGAAATTTGAAAGCATTTTGGAGGAGAGAGAATGGAAAATTAATATCATTAAGTAAACTAGAAAAGATTAATGATGTGATAAATGATGTGAAAAATTAATGTTGTGAAAGTGTTCAAAGAAACCCAGTTGATTAAATGAAGAAGCTTTACGAACAATTTCTGCAGATACCATATTAAAATGCAACTAAATGACCGTCGTGACGTAAGTGAAAAATTATTTTTTCCTTTCGAAAATTAAATCATATTCCCTGACGAGAAATTTCAACACTTTTTCAATTTGACTACGTGCCCGCTAAACGTCACTGTCGGCTTAGTGTCCTGTTGACTAAATGGCTTCACAGTTTAGTGTCTCGTACCTAAATGTCCTGTCGGCTAACTTTCCGTGTTGACTAAATGTCCTGTCGGCTAAATGTCCTGTCGGCTAACTGTCCTGTCGGCTAACTGTCCGTGTCGGCTAAATGACCTGTCGGCTAAGTGTCCGTGTCGGCTAAATGTCCTGTCGGCTAAGTGTCCGTGTCAGCTAAGTGTCTTGTCGGCTAACTGGTGTCGGTTAAGTGTCCCGTCGGCTAAGTGGTTGTCGGCTTATGGTGTGGGCAGGGATTTCATTAGGATACCGCCCCGACCTGCACATCTTCAAACGAGGTTCTTTGATGGCTGTCCGGTATCGAGATGAAGTCCTAGAACCGATTGTGAGATTATACGTTGCAGCAGTTGGCCCTACTTTTGTTTTAATGGACGATAACGCAAGTCCCCATAGAGGTGACATCGTCGATGACTACCTGAAGAGTGAAGGAATTGCGCATATGGCGTGGACAGCATATTCGCCCGTCCTTAATCCTGTTGAAAATCTTTGGGATGCTCTCGGCCGTGCTGTTATCTTCACGTTTCCCACCTCCAGCCACTCTTATTGAGCTGGAAACTGCTCTACAAGAAGAATGGCGATTGCTTAATTCTGCGGTGGTTGACCACCTAATTGAAAGCATGGTCACAAGATGTAAATTTTGTATACAGATGAGAGGGGATCACATACCCTATATTAATGTCCTTTTTTTTTCCATTTTATGCTGTTTATTTTCACTTTATGCTTAATTGTGAAGTCTCCAGTATGTCATTATCTGATAACTTACAAAAATTTAATATTGTTTTCATTTCTATATATAATTATTGATTTTGTTTTATGCATAAATACATATGCTACTTTCTTGCCGAATTTTGTGTCAATCAAAGCAGTATTTGTTGATTTTTTTTCGATTTTACATCTTCGTGCTTAACTTTTTTGGAAGTGAGTGTATAATAATTTTTCATATCTATCTGTACTTGATATGCTGATATCTTAAATTAAAGTTTATAAATCAGATGCAGAAAGCTGGGAGGGAAAATAAGCAAGGGAAGAAATATGGGAGAAATTGTAATTTTAATCTGTATGTGTAATGGAAGAAATGCAGATCTGTAAAAAGAAATTTTATTTTGTTTCCATTATTTTAAAATATGTGATCAACTGTCTCTTTGTTAAAGGCTGTACGAATTTTCATTTTTACCTAGAAAACTATTTCTGTGACCTTTAATTTGCCTTTTCAGTTTGAATTAATGGGTAAGGGGGTATTAAAATTAGAAATGAGATCTTTGAACAAAATTGTTTCAAGGTTCTTAAGTACGTACTAACCATTTCCAAAGATACAGTGTGAGGAAATTTTTGGTTTAAACATTTCAGATTTTTTAAGGATAGGATGTTGATCTGCCTGCTTTAAAGTTTTACCTGAAATGGCCAGTAGAGATGTAACTTACTTCAAGATATAACTTACCCTAACAAGGGAACAGCTAAAATATGTTAAATTAAAAAAGCTAATAAGCTAAGAGTTGCTGTGGCTAATCTGACTTGTCTGACCTAATCAGATCAAGTTCTTGAATTTTAACATGGCAAGGAGCATGTGGTTGCATCTATTATTGGCATGTGCCTTGAGCATCATATGGGTGACAGTATGACTTTGCCCAACTCTGGCCAAATTTTGTTTGCATATATAGTAAAGTATATGTATAATACCTGTATCAATCTTAATGTTTTCAAGGAATGCAGTAGTACTTTTCGAAGTATGAGTTGTTTTTTATCTTGATGAAATTTCACTCTTTGAAAGTCAGTCGAACAAAGAAATAGAATTTCATTTGTAAATATCAGTCATAAAACTTATCTCTTTGTAATACATTAAGTTTATTTAAAAAATTTTTCCAATCTTCTTAATATCCCATTGCAAGAGAATCCTGTCACAATCATAAACACCTGTCTGAAACTTTACATAGATCGAGTCAGGTTTGTGTATTTTTCCTATTTTTTCGAAAACAAATATGCTTTTTTAGTCCAAAGGCGCTTTGTCCCTGAAGAACTATTGTTTTCGTTTTGGCATTTTGCGATAGAAACATTAAATATAGGTTCACTTTTCAAACTGTTGCCACCAAGTATTGCAGCCCTGTATTATATTTAAAGAAATTAAATAATGAAGAATGTGTATAAATGTATGCATGTTTCTCTCTTTGTGATAAAACGACGGTACCTAGAGCCATCGAATTTTGAATGACGTAATCCTACTGCGAATGTGGGCATCTGCAAACCCAAATTTGAAATTTGGAATTTGTTTTATTATCGATTTCATATTTTGTAAAACTTTAATGAATTTTGATTAACAAACTCAAGGATTTCAAAGCGAGCAATGGCAACGTTTTACAGAGGGAAAAAAAACATTTTTATCTGCAGCGCGTGAGACTGTGCATCGGAAATTCTAAAGATATGCTCAATTTAAAATTATTTTGCGATATTGCTCTTGAACTGAATTTTATGGTTTAGGTGCGAAGAACATGATATTTAATAAATAAAGGTAACACACAAAACGTTAAAAAAACTCCCCTTTGGGCGTAATGTAAAATCTGAAAGCTTTCAGATTTTTTTTTTTTCTGTCATTTAGGTAAACCCATGCTTTCAAGGGCCACAATGCATTTCTGTTTATTTCTCTATTCATCTCTTGCTGAATAGTTTTCATATAAAGTTCTGCAAATTGTTCTTCATTGAGCCTCATGTTTCGGCAAAATCAGGTGAACATTGTTTTTAGTAATTTTAATTTGTAAATCGTGGTTTTTTAAAAATTTATTTTATTTATTTATTATTATTATTATTATTGTTGTTGTTGTTGACTTTTTTTTTTTTTTTGTTACGAAGGATTTTACTTTATTATACAGTATATACTTTTTCGTTTGGAGTATTCTTTCCATGTAGAAGTAGTGATTGACGGTTCTTCCCTTTCTGATTAATATCTTATTCTGCATTTCAATATTTTCATATTATGCATTTCACAACGTTTCTAAATTACGGAATAGGCGTATTTTTCTTCAGAAAGTGCAGTAACATAGTCTTCATTCCATAGCTTGCTTATGTGCGACGACGGTATTTCTCATCGCAAATAATAAACTGTTGTCAGAAATTTTTATTCCAAACTTTTTTCTTAAAATTCTTTAAAGAAATCGTTCTAAAAATGTACAGATACTCTTTGTATTATAAGTCAGCTTAATCAGACTAAAGAGTAAGGTCATTATTAATTCAGAATGGTTATTTATCTTGTTAAGGGCAGAAGGTTTCTAAGGATAAAGTGTATAAGAACCAGCTATGACAGTACTCGTTGAAGTTATGAAATGTGAACATATAAGCTGCCTCATTCGGGAGTCATTAACAAAATCTTACTGCTTTCCGTGCTCAGTTGAATTTATAAATAAATAAAGCTTTAAATTTCTTTATTCAAAGTTATTATAAATTGTTTTACCAGCCATAGTTTGACATGTAATAATAGATTTACACAGTCCAGTCACATTAATGTGACCACCACGTACTTTCCATGTCAGAGTTAAATAACCAATCACAGAAGGCAGGTGGCAGCACAGTGCAGTTGAGCGTATATAAAGGGTGTGTGAGGGCTTCGGAAAACATTTCAATCGTTGGCGTAATGCAGAAACGAAGCGATTTATCCGACTTCCAAAAGGGCATGATCATTGGCTTTCGGGCCAAGGGTGGAAGCATTTCCGAAACGGCTGAGTTTGTGAACTGTTCGCGTGCCGCCGTGGTAAAAGTGTACCGTGCATGGCAAAATGGGACTGTCCAAAATCAGCGACGTGGCAAATGTGGTGCACCACGGGCCATAGATGACAGAGGCGAACGACGGTTGCGGAGATGCGTTCGGGCAGATAGACGGGCTACCGTTGAGCAACTGACCACCAAAATGAACCAAGGGGCTACCAAAAGTGTCTCCCAAAGTACTATTCAGCGAACATTGCTGCGTCTGGGCCTCCGAAGCAGACGCCTGGTTCGTGCACCTATGCTGACTGCTGTTCATCGACGGCGAAGGCTAGAATTTGCACGCCAGTACAGCAGCTGGACGTCCACTGAGTGGCGACAGGTTGCGTTTTCGGATGAATCGCGTTTTATGCTCCATCGGACAGATGGACGTTGGCGTATAAGGCGTGAAACCTCTGAAAGGAACCACCCTGCAACCATTGCCGGAACGGTCCAAGCTGGAGGCGGGAGCATTATGGTCTGGGGAATGTTTTCCTGGCATTCTCTAGGTTCACTGATCATTGTGGAAGGCACAATGGATCAATACAAGTACGCATCTGTCCTTGCGGACCATGTTCACCCCTACATGCGCATTGCTTTTCCTCAGGATGATGGCATCTTCCAGCAGGACAATGCGAGGTGCCATACAGCTGTCAGTGTACGTGCGTGGTTCGAAGAGCACCAGGATGAGTTTACCGTCCTCCCCTGGCCAGCAAACTCACCTGACTTAAACCCAATCGAGCATCTGTGGGACCATCTCGATCGAGTTGTTCGCGCCATGGATCCTCAACCGCGTAATCTAGCGCAGCTGGCCACGGCATTAGAGTCGGCATGGCTCAACATCCCAGAGAACACCTTCAGGGACCTATGTGACTCTCTTCCTGCACGTCTCGCAGCAGTCCGCTCTGCGAAAGGTGGTTATTCTGGCTTTTGACAGATGGTCACATTAATGTGACTGGACTGTGTATTTTGTCTGACACTCAAATATTGCTCTAAGCGTAGAGTTCAGCAATGAAACAGCTGTCAAAAACGTCCTGTTAAAGTTTTGAAATTAATCATCCCCTGATCATACGATGAAATCGTCAAGATTAACTTCAACTGAACGAGTGCATTTTAATTAATTAAGGCTAATGAGTACTTTCTCGATTTCATGGAATATGAAGAAGAAATGTAAAGATTAAGAAAGTCTTCAGTATTAGAAAGCATCTCAGCAACATATCTGCTTTATTCCAAGAGAAAACAAAATGATTTTTAAGTAAATTGGACTCGAATTATCATACGTAGACATTTGTTTTGAAATGTACCGGAAATTGATGAACTTTGGTAATAGGTAAGTCACTATTACTCTTGTACATGGAAGATCTGTTTCGTAATGTCCTAGAAACTGAAGCTTTTGTTAGTTGAAAGAAATCACTTCAGTGTCCGGAATTTTATAAGGATTTAGTTTAACCAAGCACTTAGTTAGTTCTGTTTGGTTTTTTATTATCTACTTTTCCTTCTTTTCCTTTATTCTAAACCTTTCTTTTCTTGAAGGTGCTAATTTTTGAAGTTTGTTATTAGAAGAAAGGAGTGAGGTTGATTAATTCCAGCAAGACGCGAGAATTATCTGCGCAAGGGGACGGAAGCCTTTCTAAAGGAAGTCAGCTGGTATTTATTTACGTTGCACTTGGAGAAAAGTCACGAGGAAAACCATGCAGAGGATCCATGTTGTCACTTGGAAAGGACGCTTGATTTATTCGTCATTTTGCCCCCTTAGCTATTAATCAGCCACAGAAATCAGCAGTTTTCGGCGACTTGATATGCAGCGATTGTTCTCTAAGAGCTGCCCTTTCAGAAAGGAATGGAATTTAAACTTGTTCAGCGCCATTTTTGTTAGACCAGTTCTTATTGATGAGGAAATAGTTAACGTTGCTGACAATATTAAGCAACCGTTAGACTGCCGAATACTAAAGGCATCAAACAGATTTCCTTGAAAACGCCTTTCACCAAGCCAGTATAAAGAGTGAATTTTCAATCTCAACATTTCACTCCAGCATACAACAAAGAGTTTCTCTTAGAAAGTTTCTCCAGATAGGCCTTGTGTGCTTTGCCATATTCCAACAATCATAAACAAAACCGACACCTGAAAAGTTATTTATAACGTTACGTAGCAAGTAGCTGAGGCAGTCAGAAGGATGACTAGGTACTCTCTTCTGCCAAAGGGAAGGATAAAGAGTTTCCCTTTGATGTTAGACTTGAGCTATTTGGTGATTACAGAAGACAATTAACATAACCGGATAAGCAAAATTTCAAGAAACGGTGCGGTTAAGTCGTTTTTTCGGTAACTCTTGTGGGAGTCAGATAACAGCTTATATATAAATAGCCTTTTACTTAATTAAGTTAGCAATTTCAGTTATTTGTGCTATTAAAGTAAACTCGTTTAATTTGGTTTTGCTCAGTGGACAATTGTCTTATACTTTTGGTTTAAGAATACACATACTTTAATCTATTGTTTCACAAGAAAATAGTAAAGTTAAATTTAAATAATTCTCTTGCGCCATTGCTGCAAGAATGAAATTTGAATTTAAAAAATATTCTCTATTCGTAAAAAGCAAATAAAAATTAATTAAGAAAATTTAATTGCAAAAACAAAAATTAATATTTGCTGCGAACTAATTTACAATATAATTTAAATTCTAAGAGCATGGGTAAATTAAAATTAAATGCACTTATCAAAAACCATGAAAAAAATAATATAATTCCGAAAAATTAATTTCAAAATTTTTAAAAAAAATTCTAAGACCAAATTAATTTGCATAAGTGAATAACTGTTGAGCAGACAGGAGATAGACTTATCAAGGGGAAGTTGCCTCCAAACCTAACTCTTCAATTACCCAATTCGTGTTTCGACATCCATATAGGCGAGGGCAAAAATTCAAAACCAAAAGTAAAATCAAATGTTGTGAATTACTCTAATTGAAATTTAAACCAGTAGGAATTTTGAGAAATTTAGCAAGTAAAAAGACTAGAATATTAATTAAATATCAAGAGGTAGAAAAAAATTATTTTTTAGAAAAACAAAAACAAAAGTAATTTAGAAACCCTTGCCTATTGGAAACTTCCCCTACATGAATTATGCATGTAAACCTAAAAAAACTATATACAATTCCTATGTGAAAATGTATGCAAACTTAAAATAAGCTATATACAAACTATCAAAATATAAAAAAAATACTAAAAAGCCAGTAAATAGCAAGTTTAAATTTAACTCACCTAGAACTACACATTTGAATTCCTGTAAGTGGAGAAGCATTTGCTAATCTAAGTGATGTTGAGTAGACTTAGACTTTTAATTATTACCGGGTTACTGCAGAAGCAATGTTGCCGGTTCATGGAATAAAGCCCGAAGGCACATGACATGATGAACTCTGGACGTGGATAAATCTCACATGAGAAGTCGGAGGAAAGGAGAAAAGAAAAGAGGGGTCTAACAGGACCAAGGCGAAACGTTGACAAAATTTCAAAGCCAGGTGAGTGATGAGAAAACCCTTAAAGAACAAAAAGAGCATTCAAGATACAATACAACAAAATGTACAATATACAGATACAAGCAGAAACTATAATACAGTGGTACAACAAGAAAGTTCGACCAAAGTCAATGCAAATACAACAAAACATTAATACTACAAAATACAACCATAGTTGAAGTCAGACATAATAAAAGTAAAGACAATCACCGACCAAGGAGCAAGAAAACAGAAAACAGGTCGTTTCACAGATTGGTGTGAGCAGCAAGTGGTCTGATGTGTCGATCTTCATAAAGGATTTCATAGCTGAAAACTTGAGATTAATTTACATAATCACTTTGGACAGCTTTGGAGAAAAATTTTTCATAAGTTCTTTTTAAGTAGTCTGTGATGGTTTCAGTTTCAAGTCCCTGTGCAAAAATTCGTTTCTGATGAGATAATCAGCATCGGTAATAATACGTAAAAATCGATTTTGCACTATTTGCAGCTGATGGAGTTGGTTCTTGGTGGCAGTATTCCATGCTGGAGCAGCATAGCAAAGGATTGGACGGATACACGTGAAGTAAATGAGCCTTTTAGTGCGTAAGCTAAGATTAGAAAATTTTCCGATGACGGGAAAGAATTTGCACATAATACCAATAGATTTGCTCTTGACGCTTTTAAAGTGATTAGACCATGTGAGCTTGTCATTTAAGATGATACCTAAATAGGTAGTGCCCTGACTTACTTGGTAGTACCTGAATACTTGGTAGTGCCCTAACATTTCTCACGCGGTACAGTGATGAGGGAGAAAACGTTTTAAACCAAATTGTGACGGGTGATGAAACTTGGGTGTGTCATTTCACACCAGAATCGAAACAACAATCGATGGAGTGGAGACACACTCATTCTCCGAAAAAACAAAAATTCAAAGTGACAATGTCATCACAAAAAATCATGTACACTGTCTTCTGGGATAGGAAAGGCGTTTTGCTTACTGAATTTCTTCCCAGAGGGGAAACCATTAATGCGGCACGATATTGTGAGACTTTAACAAAACTAAGGCGTGCCATTCAAAACAAACGAAGAGGGATGCTCAGTAAAGCAATTGTGTTGCTCCATGACAATGCTCGGCCCCATGGTGTGATACTGATGGTGTCACTCAATCGTTAATTCGACAGTTTCATTGGGAGCAGTTCGATCACCCGCCGTACAGCCCGGACTTGGCGCCGTCCGACTATCACTTGTTCCTGCACATGAAGCGCGAGCTTGGTGGCAAGCGCTTTGGATCTGACGATGACTCGAAAAATGCTGTGGAGTCGTGGTTATCGAAACTGGCGGGAAGTTTCTTTGACGATGGTATACAAAAACTGGTCACCCGCTATGACAAGTGTTTGATCATTGGCGGAAACTATGTTGAAAAATAGTTTACGACATGTATTTTCATGTAAAAATAAAATTGGATTCGAAAAAATTGTTTTACTATTTTTTTTTCAAAACGGTACTTAGTTTCCGAATACGCCTCGTATTTTGTAGATGTGACACGCGGAACTGGTTCCTGGAAAAGCAAGAGTTCTTTAAAGTTGATATGCTTCTTGTTCTTGCGGAAGATAAGTAGTTGATATTTACTTGTGTTGATGTTGACTCTCCAATTTGTACATCAATCTTCAACAGAATACAGGTAATTTTGCATTTTAGTAATAGCGGGATTAGCCCTGATGGATTTCCGTGTCATCGGCGATTGACGAAGGACGGCGAAGGACTTCCCTTTGAGCTATTTGGTGATGACTGAAGACAATAACCTAAGCGTATAAGCAAAACGTCAACTGGTCAATGGTGCGGTTAATTCGTTCTTTCGGTAACTCTTGCGTGAGTCAGATAGCAGTTTAGATATAAGTAGCCTTTTGCTTAATTAAGTAGCCTTTTACTTAACTAAATTTCAGTTATTTGCGGTATTAAAGTAAACTAGTTTAATTTGGCTTTGCTCAGTAGATTTGCTCAGTTGAACATTAAGCCATAATGAGTCTAGGAAGCGTACGTATGCCCATTTTCTTCCGAATGACATGCTAATTGCCTCATATTATAGCATTTCTATTGGATATACGTGCACCAGATTATTAAGTGTGCTGAATCATTGAATGCTGGGTTATCCAATTATCTGAATTTGATTAGAGTTGAAGATTATCTGAAGTTGTGAGTTTCATTCACTTATTTCTCAATTGCTAGACATTATGGTTAATCAGATGATGGAAAAAGCTATCGCCGTCCGACCACCGAAACTTTGCCTAGGATGCACAACACAGAGCACTGTGGATAGATCTGAAAGGGGGGAGCCAAGGCACATATACAGCCAGGTTTTACGTGGGAGACGAGCCACACCCTTGGTTTCTTGCTAGCAGTCAGCCTCCGCTAATCGTTATCCATTCAAAACAGCATTGGTCTTTAGCATACAGAGGCAGCGACCATAGTTTGTGTGGTGGGACCAGTTAGGTGCGGGCTTGGCTCTTTACAGCTGGCTGGTGATAGTGTTTTCATGGTTTTCTGCTAGTGTAGTGTAAATTCGAAGTAATTTTTCTTTCTCTCCACGAAGACATTCTTTCCTTTACACAGAATGGCTTCGCCATAATTCATTAAACGATTGTATATGTTATTAGGACCTGTTAGGAAATGTCGTATTTACTCGCCTGTTTTTTCTCCTAGCTTTTTAGCTCAAAGTTCTCAAAATGTTTCAAATATGCACATAATTTTCTCCTTCCTCAAGGCGTTCAAAACGCGAGCTCCCCTCAGTTTTAAAAATTATTCGTCCTCACAGGGATTGTTTTCATCTTATTAATGATTTACTCTTGGATTTTGGGTGCATGGAATCTAATTGAGGAAACAATAATAGTAAAGTGCTCAAGAAAAAGGGGATATCTGTTGCTCATGATGGTCTAAAGGTCACTGCATGTAGGAAGGTGAACGGTGACGAAGATGATGGCAATGTTAAGGAGCCGATGACCTGAAAGCTGTAGCAGACAGCACAGACATGATCAGCAGCACTAAATGATTTGAGACATAGGGAGTAACAGTGGACAACAA
>KK119360.1:191503-254872 GCA_000611955.2 Stegodyphus mimosarum | reverse complement strand
CAAAGTAAAGGAGACATGGATATATTTTATTAGATGTTTTAATGTTATTTGTATTCTTATTACAATATAAGTTTTTTTTAAATAAATAATATTATAATAATTATCAGTAGTTTATCTATGGATGTTTTTTCTTTGTTGTTTTTTTACTGTAACCACATCCTTCGGAAAGTAAATTATTTGCGTAATTTTTCCTTCTCAATTTTCTTACAATAAAATAAAAAAAAGGAGAGAACATACGCGAATTGTAAATATAGTGTTTGAAAATGACTGAATAGTTTATCATACGCCGTTGTTCAAGTAGGCTTTTATGCTAAGCGTAAGTGATATTAGGCATTTTGAGTTTAGAACAATTTTGATACGGGACGGCTGGACAAAAATAAATTAATCGCAAATAAAGATTTCGTGCCCAAATCAGTCAAGGCAAAAAGTGCAACCAAACTCACTACTCATGATATCATTATTTGTAAATTTTGGGGACCATATACAAATTATGATAAAAACAACGATGTGTAAGAGTTCTGGAATGCAAATAAAAGGTAATTACTATACGCGAGGGAAACAGGGATACTTAAGTAGTAATTTCAAACTTTTATTTGTAAATATGCTTTAACTAAATTTTAATCTAAGATAATGCAGTTTTTATACGGTCCTTGAATCCGACGTTTTCGCGATTTCTCTTTATCACGAAATTCAGTTTAAATAACTGAACTTCCATAATTTTAGCACTTTTTTAAGCCAATTTTGCATATTACAGAGCTTTTTTTTATGTGATAGGATAAAGCGCTAACTACTACTTGAAACTTTGTCTAATGGGATGCCCGCAAGAATTTAAATTTGGTCGATTTTATGTTTATCGAAAGCTATTAACCGATCAAAATTTCGTATCTGAAATCTTACCTTATTTGAAACCCATTTTTATAAATAGGAATCATGGATCTGTCACTAGTCGTTCAAGATACATTCAGTTACGAAATCTTATGAACCATCAGCGTTTGCTCAGATTGCGAATACTGTTCAAACGTAAAACGATGTGTGGATCTGGATAAAGTATTTCATGCAATCGCTTCTCTCTTGAAACATTAACTAGTTGTTTCATAAAAGTTACTTTTGAATGAAAGAATAAAATAGATCGGACTGGGAATAGGAAAAATGTAAACGATCTGATAATTCTGGCTGTTAAAATGTCGCTGGATTTTTAGTTACTGTTGGACGTGATTTTGTTACATGAGCTTTTTTGCAACTATCAGGGGCTGGCAGTGAAACCGTTTTACAGACACTGTTAATCAATTTAAATCTGATTACGCGATCCTACCCACGATTTAGCAAGATTCGAAGCAATACGATAGAACACCAATTGTCTGCATATTCCAGTTGTCCAGATCGTTTGGTCTTCTTTCAAAAATAATTTAGTAAATTTAGTCACGCGTTTTTAATATATCTGCAAAAAAAGGAACTTCGCTTACCATTTCGAACAGCGATTTCCAACCTTTTTTTTGCATAGACTCCTTTTAAAAAATAGTTTTCTTCATCGACCCCCTTACATTTTTCTCTATGATATGCAATACATAACGTAATCATAATACAAATAATTGGATATAAATAACTTTAAGATAACAATTAGATTAAGAATATGAACAGGAGTTTTGAAACAATGGTTTATTAGATGTATGCGTTACTTTTTTTTAATGCATCATTATTTTTAATTTTAAAAATACAAACAGGTTTTTAGAAACAAAATTAAAAATTTTATTTGTATACCGTCTATTTTAACTAACATGGCGCCTGCGTTTATCGTACTGATACACATTTTTTCATATTGACATAAAATTGCTTAATTTAATATTTAAATCACCTTGTTCAGAAATATTCTACCTGTTTTTTTCTATTCTAGTTTTGCATTCTTCACATGTTTCTGATTGTGTTTCTATTGTTCTCTCATGTTACTTTTTTATATGGCACTTATTGCATAAAAAACTAAATTTTTTAAAAATTATAATTTTTTTAAATTTATTAAATTATTTTGCTGTATTTCCTCTTATTTTATACGATTTCTTTCTTACTACACGATACAGCTTTATATCGATAAAGAATTAATAATCAATTTTTATCCCAAAAGGGTGTTAGCCCGAATGGGCTCTTAAAACGCTAAAACTCTTGAAACAGTATTTTGTGTCATCCACTATTAATGGCGAATCACTTTTCAAATTGTTGCTACCAAATACTATTGTCCTGTATTATCTTTAAAGGAATTATATAATGAAGAATCTGAATGCATGCATGTATGTTCTGTTAAAAAAAAAGTCATTACCCAGAGCCATCAAATTTTAGTCCTCCACCCGTACATGTGCACCTGGAAGACCGAATTTTGAATTTCGAATTTTATATTTGATATTTTGTGAAATTTTAATGAATTTGTGATTAACAAACTCAACTATTTCAAAGCGAGCAGTATCAACACTGTACGGAGTAAAATATGTTTATCTCTAGCGCGCGAGAATCTCCGCTGCTATGCTGCTTTTAAAATTTTTGTAATTTTGCTGTTGAAATGCATATGACATAAGTGCTAAGAAAATGCTGCTTAATTATAAAGAAAGCAGGAGTGAGTGCAACAGCAGACTGATAGACTACGAGCTCAGCAAGAGCGTAAAAAATCTTAACAAATACTTTTTGGGCGATCGTTAAAATTGGAACCCTATCAGATTTGTTTTTACGAATAATTTTTTTGTAATGATTGGGACTTTGATTATGTCGATAAACTGCCAGTGCATATTCGGCTATCCACCTTTTGATCATCGTAGACCCTCTTTAAAACTTCACCGACTCCTAAGGAGTTGGGAATCCTTGATTCAGAAGAATGAGGAATAATACAATAGACAGGTGTTTCCGAAGCCCGAAGCAGAGGTTTAAACATAATTACATTTTTCAGTAACATCTAGTGTAAACATTACAAAATTTGGCGAATACAATACCAACTTCATTGTTTAAAGTTTTCAGTTCATCAAAAAACGATCAAGGGTTTCAATAAGGAATGAATTGTTTTCAATAAAAATTAAATCACTTTAAACAGAAATAGTAATCCTCCAACACAAGCATTATATATGACACGCGTTTTATATTTATTTTGTTTAATGCACTAAAACATGTAATGCAGTGAAGTCACCATGTTCAGGAACGCTACAAATTCCTGCTCTGTGTCCCTTGTACTTGAATATTTCATTACCAGCATATTTACAGGAGTTGTAGTTTAGGTAAAACATATTTGTAGAGATTTGCGGAAGGGAACATAACATTTTCTCTGCTATATGAGTATTATTTTCCACCTGCATGGAATTTTAGCTAAACGACGTCATTTGTATAACTGAAATAATCTTGCTGAATTAGAGGAAGTTAGTACAATTTTAGTAGCCACTACCGAAATTTAGAAAACAGTGAAGGAATTTTTATTAAAATAAGAGAGAAGAATGATAATACTACCGTAATCGTAAATGAGGGAGCAAAAGAATGCATGAAATGATGGAATGGAAAATTGTTGTATAAAAAGGGATAAAACAGCTAGATACAAAAAGAAATTCATCGAAAAAGGTAAAATCAGAGCTCATATAATTGTATTTATTTGCCTAAAATAAAATATTTGAGACGATTTCTTTGATATTTCGCAACATACTTTAATATACCATGACAGTTCCGTTAGATTGAGAGTAATGCATCTAACAACAGAAAGAACGATACCGCTGTAGTCCTTCTGTAATAACGACGCAAAAAATACAATTCATCCTCATACATTTTTCAGTCTGATGCGATATGGAACCCACATAAAAAATTTCGATAGAAAAGTAAGCTAATTCTTTCTCATTATATCAGCAACTATGACACGCAGGTTTTAATGATTTTTGTCTTTCTAATCAAATGGTCGTAAAAGCTCAAATTCCATCCAATATTTCACCTACATTCAATTTTAGTCGATTAAATGTGGCAAAAAATTTATAATAATTGATCAGAAATCAATAACGCGATCAAACAAACAAATACACAAACAGACATTCTTCTTTATATGTATAGATTTTGTAAAACTTGCAAATTTTTGATTAACACTCTACGATTTGAAAGCGAGAAGTCGCAACACTTTTCGAAATAAAGCATTTTTATCTTCAACGCGCGAGACTGTTGCCACTTGGAAAAATGAGTGCGAAAATTAGCACTTTCATAGTTTTTAATTAATATTTCGGCTGATTAAAGTCGTACGAAGATGAGAATAGTCGAAATTGCTTCCCGCTAATCGTTGGAATCGAGAATAATGTATTTAATGTTTGGTAATGAAATTTTTATTCCATCTTAGAAATTTTTTATTAACAAACTCTAGAATTTGAAAGCGAGCAGTGGCAAAAACTTTCGAAATAAAGCATTTCATTTCCAGCTTGCCAGACCGTTGCCACTCGGAAAAAAGAGGGCGAAAATTATCGTTTTTCCTAGTTTTAAATTAATATCTCTGATTTTAGCTACTTTTTTTGAGAAAAAAGTGGACGTCGGCTTTTTGCAGAACCCAGAAAAAAGTTGTAGAAAGATTGGTGACTATAGCTATAGTAGTGACTGAGTTATTTGAGGACAAACCAACAGACTTTCTTCTTTATATATATAGATAACTGAAATATTTCGGCAATAAAGGTAATAACAATGACTCAGGAAGTATATTTATTAATTAAAATCGCTGGATAACAGTGATAGAGGGCAAACATATATATCTATCCGTTAGTGTCATATTTAAAGTTATGAATTTTAAAGCTAATAAAATCGCTTATATTATAAGGTATTTCTTCCTCCTTCTTCGTTTGGTTTCGTGGTGTAATTGAAAGCATACTCGTCGTATTCGAAAGGTCCAGAGTTCGAGTCCTGGCGAGGGCACTGCACATTTTTTACGTCTCCTGTTTGAAAATAACTTAATGACTCTACAATGAAGTATAATTTTTTTAGAATAATATTGATTGTTTATCCCTTAATAAACATAATTGTTGTTCTAAATATTGATAAATGCTTATGAATATTTAAAATACCTCACATAGTGCATTGCGAACGACGGTATCTCAATTCAATTGAACCCGGTAAAGTGCTTAAGGAATGTTACGCAGATTTTGATCTATCTGTATGACGAATCTGATTTATGAATCATATGTACCCAATAATATACTACTTTTATATATCTAATTATGTCTATAATTTACAAACTCCTATTTCTTACGTACCTCCTGGAAATGTGTATGTAATTGGCGTCATTATACTATTATTAGGCAATTAAATATATACCAATAGTATAGTAATGCAATGAAGCAAAATATTTAAAACTTAAAAATAATATTTTAGAGTGGCTCAGATTTTCCGTAAAACGCTATCGAATTTAAAAGCGAGAAGTAATTTACTTGACAGGTGAAGCTACATTCGCTTGTGCTTCATTCTTTACATTTATCTCCATTAAAATGGCTAATGCTTCTCTCACATTTGTTAAAATATTTGCTCTTGAAGAAGAGAAATCTGATTGGCCTTGAAATTGGTAAATTTTTATTCAGAATCTATGCCAATATAAGTTTTGCTTCTTTGATGATTTTCAATTTTACATTTGTACGGGCTTACGCTATTTTAAATGTTAATTCCCCTAATCGTATAAACAGTTAGAACAACTTACCGCTCCATCTTAACCTGTAAGTGAGAGTTTAACCTAAATCTTACAAAGTGTTAAACAGTAACTTGGTAACTTGTGAGAAATTGCTCTTATTTACACTTCTGTATTTCACCAGTGGTTATCTCGCTATTATATTGTAGAAGAGCAAGTTACTTATCGCACCTTCAAAATCAAGCTTATTCCTATATTTACTTTTTAAAAGTGTTAAAAACGAAAAGGCAGTTTCCTGTAAATGAGTTGCTTTGAAAGGTAACAAATATTTACTGCAGTTCCTGAGAAAGTTCGATACCCTTTTTTCTTTCCGTTCGAAAATCTAATCAGTATAATTTTGGAATGCCGTATTTTAAATCTATGCTCACAAAATACTTCAATCTTCTTTATTTGATAGCGAAAGTTTCATTTCATAAAATCATATGCGAAGCGAACTCAGATCCATTTGTTTCATTAAGAGGCTGAAAATACGGCCTTAAGTGTGCTTAAATGAACGATTAATCTTATCTATCGTCTTCAGAGTCTTCAGTAGCTTTTACATGTAAGGAAAAAAATCTAGCTTTCTCAACATATCGCGAAAGGTAGGTGTAGTCCACGTTCGGGAAGAACCGCTGATCTAAACAATTAAATACCCTTTTTTATGATGAGTTTCTTTTCCTGATATAAAAATGTGTTGAAGATGATACGAAGATAGTGAGATAAGAATAGGAAAGAATAAACTGAGATTCCTAAAAACATTCTCAGAATTATAAAGAAACGAAACTGTTCTGATGGGAATGCGCATTAACAGCTAATGCTTAATGCTAATGGCTATGAGTAATGCTGCTTTCGGTAAGCTGTTCATGTCTGGTTGTTAAGTTAATAGATGTTAGGTGCCTAGCCGCGGTTTTTGCCTCCCGGACGATCAGTTTGCTACTTCTTTTAATGCAGACCCCTTCCTCCTAAATCTATAAAATGTGAAAACACCATATACGAAATTAAATTAAAGATCTGAAATTATTTTTGTAGTAAAACGTTACTTTAAACATTCCAAAAAGCTATTTTGTTTATTCGTCTCCTAGCAAAATCGTCTTTGGCATTCTGGAAGTTTGGCAATACAATAAGTTTTCTTAAATGCAAGGTAATCATATTTAGATTACAGATGCTTCTTAACAGATATGTATTTCGAAAACTTCTTACAGCAATTATAATACAACTTTTGGAAGGAAAATTTGCAGTAATATTACAATATTTGAAACTAGTTCTAGAGACTGCATCTTAGAATAAACTGCAACATTTCTAACTGGCCGTTCTTTGCTATCTCTGTTTCGTATTTTTCACTAGTAATATTTTCCTGATTTACCTTATACGTGACGTAAGTTATGCAGCTTATTGTATTCACGTATGCAAGGCGAGAATAACAACCACTTTCTAATTTTTAAGCCCTTAGTGAAGAACGTAGACGTTTACAAAGGATATCTCTTCCCTTGGACAGAAAACCGTTGCGAACTTTTCTATAATCTAATGAATCCTATCTTTCCTTGTGCTTCAAAAATGTATATGAATAATCGCTAGGAATGTTCATGTGAAAAGTGCTGCTCCTAAACCTGTGCTGTGCTGCCAGGGAATTACCGCCTCCCTCAACTACGTCGTGGTAAGAGTTCTTACAGTCAAGCAGGAACGCATATTCTTTGCAGAATTATTTGGCTCGTTATGATATGCATATGGTATGCACAGACTCTCAGGTTACTTAGCGTAGCCTTCTATTCTTTGACGTTCAGGTATGTCATGTTATGTAAAGAAGTGGCTAATATTCGGCCACCGATGCATTGGGGGTGCTATTAACTTCTTCCAAGAACTGTTGGTTTGAGAAAAAGGCCTTCGTCCAGGAATGTAGAGTTTTCTGAGATTTCTGCTTTCGGAGTGGCTTTCGGTGGAAGTGAGCACAAACTCCTAGTTTATCAAAGAACAACATATCTTTGAGAACCGAAAAAATGCATTACAGATACGTTTTCAGAGAAATTATGGGAAAACATACCGTAAACATCTTATACAGCAGTTTGGTTAGAGTTTATATTGCAAAAATGATAGAGATTTTCATTTTCCGCTTTCTATTTCAGTTCGGACAATCTTTTGGATTGTGAATCATGTACAGTTTATCTAAGATCCATTTTATACATTTGGTGTTGTAACCAAAACCTGCAGGAAACCATGAAATATTACAATGCCTATGATCTCTTAAATTTGGTCTACCTTTCCAGTTTCTTGCAAACATGTTATCATCTTCAATAAGAAGTGCAGACTGTTGGTGGCGTTATTTGGTAGGTTCCAGACTAGTAGAAATATGAGTCATTGAGTATTAACTCTTGAATCAAATTTTATTCTTTGTATAATTTGTAAAGCATTCATTGGTGTAACTCTTAATATATTTTCTTCGGCACATTTTTACACCAGTATCTGGTGTAATTTTCAAAGGTTTTTTAGTATTGTTCAGTCATTGTATGAGCATTTTAGATTTTGTTTCATTATTTTGACTTAGAGAGAGAGAGGATATTAAAGAGAGAAATGCGACATTAAAATGCTCAAGTACGTTTTATGTGGACATATAATGTTATCGTCTCTTTTTGATTTGTCACTTGAAGCATATTATATGGAATTACTATTAAAAACGTGCATTTTGATCCTCACAAATTTAATTTCGTTCCATTCATTTTTACATGCATTTCAAATGCTTTTATTCTTTAACAATGTGTTGAAAAATTTAAATAAAATTGTATTCTGACTATTGAGTAACTGCATTAAAATTTTAAGTTTGGCTCATTGAGTAGGCGGGAAATGTCGAAAGTTGTCAGCTTAAAAGTACGATGTGCTTTTGTGAAGAACTTCAAAAAGTGCGTTGTATTAATGTTGCATATGATAACATTTTAAAAGGGTGTTACTAATTTTTAAAACATATCATGTTCTGTTCGTTTTCCTTTCATATGCCTATACGATCTATTCAAAAGATTAATGCAAAATAGAAAAGAGAAGAAGTTAGCAGGCAAGTTAAATGCAGTGGACTTACTGTAACTGATATGATCTGTCTACTTTCAAGCCATAGCAATTTGGCCACTCCTTAGCCATTAAATTTCTTTCAAACGTTAGCAGGCAGAATCCCAAAGATTTTCTGCGCAATCAATTATCTTCATTCAGCACGAAATGGAAACTATCAATTGACTGCAAAAGTACTTTTTGTTCAAATTTAAATATGAAAAATATTATTAAAAATATGGAAGTAATTAACTGCGAAGTATATATAAAATTTTATTGCCATTTAGGACATAACCTTTCATGTTGTTAAAATTGATTAATTAAAATATTTCTTGTATTATATGCACGGTTATTATAAATGATTTACCAAGTTTAAAGACACTGTATTTTCGAACGCATATGCAACAATAACTAATAAACTGAACCAGTAACTTACCAAGTTTTGTGTCATGCTGCAAAGGTTCACTGTGGGCCCAAATGGTCACATAACGCATGTCCTAACGATAACGATCTCGATGCATGTTGCACATTATAAAAAGTAACTACATTAATTAAATATTTTTATCAGTCTTCTGATATTCTGGGCTTGTTATTTGTACTTTGTAATACCAACAGAATAATATTAATTATAAATGATTGTAGCGTTATTTCTTTCTTTTGCAGAATGCACAGTTTTTCGAGAGTTTGATATTTGTTTCTAAAAACCTTACCTACGTATTGAGTAGTTTATATGACTAATCTTGAAATGTTATAAACCCTTAGAAGCCTCCATTTTATAATTTTCGTTTGTGAGAACCTTTAAAGCTGTAATTTTTTGTGGAACCCTTCAAACTGTACTTTTCTCCCGTAGAAACTCTTAAAACTGTAATTTTTGGCAACCCCTCAAAGAATAATTCCTTTAAAACTTTAGGGGATGCTTTAAAACTTTCGTTTTTGTAGAACCTGTGAAACTATAGTTTTCTTCTGTAGGAACTTTTAAAACTATCAGTTTTGTGGAATTCCTAAAACTATGTTTTTTTTTCTTGTGAGAACACTTCAAAATCATTTTTTTTTTTGAAAAACTTTAAATCTCTAATTTTTTTCTGGAATCCCTAAATCAATAATTTTCTTATGTGGGAACCCTTAAAACGATAATTTTTCTTGAAACTTCTACTAATATAATTTTCTTTTGTAGGAAATGGCTCACCAGCGGCCGAGCGGTAAAGTCGCAGAAAACTGGTAGTTCGGTCAGAGGTTCGAAATCCGCAAACGGGCTCGCTGCATGGACATTTTTATGGTTTTCCCCATGTATAACATGTATGCAAGCCAGTTCCCCTTAGAAAGTCCTCCACAAAGGCATCCTTTCCCTTAGGCAGATAGCTCTAGTGTGCTTTGCCGTAATCTCAATAAACGAAACCAAACCTTTTGTAGGAAATCTTAAAACAGTAATTTTTCGTGGAACCCTTAAACTATAGTTTTCTTCTATGGGAACCCATAAACGTAATTGTATGTCCAAACTTCAACATTGCAGCAGAAGTTTTCCTACAAAAGAATAAATGCCACAAAACATTTTCTGAGTAAAATGACGAGAAAATCATTAATTTTACTCATAAAAATAAATTTATTTCATAGCATTTTAGGTAACAGTATTGAAAAAAAATATTTAAGTAATTATTTCAGATAGTTAGTTTAGCGATCCACACGGTCATTCAAAAGTTCTACCGAATTTTGATTTTGACTCGCGGAAGCCATAGTTGAGTTGTTTAGATCCCCAACGTTCCGCAGAACAGAATTTGAAGACCATTGATTTAGATACATGTTTCCCATAGATATATCTTTTGTTTCACAATAATTAGTAAGATAAATCAAATTTTTATAATCTTTTTTGTTATTGGTAGAAAATATATTAAATTATTTACTTAATTTGATAGCTAGTTCTTTTATTTGATCAGAGAAATTGTTCAATTTGATCATGGAAATAAAACTTTAAATTTGAATAAAAACCGTACCTTATTTTTGTAATTTATTTACCGCGAGCTCAGTTGTTTATCTACATAGAAATGCTTTTCAATTGTTGTGATTATGTATCATCAAATGCAAAAAATTCGACGATGGCGCTACGACAGATTTTCATGCTCTGTGTCACATGCATATCTAAATCGAGTTTAACGTTTTGACACGTTAATTGCCTTGACTGAGCGACAACTTCCTCAGCGGTTTGAAAGCGGTCTGGCGACGTGGTATTTGAGAAGGCGTGCATGACATTCAGAATATTTTACGGTGTTCCAGTTTTTGGGCACTCATGTGTATTACAGAATGTGATTAGCAAATCAGAAGAAATGAATATCTCAGCTATTTTTATTATTCCTTTACACGTCTCCTACTATATTTGGCTAAAATGAATTTTTGCTTAAAATGTTTACTTAAATGCTCAATAATACATTAGAAGAAACATAGATAATTTTTTGGATTTTAGACTTCTAGTTGTTTTGAATTAGCTGAAAACATTTTAACCCATTTTCTACATTTTGTATTTGAAATTTTATATTTTATTAACTGTGCCAATAGAATGTTAATTTTTTACATAAGTATTTTTCTACTTATGTATCCAAATCATAAGGGAAAAAAAAAACGCGTACAAAGCCCCCTAAGGCTTCGAAACTTATATGAAAGCCTCTACATCAGCCAGAATGATTCCCTTCTATATGTATATCTTTTATAGCTACCCAGTTATAAAGTGGAAGATCCATGGTTTGAGTCCCGGTAAGGAAACAGTTGGTTTCCTACTTTACCCAGCTTCTAAAATCGTAATTGTTCTTTACAGTGACGTCCGAATTGCAATTTGATAGGCAAGAACCTGTCACTATTTGGATTTGTTCTACTGGGTTCTGTGTCTCTCTTCAGTTAGTGTGCCCTCTTTTTCTGTAAGTCGTTAGTATGTCCAGTTGATAAGCGGAAGATAACGGAGTTCGAATCCCTGTAAAGGTGCAGTTGTTTTTTCATGTTCCATGCTCCAAAACGTCAGTTGACTACTTTACCTATGCCATAAGAAATTAAATTATTTTATTCTTTTGCTGAGCATGTACTGATGCACAATACTGATATTTGAGTTCATGGAGCCTATTCAAAATAATACGTACAAAAACATTATAAAACTGGTGATAGAATATTTAACGAAGTGTCAAGGTGTAAAACCATCATTAAAATATTTTCCTCCCACTTATGCGTAAAGGAAATCAATCAGTGGCTGAGCGGTAATGTCGCTGAACACTTTTAGTTCGACCTGATTTCAGTTCTAAATGAACGGACTAGCTGTACGGATGGCAACATGGATACAAGCCAGTTTCCCATAGCAATTTCTCCGCGAAGGCATCGCTTTCCATAGGCGGATAACCCTCAAGAGCTTTGTCATATTCAAATAAACCAAACCAAACCTATGAGTGAAGGAGAAAAACCATTTAAAATGCAAAATTAATAAGTAATTAGAATTAAACGACAATATTTTTTCAATGATTATTTAAAGGGAAAACAGAACTGCAATACAAACTAAAGGCTAAGTAGGTAACTGCAAATTATTTTCCCGAAAGTAATATTATCGGTTAGGTAAGTGTTTAGTTTGAGTTGAAATTGTTCTAACCATCAAAAGAATTAAAAAGTTGGATTTTAAGCTAGCTAGAAAAAATTTCTCGAGTGTGAGTTGCATTTTATTTACTAAAATCGTGATTAAAATACGCAATGCGAAAACACCATTAAAGAGATAAAGAGTAATTTTTGTTGAATAATTTGAAGCTTTATTTGCTAAATGAAAATTTAAATGCTTGTTCTTTAAATTTTATAATTCTTTTAAGAATCATTGCTGTATGTTTCATAGCTATATTATTCCCTCTTGTGACAAGTCCTTTATTATATTTACTACATCTAATGCTAACCAAAAAGACGCATTTCTATTAAATGCCCATGTTTTCTGAATAAAGACTTGGTTGGTTATTCCTTCTAATTGCGTTTAAAAGTGCTAAATTTTCTGCTGCATTTTCACTTTTATTTTAGATCTAGAACTGTTTGATTTTATAAAACTATAGGGATTATTTAATGAAAATAAAAATGTGAAAAATTACCGATATAAAAATTTTCGGAGTATTTCATGTTTTTTAAAGCAATGATCCCAAAATACAGCTTGAGATATTGACATTTTAAGAATTCCTAAACAATCTGAATCACAATTCTTGTACAATTAAATCTATTTTAAATTAAAATTGGAAATAAATTAGCAAAAATATTTAGCAATATGCATGAAATGAGCATTTGACCTATATCTGTACGCAGTTTTTTTAAGAATTAGTTTATTGGAAAAAAAAATGCGTTTTTCAGAAAAGATTTTCTTATAATTAATAAGATATAAACAACAAAGATCTGATTGCAAGACGTATTGAATGCGTCGTTAAATGAATATGACTATGATTTAAGGTTCAGGCAATTGTGTTCTACGGACAGACTTCAAAAGCCAATCTAGATGAACTGATGATGATTTTTGATGGATGTTGTCCTCCCAGGGTGTTTCATACAGGTTTATTTCTCCTGTTATCCCACGAAACCTGTCGGTGGTATTTTCGATAACGATACTGCAGACGATCGCATCGATTTTTTTGCTCGGTCCCCCTCCGCTACAGCAGCGCCGCAGCCAAGATGGCGACGACCGTTTGACGTCATTTGCTTCCACGAGCAGTGATGCGGGTCGCCATGGTGACCGTCGGAGTCGCGCGCAGCTATTGGTCCAAGGCTCCGGTCGCCTCTCATTATCTTGGTGTGGGGAAAGCGCCCGGAAGACAGGGGTGGAGGGGAACTCGGTACAGGTAGAAACCGAAAGAGAGAGAAGAAAACCGGTGTGAACCGAAAAGAGGGTGCACTGCCAGACGACTTGTGTGCAAAGCGAGTCGGCCTTTTCGCTTTCTTTTTTTACGATTACGAAGAAAAATTTCGAACGATCCGATGAGATCGCTCGAATCCGCGGGAAACCGCTCCCCCCTTGAGAATTAACCGCATCCAAAGAAGGGCCGAATTTCGGTGGTGGAAAGAACTCGCTCCCGATCTCGGCACCCTCCTTCCAAAAAGAAAGGGGAGAAAAAAAGAAGAACGGAATTGTTCGAACGAAGCGGTTCCGCATTTTCCATGAAGACAAAAAACCAAAAACGAAGCTTATAGAGAAAAGTTTCCCGGACAGCCTGCAATGGTCGTTCGACGACGTCACCTGGACCTTTCGGCCATCACCATCATCATCATCATCAGCTGTTGAAAGGAGGTGCCGCTTGCGTTCCGCCTTGTTTCGTTTTTTCCACAGATTTTATTCCTTTATCGGGTGTTCCGCGATTCTGTCCACCGCTACGGATACTTTGAGGATCGTGAGACGCACCCTTTTTTTCGGCCATGGGTTGTGCAATGAGCGCCGAAGAAAGGGCTGCTTTGGCTAGGAGTAAGCAGATCGAGAAGAATCTCAAAGAGGATGGAATCCAAGCAGCCAAAGATATTAAGCTGCTCCTGCTCGGTAAGATTCTCTCTTCCTTATCTTTTATAATCCTTTTATCTAATCATTTGTTCCTCTCGATGTGAGGAATTATTAATCTTACAGCGTCCAACAAGTTGCAGAGTAGCCTTAGCAATGCTAAGCTTCCCTGTTGGATACTAGTGGTTATAAATTTGTAAAAAATTATTAAAAGTTTGTGAAATAATCAGTTATTATTATTTTATGTTTTTTATATTCTTCTCTTTCTATCAATTATTAAGCTTTTATTGTATGCATAATGTAGTATTTTTCAGTTTATATGATGCCAACAAGTAGTAACTAAACCTTTTATGGATGTCTGTTCCTATCTAATGGCGGATTTTCAACGTTTAGAAACAGGCATTAAACTTGTGCAATGCAATCAATATGTTTTTAAATTTTGTTTCTGTGATGTTCTTATTCAATCATTTTTTAAACCATTTTTTAACTTAGAAGATGGAAATAAGATTTTTTTATTAATTAAATATTCTTTTCATTAGAATTTTAAGTGACCTTGCAATATTTTCAAAATCGCATAAAATAAAGGAAAGCATGTTATATTTGCTAAGATTTTATTTATCCCATATGTACTGACGATAACATCTTGAAAAATTATTCTTATAAATCATCTTTCTGGTTTAAATTATTTATAAGAAGAAATTCAGTTAATTTAAACAAATCACATAAAATTTTATTAAAATTACTTGTTTAAAAATCCCAGTATTATGTTGCAGAAATGTCACATTGACATATTTCCTCCAAACTGTAAATGTTCAACATTCAAACTTAGAAATAAATTAAAATAATTGTATAACAAACATTGCAACAAATATGGTTGTTTATTTTTATTTTTTATTAAAGATTGTTTGCAGTTGCTGCATACTGACACAAGCCGAAGTAATTATTGATTTCGCGAAATTTGATTCATCTGAATAGTCATGAAATAAAGTAATTATTTAATTTAAAATTATTTAATTCCTTTCTAAACGTTATAACATTTTTTAAAGTATGTTTTTAAAATTTTCTGAGATTTGTAGCTCTTTTAAGCAATATTTAAGATAGTTTATCAAATAACTAGTAAATAATTATGTACAGGGAAACTGCTATCTAGGTTTCAACCACCAAAGTAATATGTGATAGGACGGCAGTATAAGTAGTTAGAACCAACTGTTTCTAAAGAAATTAAAATCTGTTTTAAAATTCGATGACGACGTATTTCAAATGCAGAATTTCATCAATAACTAAGAAGTCTTCTCAATAATAT
Source organism: Stegodyphus mimosarum (assembly GCA_000611955.2). Taxonomy (NCBI): domain Eukaryota; kingdom Metazoa; phylum Arthropoda; class Arachnida; order Araneae; family Eresidae; genus Stegodyphus; species Stegodyphus mimosarum. Next base: position 239,422 of record KK119360.1, on the reverse strand, counting down.
TTTCATATTGCTTTATACATTGATGGTGATTTATTTATTTATTTGTAATTTTTAAAAATGTTTGTTAAATAATTATATGAAATTATGCTATATATATACAATTTATATAAACACAATTGCTTATTTTTGATGATGCAGACTGTGTGTTATATAACTTGATACTGCAATTAATCGAAAATTTTATGATAAAATCTTTTTATACCTAATCGTGATTGAAATTAATTATTACAAATATGACAAACTGTGTAATAAACTACATACGTTGGTATCACTTAACAGTTTTCAACACAAAATTCGTATACAATAAATTATAACAGTTTCAGTTGTCTAATAAGAGAACCAAATATTTTGGAGATGGTTGTTATGAATCTAACTCAGCAAAAATGTTAATTATTTTAACTGGATGGGACTGGATTTCATAGGTTATGGCAGATCATGGGAGAGTTTTCTCATAATGTAAATAATCCAATCCAGTTCAACCATTCAGCCCGATCTGTTTTAATTTTTTTGAATATAACTAAACAAAATACTAAAAAGCCCATACTAAAATGCTTGAGAATCGGATACTGTGGAGAATTTGAGTTTTGCTGAAATTTTGTATGAATATCTTCTGAAGGAAGAATAGAAAAATATACGGTGGTCCACCAGGTATGCCGAATTTAGTTTTAAAATGAAACACAGAAAATTGTTACTTAATTTAGAAATTTTTAGTGATTTATAAAGTAGACATGTTAAGAATAATTATGTCACATGATGTTCGTCAAATAGCCACCGCTGCTGTATGGGTATTGATAGTTTTGACGAAATTTTCGAAGCCGTCTCAAATTTAGCCATAGTGCGCAGACCTTGGATTTTACAAAATTCTACACGTACTTACCCATTGGCAAACTAGTGCACTGGGACCCATAATGCGACAACCACTCACAGAAGTAAAATTTAAATAGATCAGCCTAGGGCCTCCGGGCAAGTGCCCAGCAGTCTCATGCGTTAAGACGCCTTGATTACATGAAAAAAATTGCATGACCTGGACAACTAATTAATGCCACGTTTCTTGAATCTTGCTGAAGCCACGTTTCTTCGAGGTCTATATCGTCCGATTGATCCCACAAAAAAGTTCGATATCGTGTCTCAGTATTACATTCCATTTACAGTTAAAGCACCTTTGTCAAAAGAGAACGGTCCAATTGCGATCAATTTTTATTAACCCCAATGATTGCAGATAACAAATTTCCAACATTAGGTTTACCAAATTGCACATAAAAATGTGTGAAGTTTAAATTTGGCGTACCAGATGGCTCTTTATACTGTCTCTTTCAGTATCACATAACTGTGTTTCTAATGGTGCCAGATAATATTTTTACTTTATAAACTGTATTTAGCTAGGCATAAAATTTCAGTAGGTTAATTTTAGTAGGTTTTCAATTTATTTAAAGTAACACTGATCTAGAAAATAAAAGCATGGATATGATATGAAGTAAGTAATAACGGGAAATAAAATCATTTATATTTGTAAAGAAACTGTTAAATAGAAATGGTCTTCTGATTGAGTTAAGAGAGACAGTTACTGAAGATATAGCGTAAAGAAATTAATGTAACCAAATTGTGTTCTTAGAACGTAATAACACTTTTACAGCTTTCCTTCAAGATCGTTTTATATTTCTTAAAATTAGATCATCCTGGATGGTAAGATGATTGATGGAGGTTGTCTGTCTTCCACGTCTTTGAGATTAGGTTCGAATTCTACATAGGAAAAGGGGTTTGTGACTGTATAGCATGTTTCAATATGAGGACATTTTAAATCTGTCGAGATGAAAGTCCTTTTGAAAGTCTGTGGTAGAAAAAGAGAAATACAAGATCGTGAATTCCATTCTCCAAGTTGTTCTCGGTCAAAACTGAGTTATAGCTCAGACGGATAGTTCTTGTGTGCTTTCCTCGAAATGCAATCCAACTGAAATTAAAAAACAATGACGATACGCTTCTCACATAAATGTGTATAGAATTAGTTAATGAGTTCTACACATTTGTATTTAATACCATGCTATTAGAATTCATTTTTTTCTGGTTGTAATTGCAGGTAGGTATCTTTTGCATGTATTATCTTTCCGACATTCAATTTCACTTATCCCTTCTGAGTTTTCATTGTATAATGATTAATTTAGTTCCTTTTACACTATTTTATTGAAGTAAATGAATAAAAGTTAATTGAAATTTATGGAAATTTCTCTTTAATGAAAATTAGTATTCAAAGCAAATGGATATGTAGAATGTGAAGACTTCGTGTATAATTTACATCTACCTTCTAATTCTGGGGGGGGGGAGGATTTACATTTCATCTGTCTTGCAATTCTGAGAAAACAAAGGGGGTGCGTTTTGTTTGTCTCAGAAAATTATAACAAAATGGCTACGTTTAAATCACTCTAAAGGAAAATCTGAAGACTTCATTTTTCTTAGAGAAGGGTTATATAAAAACATTTGCATACATATTGAAATTAAATTAAAATAGATTTTTATTCATCCTAAAGTTTCTGAGTTATATCTTGATGGAAAAAACTACTGTGTAATTTATAAAGTAAAATATTGTGTTTATATGCGTATTACATGGCATGGGTTCAGGGTGATCCAGAAGTCGCCTTCACCAAATTTTCAAAAATTGCTGAAATTCCAAAATGGTTACTAATGACAAAGTGTTTCAATGGATGGTTACTATATGGTTACGAGTGCTATAGCATTTGAAATTTTAATTTTAGTTTATTCTGCTAGCTTTAAAATGGTGTTTTTAGGTGCAAGATGGAGAGGACAAGTAGAAAAAAGTTTCCCAATTATAAAATTTTTATAAATGAGTAGAACACATTCTTGCAGTACATCGCAACAGACTATTACCGAAAAATTGTTGAACCATTTGAGACCTTTCCAAGTGTTCAAGAACCTAGCAAGATATGACTTTCCCCTTTGTCATCTAGAAAACTGAAGAGACACTGGATGTGTTCATCGTAAAAAATGTAGTAGTCGTCCTTCTTTCCGACAAAATGAACGAGATCAGGAATAAAATGTTGCAATCACTAACAAAGAATGTGAAATCAAATGTATACATTGCGAAGTCATGTTCAATCTTAAAAATTCGTTTCTGAGGAAAAACTCATTATCATCTTGCAACAAGTAACGGATATTAGAGACAAAAGCACAGATTTCAAGTGATATTTTACCTGTAACAATATTGAGAAGTCATTCATTGAAAAAAATTACTATTAATGTCCATTATATAATTTTCTAGAATATTTTAAAGTTTGATTTGCGCGACCTTTTCATTTTTCGGTATACAATATAGCATCACTTATTTGAGCTTTTTATACTGAAAGTGGTTTTCAAGGAACGCCATTAAATCATTTTTATATCATATTTTAAAGTAAAATTGAGGGAATGTATTTTCACTCAAAATTTAAGAGCTGCGGAATTAATTAACTTTTTACAATTTTAAATTTTGTTTACTCTTTAAAATGTATGATAGCTTATTAAAGTTTTCGTATGCTGTAAAAACATTTATTTTATAATTTGTTAAATTACTAATTCGGTATAAGTTATCTGAAGGAGCATAAAGTTTTGACACTTTTATTGCTTTATTATACATCAATTTCATTTAAGTTATGAAAGAAAATGCTCATTATTCTTGTAACGAATGAAATTTGAAACAAACTACTGACTTTCATTTTTTTGGGGGGTTTCGAAGAGTATTAATGCAATTGTTTCTTTAAGGCGACTTTTGGCCTAAAACAATCAGCATACATTTAACATGTATTGCACATATCTGTAAAAGAAAATATGCAAATGCAGATGAATAAATTCAAGTGGCAGATGAAAGAGATGTATGTTAACTTAAACTTTTTAAATTAGGCCTTATCGTTAATGAAAGTTTACCCAAATAAATTTAATTTTACTTTTAATCAAAAAGGTTTAACGGTCAAATACTCTTGATTCATTAGAGAGTTCACCAGAGGTGTTTTTCATGATACTGTAAATTTCACGTTAAATTTCCCTATTACCTATCATTTACCCTATTTAATGACACAGCGTCTATAAACGTGACCTTTCTTAATTCTTCAGAAATTGCGGATAATAATGTAATAAGTAATTTGATGATAAATGATTAAAAAATTTAATTTGAGGCTTGGATAGTGATAAACAGTAATTTCGTAGAAAAACGGGAAGTTTGATTCATAGAAGGGAAAATCTTTTACTTTTTATTGATATTAAAGCGAAAAATACGTCTTATATACTATAGTTGTTCCATGCCAAATTCCTGAATCTACAAAAATGTTGTTCCGAGAACAATGCATTCAAATATTACTGGAAGCGTTTCGGGAAAATGTTTTATAATTAGTCATACACATTTACATAATCGCTCTTTTACATAAGTCTAAAAAAATATACATTTCTCAATTTTAAGTTAGCGGAAAATAATAGAAAACACACATAGAAGATGGATTTAGCTGAAACAAAAATCTGTGTGAACTGGTATTTATTGTGGCTCAGAAGCTTTATTTCGTAACTAATACAAGTAATTTAAACGCGTTACAAACGTTACAAGTAATTTAAACTTATTATAAACCTCTCTAATGAAAATTTAGGTTTTAAAAGGCAAATTAAATAGAAGTTTAAGAATATAGTCAACATTATTTTGCTACAAAAAATAAAATGTCGTGTTTAAATGTTTTGTTTTATTTTGCATATATATATAAATGAATAAATAAAAATTAAAATAAAGATCAAATTCTAATCCATTTGCCTACTGATAGCAGCAAGAAATGAAGGTAATAATTCAAAAAAAAAATCTGAAAGGTTTCAGATTTAAAATTACGTTTAAAGGGGCGTTTTTTAAACATTTTGTATGTTACTTTTATTTATTGAATATCATGTTCTTCGCATTTAAACCATAAAATTCAGTAAAAGAACAATATCGCAAAATAATTTTAAACTGAGCATATCTTTAGAATTTCCTACACACAGTCTCGCGCGCTGCAGATAAAAATGTTTTTTTCTGTACAACATTGCCATTGCCCGCTTTGAAATCCTTGAGTTTGTTAATCAAAAATTCGTTAAAGTTTTACAAAATAAAATCGTTAATAAAACAAATTCCAAATTTCGGCTTCCAGATGCCTATATTCGCAGCAGGATTACGACATTCAAAATTCGATGGCTTTAGGTACCGTCGTTTTATCACAATGCGAGAAACATACATGCATTTATGCACATTCTTCATTATTTAATTTCTTTAAATATAATACAGGGCTGCAATATCTTGTAGCAACAGTTTGAAAAGTGATACAGATTTTTAATGTTTCCGACGCAAAATCGCAAAACGAAAACAATATTCCTTCAGAGACAAAGCCCCTTTGGACTAATAAAATAAAATAAAACATACGTTTAAAATTCTATCCACATTCTATTTGGAGTGAACCACATATAAAAATAAAAAAAGCAGAACTGCAAGAAATAGCGGGGGGGGGGAGATAGAATATGTTAAAACCAAAAGGGGAAATGAAATTTACATCTTTCGCTGCATCTTCATCACTGGCTTGGTGCAACTAAAGGATTAAAACAACCAATAAAACAGCCAGTTTCTCAACCGACAGATTTCTTTGATTGCTTTTTCAAAATTATTTTAAAATTAATTTAAAATTTTAAACTTTAATTTGTGTTTTGGTTGGTTCAGAGGCAAGCTGTTTTATATATTTACTTTTCACAAGCCCCCTCTTCAACAATGCAAGGAAAGATGTAAATTTTATTTTCGTTTTTGGTTTTGGCATATTTTGCCCCTCTATTTCTTGCAATATGCCAGTTTGCCTACTGGCTTTTAGTTTTTGCATGCGGTTTATTCCGAATTGAATATGGGATGAATTTTAAGCTTATTATTTTATTTTATTTTATTTTGCATATTATTATATGAGTAACTCTGCATATCTTATTCAGTAGATGTTATTATTATTATTATTATTTTGGCTAACTACATGACAATCCTGAATCAGGTTATTTGACTAGCACTCTGCCAACTACTATCTGCTCTCTTTTTGTTTCTGCATCACCGCTATGGTTATCCTCATTGCATTTCAAATGTTTTCATTATTATTATGTACAAATTAGACCGCGAAGTAATCGTACGCAGCTGCTTCCAGGTATTCAGTACCCTGTATAGTATTTATTATTCTCGACTTTAAATTTTCAGAAAAATATTCAATTTTTTAGCTTTTAAAATCGTCTATCTTATGAATTCTTCATTTCCCCCCTCTCACAGAGTATTGTGATATTTTATGTGCGTTAAATTTTGTACATTTAATGCATACATTGTTAATTCTTGTTACATTTAAACAGTCACTTCACTTTCAATAGTCACTTAATTTCACTAATAATGAAATTGAGGCTGTTAATAATCTTGCAGTTTGCTCTAAATGTTCATCTGAAAAGAAGACATTTGTTTCAAAGAATTTGACGTTCACAGTATCGTTCAAAATATCAAAACGAAATCTCGGAGATAACCCTGATAAAAGAGAACAGCATGTAGAAAGACTGACAGCGTTTGACAAGTAAAACTTCTGCTTCTCTTCTAAAACAAAACTAGATATAAAAAACATCTTGCATTGTAAGTTGATTTGTGAAAACAAAGAGAAAATTATGGAAGAAAATTAAAGTTATATAGCGAACCAACAAATAATAAAACGGAAAAGGCATATTACTCTATATTGTCTGTATATGTATGAAAGATAAAAATTTATCGTTAATGTTAGACGTCTTTATTTCACATCTAAAGAGGAAATAGTTGGTTTTAAATCTGAACGTTTTTATTAAATACTTTTTCAGATGCATTGAGTTTTATCATCATATACATCGTATATGTTTCAGAAAAAATTGAGTACATGATCATGAATTGACACCAGTTCGCAAGTTACTAATTAAACTATTTATAACTTTATAATTTCTTTTATAACTTTATAATTTCTTTTATAACTTCATAATTTCTTTTATAACTCTTTGACTTACGAATATCTGTTATAGGATTAAAGATTGTTCCTTTTTTATGAGTTGTCAGTAATGTAATTAAATAACATTATTAGGAGAAAAACTAGAAGTCCTTTAATTATTTTAAAACCTAAAAATTGTCTTATCTCTCGCTTGCCTTCTTATAGAAAAAATGTGAAAGGTATGCTATGTAATTAAAATAATCATTTTAACAAATTTATCATTGTAATACGGAATTCTATCGACCTGCTTGGACTGAAAGTTACGGACATTATATATCTACCTAAGTTAATAATAATTCAGCTATTTAATTTAGTGAACTCGTGCATACTGGCTACTAATGTTAATTTTTACCTTACGATGTAAAATATTCAATTTTTACTATAGGATTCTTTATTCAATTATAAAATATGAAAAAGAACCATCATACGGGAAAGCGAAAGACAGCATAAAAATTTATCTAAAAAAAAAGGGAGAGAGAGAGGGGAGGATGAATATAAAGGGGAAGAAAATGTTAAAAAAAAGCAGCAGGTGCTTCTGTCACGGAGCCTGCATTAAATTCTTTATGCGTACTTTGCATGCATTCTAATAGATAAGTTGCAAATAAAAAATACTGATTTTGATAAAGAAGTAATGTATCGTTGATTATGCAAAACAAAGTGAACTCTTCGATTATCAGTCGTTAGTCGACAGCTTGTTAAATGCTATGTATGATCTTTAGCTGAATGATTGATTATTAATGGATTAGTATATAAATTTCTGAGATACTGATATTCTTGTAGTTTAAAACGCAGAACGTGCATTTATAAAATTCGTTTTGAACTGAGAAGACAAAAACAGCAGAATTCTAAAGCACTGTTATTCTTACTTGACCTTGAATTTTATATTTTCATATGGAACTATTTATTCAAGAAAATTCTTTTCATGTTCGTTAAACAATTTATTATTTTCGCTTACTAATATTTGGAACAGAATATTTCCGCATTTAAAGTGTGTCATATTACGAGAGATATCATCGTAATATATTTAATTCTTATTGTTTAAGCACTTAATTTATTTATTATTCCTCAAAATCAATCATAAAGTTTTTGGCACAGAATTAGTAAGATGTTTTACTGCATCTCCATTGTGCTGATATGAACTCGGATTTTATTAGCATGCAACCATTTTGAATTAGGCCATTCTGTAATACATAAATGCTTCATGGGAATATGTGTTTAACTCGAAATCTAAATTACATATTTAAGAGAACTTTGAATTATGAAAATGTTTTCATATATACAGGAATGCTTTTCATGCTTCACTTTTGTTTTTTTCTACCCAGCTTTCGTGTTTCCATTAACTATAATCACAAACTTCTTTCATGTCAAAATGAGAATGTTGAGACTTCAACACATTTCTTTTTTTCTGTATACAGGCGTGTACTGCAAATTATTTTCCCCGTCGGCCTTTCATTGAATTAAGAATATATCTGTTTTTGCTAAAGAAAAAGCATAATGCTTAGAAAATATGTTGGTTTTATTAATTCTATCTGCAACATCTGCAAGAAAATATTAAAAAAAAGAAAATGTTTCCAATACAAAAGAAATCTACGGAAATTTGAAAACCTTTCTACAAAATATAAAGCAAAGAAAATTTCGGTTGAATGTTTGAGAGATTAAAAATACAATGAATTCTCTCACAGCAACTTATTCAGAAGCTTTCCTCTGAAGACGAATATTAACCAACATCAGAATTGAACATCAACTCTCTAAGGCGATCAGTTCTGCAGAAAACCTAAATTTTCTGGAACATTAGACGATCGTTTTGAGAACGTTTGAGAATCGTTTCAGTGTAAATGTAGTTCTCCTTGAATTTCAACTGGACCAAAAGGATATCCTTTTTTCATTAACGAATGAAAAATAGCAGTATTTTGAGGTAGAAAAATTACTCGTGATGAAACACAGCTGAAAATGGGAATCACTGTTTACAAGAAAATTTAATGTCATCAAACAAGGGATTTGCATAACCTTGAAAAAGATACGTATGTCTACTACACATTAAGCTAGAACGTAAGTAATGTTTTTCAAAAAAAGGAATATAAAGGAGTAAAATGATGGATTCACATTTCCTAACATTAGAAATAGTAAAAGTGAAAAGTATTTGAAAAACTTTCCTCTGGAAATGAAGGGCAAAAGAATTATAAAAGATGGAGAATAACATTTTGAAATCATAAGCTGCAACATTTGATAAACTTTTTATTATTAGGTATATACTCCAAAATTTATTCCATGCTAATTTTGGAACTATGTGTGGTTAGCAGTGTGAGTGGTTTTGCTAAGTAATTTCTCTCATAGTTGTAAAAGTTAACAAAGGTTGTTGGTTATTAGCTGATTTCTATATGAGCTGTGAAAGAGGCGTTCCTTGCACAAAGTGCACCAAAAAATCTTTTGCTCTAATCTTTTTCATAATTTCTTTCTTTGATCTATGCATGTACTACATGTATTTACATAAATTCTAATCGCATGTTACAAATAATTCTTGAGTAACAAAAAAATTTCAGTTATCATTTTTCATTTAGCGGAAAAACATACTGCCATACGCAAATATTTTGAATCACATAACAAAACAATTAAGCGTTATCGAAAGCATAATAAGTGTTATCAAAAACGTAATAGTGTTATCAAAAGGTAAGTCTAATAGTGTTGTCAAAAGCGTAATAAAAGTGTTTTTGTCTGTTCTCTTTTATTAAATAACGAAGCACTTGTATGTATGTAGTATGTATGTTCGTTGCATTGTGAGAAAAAAGAGTATCTAGAGCCACCAAACTCTGAACACATCTAGTGCTGCACCCGAACATATACACCTAAAAGCTAGAATTTGAATTTCGAATTAAAAATATATTTAACATTTTGTGGGAACTTAATGAACTTTTGATTAATAAACTCAGCGATTTAAAAGTAATGTATTGCCATAAGATATTTATGCTTCAGATTTAATGAATAAATTCAGCGATTTAATAAAAATGTGTTGCCACTTCCGAAATAAAATATTTTTCAATTCCTCGCGCCAGTACGTTTCTATTCGGGAAAATATAAGGTATTTAATTTTTTTCTCAGATTTAATCCATCTTTTATTCATTAACAAAGTGAGCGATTTAAAAGTAATGAAAGCAGTTTTCCGTTTGTGTTTCATTTCTTAATGTGTTTGTTCACCAGTGTTTAAAGTAAAAATCGCAATGAAACTGGAAAATTTAATAACTGTTCTAAAATTATGATTTCGGAAGGCAATTAAACTTAATTAAATCTTCACGTCTTTAATTCCGGAGATTTAACTCGATGCCAAACTAAGTTGCCAAAATTTATTCAGTGATTGCATTCGGATTTATTTAGCATTTTGACATTTAAAAAAATTGGCATGCTGTAAAAACTGTTTCTCATAAAACAAGAAGAAAAGTATATATATGTATCACATATATGGAAAATTACCAGAGAAATTATGAGAAGAGTAATATTTGTAATAAGAATAACTATTGCACTCTATGATCCAGAAATGGGGTTTTGAATAAGAAAGAATCTCTCGCCTATGAATATTCAAAGACATTTGAGATAATAAAGAATTTTAAAAACTATATTTGTTTTCTTGTTACGAATATCATTTCGATAATGTTTAGTGACATCTAAATGCAATGTGGACTCAAAGGAATGGAAACTATAAGAGAATATAAAATTTGAATTCAAATTAGCACGAGGTTCTTCGAATTTCTTTAAAAATAGTAATTTAAATTTTTTTAAATTTAAAAGTTAACATATGTTATTTCTCGAAATTTTAAATTTCGTTCCAAGTAGCGTAAAAATCAAGTTTTTTTACACAAGTTATTCCAATAGTTTGAAAAATATGGGATAGAAAGCCGTTCAGAGGACTTGAAGAGCAAAAACATGGCTCCTATCAGGAAGAAGCATTCTGCGCATGCGTCTTGTTTAGAATTCGATAAACATTATGCAATGGTTACTTAAAGCTGTTTATTAAGGGGCGGGGAAGGAAAAAAATAATTCAAAGAAATGTGAAAGTGCTGTTAGGTGGTAAAAACTGGAATATTAACAGTAATATCTAATTTTGATGAAAGCGAAAAACTTCAAGGAAATTTTAAAGTAACAGTTAATTTTTTTCTGTTTGGGATGGATGTACTTAATCACTTCCCAATTAAATCTCTAAACCAAAATTAATAACACACGTGTATTATTGTTACGTAGAAGTTATCCAGACATAGGTAACGGCTACGGATAACTCAGACCGGTCCGTAGACAGCAAATCCCGGATTCAGTCTGCAACCGGAGCTCATGTCTGCTGATTGCGAGAGGAAAGTAAAGGATTACTAAAATATCATCAATGAACTGTATGAATGTTAAATTATTTACTAATAAATTGTAAATTAAGTAAATTATTTACTAATTACTTTTAGCAATCAGTAAATAATTACTTTTAGTAATTAGTAAACTAATTAATTTAATTACTTTTAGTAAATTATTTACTAATAAATAATTTTGGAAGTAAAGCATTTAAAATAAACATTATCATAACTGTTATAATATTATACATTAAAAGAAATAAAAAGAAATTTTCTAAAGGAGTACATTATTCTCAGTATAAAAGTGTTTAAATACCTAAGTTTTTTCGACAAAATTCAGTTTTAAATTGCCATTACAATAATAATTCAGCTGATTATTAATTAAATAATAATGATCAGGAAGTGCATTTACATAATATTTGTAAAGGATGTTATAACAGTACGAATTTAATTTAAATATTTATATCCAAATCTATTACTTGTATTTTTATAAAATTATTTCTTGCCTATTAAAATCATTAAACATAATTTTTTTGCTAATACTATATTCAAAAATGAAAAAGAAATAATTACTAAGATGACATATAAGAAATAGAATATAATATGTATAAATGAAGTTTGTTGCCGTGTACATGAATGCCAACTGTTACGATTTTTTGTCACATACCTCCTCTCCCGGTACCTTCACGAATCTCCCGGTTTATTTGTGCAACTGCAATACCCACTACTGCAGTACCTAGTTTACTTTTAAATTTTATTTGATTGAATTGACTTAATCTACGTTGACATTCGTAAAATTTATGAAGACTCAGACAATGTTTAATCTGTCCTAGTTTTGTTGTACATTATTATGTGCTACATTACTAAGTTTATATAAGTTAGTACATAATTGTTAATTTTATTTTCATTGTATTTAAAAATACTTTATTGAATAAAAGATAGCTTTCCTTTCCTAGTCAAGATAGTCTTAGTTTAAAAGTTTAAGAAAATTGTAGAATGAAGTTAGTTAACCAATATAAAATTAAAAATATCTCATAAAATTTGAATAAATTTTATTTTAGAATGGCATTGTAAGTCGATTAATAATTTGAATCATGTATTATAAAGTGAATTTAAGCCAAATTGGAGTTATTTTTGAATAACGTCATCGCGCAACGAGAAAAAAAATCCGGGAAATTTTTTATTTTCCCTGAAAAACTAACGGTTTTTTATATTTTAAGGTTGGCAGCTTTGCCTGTTTATTTACTAAATGTAATTTTTGATTATTTGCCACTCCTGCAAAAGCATGATTTTTTCTCCGCTCAAAAATTACTTCACATATGAGTTTGTGTAAAATGTCACCTTTACGAAATTATTAAAAATTAAATGAATGAATTAAATGAAAAAAAAACTAAATAAAAAATGGCGAAAAATTGTGAAATTTTTCAAATTTTACATTACGCCCCAAAGGGAAGCTTTTAACTTTTTCTGTGTTACCTTATTTATTAAATATCATGTTCTTCGCACTTAAACCATAAAATTCAATTCAATAGCAATATCGCAAAATAATTTTAAAATGAGCGTATCTTTAGAATTTCCGATACACAGTCTCGGGGGCTGAAGATAATTTTTTTTGTACAGTGATGCCATTGCTCGCTTTGAAAGCGTTGAGTTTCTTAATGAAAGATTTGTTACAAAATAAGAAATCGATAATAAAAGAAATTCCAAATTCCACAGATGCCCATATTCAGAGGAGGATTACGTTATTCAAAATTTGATGGCTTTAGGTACCGTTGTTTTATCACAATGCGAGAAACATACATACATTTATACAGATTCTTTATTATTTAATTTCTTTAAATACAACACAAGGCGTTAATATTGGGTGGCAACAGTTTGGAAAGTGATACGGGCATTTACAGTGAATCGACGCAAATTGCCAAAACGAAATTAATAGCCCATCTGAACTAACGCCCCTTTGGGCTAAAAATGAAATTATTAAAAATTTAATTATTCTGCACAGGTAAGTTTTACATCATAACATTGAATACAACGTTATTCCCTAATGTTTAGATTTCCAAAATGATACAGAATATATGTTTTTCTAAAAATTACGTTACAGCGGTTTTTGTAATTTCGAAAGGTTTGAGACGTTATCCATTACAGAAATTAAATGATCTGAAGGTCTGGATGCTCACAGAAAGATAATAATCATTTGTGGCACTTAAATGTCAATAGATGTCTGATAGCCGTTTTAAGACATGAATTTGGAAATTAGATAGTGAACTTGAGAAAGTTGTATTGGTAGGTGGTGACTGTGGATAGCTATTTATTAAGGATGAAAATGCAGATATTTGGAAACATGATAGTACTAGTTTGTGGTTGATGTGCAGTTACTTATTAAAAGTGAAAAGGTGTTCGTTGAATTACTGAATGTTTATATAATAGTAGGTAAATCCTTGTTAATGCGTCAACTAAATTTTTGAATGTAAAATTGTGTTTGAAAGAAGATAGATAATTGTAAATCGAAATTAATAATTGTTTGTTGAAAGTTAGAGTATCAGTCAAGTTAAGTAACATTTAACAAATCTAAAAAGTGAAAGATTGTTAAGGGAAGTAGTTGTTTGTTCAAAATTCCAATTACTATTTACCGTGGCAAAGTATGAGGCGTCTTTAGTACGACGTATATATGTCATATATGCATTAATGTTACATATTCATAGTCAACCGTTATCTAATGAATCATTCGATTAATCGAAAGTTGCCTTCAGTGATATTAGGAAATTCACTAACATAATTAATACTCGTGATAAAATTATAGATATTGGATGCCGTAAAATATTTTCAATAATAAACAAAGTATATATTAACATGAATACGAAAAACCCAGTTCGAGGGGAATCTGTAAGAGGATTCCTTGCATAATGCTAATGTATCTAAAGCTACTTTAACGAACATTATTGCGAAAATTCACAAAAGCTTAAACAATAGCTTAAACAACACAATTGCAACTGAATCCTGTGGACGCGGTGCCCATGAAGAATTTTAGACGGCCCACCGTTTAAATGCCTGAATTCTGAATTTTAGGTATTTGGACAACAAACACTCGTAATGAATAATTTTAGTAAATATTCTTATTTTATTTTTGCCATTTTATCAATTGTACGAATTGTAATATTAGACCTGTGACAGAAACTGAACCTTAGCGACATCTCGATAAAACTACATGACGGGAGGAATAAAATTTTGATTGCTAGACTCCACAAAGAATGAACTATGCTCTGTCTTCTTTATCCCCCTATACTTTGTTCAGCCTTTGCGTACTCCGTAAACTCTGTCATTTTACGAATTTGTATTTCGAATTATTAGCAGAGTACGTATTATTCTCTTCAAATTTAAAAATAACGAAAACGATGCAGCAATATTGTCTTCGCGGTGGTTGGTAATAAGAAAATAATTTTATTTCAGTTGATTGGTTTGTATTGGCAACTTATTTCAATTGAAAAAAACAATTTGTTGTTACTTAAATAAGTAAAATAATACATTTTCAGTAAAAATACCTGCGCTTCGTTTAAGTGTAACTGCGCTTCGTTTTATTATAGAAGGAACGCAGTAAATGCAGTTGTGTTTTATTAAGAATTAAATTTTGGTCTTTTTTTGCAGAAAACAGAAAAAAAGGAAAAATTACATCTGTTTGTAACGAAAGTTTTCAGCTAAAACAAATTCTTAATAAAGTTAGAAAAAGTACATGAAAGCAGTACTTTTAGTATGGGTAGAAATCATCACCTAAATCTATGATTTTCTGCCAATGTTTTAGTAGTTTTTCAAAGCCTTCGGCCCAGAAACAGATCAACCTCATTTCGGACGTCTTGTGCAGAATAGAAGATAGCGCCATCAAGATATAGCTGCAGGTGTATCTTGTAGATATAGTTGCAGGTCGGCCTTTGTTGTTCAAGTAAATCTGCTTTTCATCGCAAGTGATGATCCGATCCTGAATTTTGTCCTTACTTTGATATTCGGGCAGATTAGTCAAGCCCGAACACGTCTGTCTTTATCTGCTTCGGTCAGCTCATGCGGCCCCCCGCGTTTGAATTTGTACGTCAAGTTTATACAATTCATAGTGCGACTAATGGACATAACACTAACGTCTAACTTCTCAGGAAGCTCTCGGGTGGTTGCGTACTGATCTTCTTCCACAAATTCTTGCAGACGGGCTCATCAATATCAGTCGGCCGGCTAGAGCGCTCTGTTTTTTGTTCTTGTTTTTGAACTTTCGGTACCAAACTTTCACAGTGTCGTATAACACAACATTAATACCTAAAGCTGTATACATGATTTGGTGACATTTTGTAGCTGACGTTTTGCAACAGAACTGGAAGTAAGTGATGGTTCTAATCTGGCAGCGTGATAGTTCCATTTCAGATATCTTGTATTTAATAAAAACGATATTTTTTACAAATTTCACAACACAGTGTTTTAAAGCAAGTGTCTTTCTTTCAGATGCCAAAAATCGTTTGACAAAAATGTGATTAAACACGCGAACGTGAGCTATTTGCGCAGACGATATTTGCGGTGGCGGGAACCTTCGTTAAAACCCGATATTTTCAAAAATTTATACTTTTATTTTCTTAACAATATCTAGAATAATAGTTTATAGACAACGTTTTCTCTCTTCCTTAATTCCGAAGTAGTTAAAAAATTTGCTATCTGAAAACTCCATAACACCCAAAGTCTGAAAGTAATATTTATCTTAAAAAATATAAAAGATTAAAAAACACCAAAAATCATATGAATATTTTTATCACTTCTTAAATAAAAATAAGATCTACTGTTGCCAAATCATGAAAGCTAACTGTTTGTTGTTGAATAAAATTAAAACTCAACTGAAGAAGGATTCCATTTTTAAAGCTTTGACGTCTGCTTCTTCATTCTATTTTTAAAGTAAAATATTATTAACAGAAGAATATCAGATATTAAAACGGATATTTCAATTTGAATAAAATTAAAAATAAACGAGAAAGGGTTTAGATTTAACCTCAAAATGGCTCTTTTAACGTTTAATATGGTTTATCAGTAGCGATATCAGTAGCAGTACAGTTGGCCCAACAGCGAAACATTTTAGAGGGTATTAGATGAATATATATTTAAACTAAAGTGGGAACGTTCTTCAGTGTATTCGAAAAGCAAAGAAATATATAAGGTCATTCTATAAAAACATTTAATGTTTTAGTTAGTTATATCACGAATTAAATGCATTTTTGTTTAAATCTATCAGATTAAAAAGTAAAAAAAAATTTTTCTTAAGAATTGTGTCTATTACAGTTATTAAGAAATTAAGAATTATTAGCTTTAGTTTGTTAATCAGTTACAGGTAGATTAAATTTGAAAGATAAATATCTTTCATTTTCTTAATGGCAACAGCTTGGAATAAAAAGTGGAAGAACGCATTTACATTAGAACTATTTTTAAAACGAATTGACACAAAATCGTGTTTCGACACTAATAGCCCTTTTGGACTAAAAAGAAAAGTAAATATATGGAGAGAGATTAACAATCTGTATGTTACTATAAAATTTCACCACAACTGCTACATTTTATTTCGGATGTAACAATGTACTCACACAACAGAACTGGAAGGTTTGTAATATACTTTTTATACGTCTATTTATTTAAATATCGAAACGATCAGAAAATTCATTTGCAAAAATGTTTACAGATTTTACTATATTATTAAATCCTTAAACTACTATAACTTCCTTCAGAATCAAACCCTGGCCACAAGAAAAGCTTGTGTCCCTATGTCATACTCTCTTTTTAAAAACAATTAGCATCATTTTTGGATGAAACTATGCCATCTTTCACCTATAAAAAATTTAAATGTTCTTCATCGTCATCCTCCTGCTAATTATCACATCCGACTCTCGTATCTATAGCGGGGAAGAGGCAATTATTTTCCAGACTATTAAAATACCAAAAGTTCTTGCGAAATCTAGTTATAAGAAAACATTTTAAAACAGATTTTAAACGAGGATTTCTCTTGTTTAGAAACAGATTTCTTTTTTCCTTTTTGCAAGATAACACCGAAAGTATAAATTAGGTTACCAGACAACCGGAAGTTCTAAGTAATTTTACTTAAATGAAATAATATAAAAAGTTGTTTTGCTTGAAATTCTTATTATTACTTTTAATTATTCTTCAATATAAATAGCATTGCTAAATCATATGAAAAAAAATTCTTAATTGCCTGTTAAACTCAATTTGCAGAAGTATTCGGATTCAGGAAGTGAAATTTTTGTTTTTATTCTTCTATTTTTTCTTTTATTCCCCTATCCAAGTTTGCAGAGAACTGAATAGGATGCACTGGCGAACGAACTGCCTAGCAATTTTCGTAGATTTCGAAAAGCATCTTTCGCCTAAGACGTCCCTTTCTCAGGCAGATAGCTCTAGCGTATTTTGACATAATCATAATAATTCAACCTAATCCTTTTTGAGCCATATTACATCAGAATTTTTATCTGTATAATGGCACTGACATCACGTAATGACATCATATTTTTATTTTCTGATTTTTGTGTTTTTTTAAATTTCTTTAATTTATTTAATCTAATCAAATAAAAATAAATAACTATATAAACAAAGTTATTATTTTCATGTTATTGTTGAGAATAATTCAGTGATTTGTTAATTAAGGAATGTTTTTTAATAGGCATCAAAATACCTATTTGCTATCGTTGTTTCTTTGGCCATCGATATTATTTCAAGTTGTACCGTTAAGCACTGATCTGTATATCCTGTGATACCGCAGAAGACTTTTAATGCGACCAACAATTTTCTAGGGATAAAATATTTCCTAAGCAATTATGCTGAAGTCAATGTTTAAACTCGTTAAAATGATGCTTTTACGCTGACTTCCAAAATTTAAGCATGAAATAAAAATCTGCAATTTTCCAAAGCGTAGTTGAATTTTAATGGTTGAAAATCGCTACGGATGTAGAAGGTAGTATGCAAATATCTCGTGTTATAGCTAATCACGACTGACTTCCAAACATTGCTAATTAGGCAGTCGTTCAAAACGCTAGAATTTTGAAGGTTTTAAGGAGGTTCATTTAATTGCTGATCAAAATATTTATAATTTTCGTAGGATAAGTTTGGATTATATTTGTGTTTCTGTGGCTGAATGAATATTAACAGCAAGTATTGAGCTCTGACGTACTGTCAAGTGCATTGAAACAGAGCAGTCAATCAAAGATATCCCTTGTTTCTTTGGCCTTGAGTATTCTCTAATTTTTCGAATTTGGGAACAAATCCAAAAAGGTCAAACAGTTTTCCGGAGATCTGTGCCTGATTGGCAAGAGTTATCACCTCTTTTGAAGATTGGTATTTTGCTATGGTAACTAAGAGGAATCGATGAGCGACCTCCACAACTGTTACATTGATAATTGTAGCATCACTGTAAAATTATAACTGCCAGTACTGTGCACCGATGGCGTAATATAAAGGGAGTGTATTTCAGAGTACCAAGTGTTTGTATTCCCCTAGTCGCGCAATCTAGGGAAGCAAGATTAAAGTGTTGTCGTCAAAATTTCAATTAATTATGTCAGACTGGTGCAACGTCCTGTTCGCGGACGAATTTAGATTTGCCCTGAAATCAGAAGAGAAGCGTTTAAGGATTTGAAAAGAACGAGGCATCCGCAATTAGTTTAGAACATCATCCAAAATTACCCATTCAAAAGTGGCAGAATCATGATGTGGGCTGGAATTACAGTGGGATATCACACCCATCTGCTTATCTTTGAATAAAATTCTGTGACGGGTGTGCCGTACTGGGATGACGTCCTACACCCCACTGAGAGACTATTCTGCAGCAGTTGGTCCTGATTTCCTCCTAATGGATGATAATATCCGTCGCCATCGAGCCAGCAACGTTAACAAGCATCTGGAAAGTGAGAGCATTTCTCGTACATAGTGGCCGCTGTATTCCCACGACCTTAACTGCAATTGGAAATCTTTGGAATACCCTCGGATGTACTATCTTTGAACGTTTATCGTTTGCAGCCAGTCTCAGACAGTTGGAAATTTCTTTAATGGAGGAATGGCCATTGCTAGCATCTGCAATGTTTGATCATTTCATTGAAAATATGGGCAGTCAGTCGCTGTAAAGTTTGGGGAAATCAATTTATCAATGACCCAAATGGGACGTTATCTTCTAATTTACGAAGATTAAATATTGTTTTCATCTTTGAACATAATGTATGTTTTCCTTTACGCATAAACACATTTGCCCCCTTCTCGTAGGATATGATGTTGATCAAAGCTTTGCTTTTCGATTTTTGTTGATTTTACAATAAGCTTAACTTCTGGAAGCTAGTGTAATTTAGGTTATAGAGTGGCCTCTAAGTTATGTTTAAATATATTCAGACATGTTCAGACATATATAATTTTGATACATTTGGCAATTTAAATTTGTGTTTGTGTTGGGCTTAGGTTAAATTTATTTTGCAATATATTTAAAAGCCATGTTCACTTTTCATCTTGCATGAGAGCAATAAAGCTCTGACTAAGTATTTGCGTCAACTTTCTCTTTGTTATTGAGTTCTGATTTGTTTGATACTTCATTCTGATTAAAATTAATCATTTTTACTCTTAAATTTAAAACGAGAAACGTAAGACTTTTCCTTTAGCTTCATTTGAACATTTAATTGAAAAGTTATGATTAATTAAGGGTCTAAATTTTAATGTAATATTAGCGAAACTGTCTGAAATACTGCAACATCATCTATATATTAATTATGCAAAATCTAATGAAATACTAAACTATTATGGAAAAGATACATTCAGGAAGTTGACTGCTTTAACTATACGTAAGATTTACAAACATGAACATGATGATGATGGGGTTCTAAAAATGTAAATAATGAATGCTTACACCAAATCAGACACCAAATACTTAAAAATCGTTAATAAGAACTCTTTAAGGCGTATTTTTAACAGGCGAATAATGAAAAGGAAGGGAACGTATTATGAAAAGGAGAGAATAACGAGAAATTATCAGTATATTGAAAATTTTAATATAGAAAAGAAAAGAGGCGGAAAAATATGATTATCAAAATGTTTCTCAAATTAATCCAATGTTTCTCAAATTAAAAAAAAATTACCACATCTAGGAAATATAATAAAATGAGATATGCTTGTATTTACACGAACCCAGATGAAAATTTTTGCATGATTATATTGCAAAATGATGTAATGTGAAAGATGATAATATAATGCAAAATTAGGTGTTGTTAATTTTCTTTCCAATATTGTTGCGTTAAAGGGCAAAATTAAGGAAAATTTGAGATTAATCAAAGAATTGCTTGAAAAATTTTAAAAGTGATCCTTTCACAAATTGTTTCACTTGAAAAAATTTTGACATAAAGTTAAGTATCATATATTGTGTCTTTTGGTCTAAAATATAATTGGTCCAAAAATATCCCTTAGTGTATGAATTATCAAAAGAAATTTTTGCCTTATAACGTAAGTATTTAACAGGTAATGTAATATTCAGTGTAACGTAAATTTGATTTATATAATAATAATTATATAGTACTTTACATTATTTTTAAAATATAGAAATATTTTATACATTTAGATTTATTAAGGAAAGCATATTTTAAAATAGAATTGTTATTTTAACGTTTAATCTTAAATCGTTAGCAACACTTGATTTAAAAATAAAAAATATAATATGATATGCATCAATGCTTTTGTATTCAAAATTCAAGCCATAAATTAATTAAATTTTTGTATTAGAAAATTAAGCCACAAGCCACTAGTTGAACTACCAATGGTTTCAGATTAATGAATTATTCTTCGCTCTTAATTCTTACAGTATAAGTGATTTTGTATTTCTACAGTATAAGAAATCTTGAAACTTATATGTAACTATTATACTCTAAAGAAAAAACTGAAAATTTAAAACTGAACATTATTAGGAAGAATAAAATTAACACATTCCAAATATGCTATTAAAAGACATAATACTACATTATTTCATAGTATGAGATTGTTGATAACTAACTGCTTTTTATTTTATAAGCTGTTTTGGTTAATGTTAAATACATATTACATATACATTATTATGTAATATATATTAGTCTGGGGAATAAATTAAAAAAACGTACAAGACGCAAGAGAAACACGCCGACGTGGAAAACAAAACAGGCAAATCGACAACCTTGTATTCGGAGTAGATTACAAAATCTAAGCCGAATGCAAAGTTGTCGATTTGCCTGTTTTATAAAAAATTGTACGTTACCCAGATTTCGAAATACAGCAACATTTGTTTCGTTCTGCAGGTTTTTCTGCATGATATTAGTGTTAAAAAATGCAATGTGAGTTGATAAAGCTACGGCGAGATGTTAACAAATGTTTCTTTAGCTATATAAAATATGTAAATATTACAATAGGCAAGGAAAACGTATTGTGGATAATAAGCAAAATCTTAAGCATTTATTGTGACGCATGAAAAAAAATATGGTTTTTAAGCCTTAAGTAGGTCATACAACATAGGCAATTACCGTTTTATGTATGCGGGTAAAGCAACGGATCCAAGAGTGAATTTTTCAATGGTCTTTTCACACATCCAGCTTCCACAATAATAACTTGGCTTTCGGCCAGAACTTCAACTGCCTTTGTAGATACAAACTAGAGAGAATCGATGCTTTTCTCCTTTAACCTACTTCATTCAGTTCCGATAACCTTTTTTTTCTTTTTTAGAGTTCAAGCAAATTCTGAAAGACTAATTCCGTTTCGAGAAATAACGGATGTTATTTGAAAAATACAATAATTCTTGAAATTTCTTCTAACTTTAAGAATTTTAATACTTAAAAAAATTTGTCTATTGTTATATACGTATAATATTTTAAATGATAAATTGGTGGCTCGCGAATATATCTCAATTATGTATCTTTTGCAAATGTAATGTTGCGCAAATTTCAAGATTTTAGTTCTTTAAAGTCCGAGTTTACATTACCCTCATTTCCATTTTAAACGAACATGAATAACGCACCAGAATATCTATAAATGGAGTTAATTAATTTATAATGTAATATAAATCTATTCAAAGATTTAGAGATGCAGATTTTATCAACTTTTTTTCGTATTTATCAAAAAAATAAATGAGCTTAGTTACGAATTTTTGCACTACGAATAATAGCTGCATTTGGAAGTACATCTATGGGTGAACAGAGTTTTTTTTCACACTTGAAAATGAATAAGGAAAGAACTCGATTGACCAATGAGCATCTACAATCTGTGATGAAGATGATTTCTAGTAATTTCTCTCCAAGGCTACTAATTTTATGAGAAACGAAACGCTGTCACGTGCCAATCTGTAGTAAGAAATAAACAAGTTTATAAGCATTATCTACGAACATATGTATTTTTATTTTTGCTTCGAAGAAAAATCTAATAAATAAGAGAAAGGGATTAGATTTTTACTATTTGTTTTCAAGTTTTATCCCAATTCTTAAATTTTCTATGAAAGTTTAACAAGTTTTCATAATTTGGTTATATTCAATTTAAATTAAAGTAAGTCATTTAATGATTAACTAAACATGTGATAATTATTTAAAAGAAATGTTAGTTTGAGAAGCTAATATTTAGCTGTCAATATTTTGAATTCCGAAGTATAATCATAAAAATATCTTAGAAGTAAACTTTTAAGTAAGATTTCAGATAGAAAATAAATACATATTCAGATTTTTTCCTCGGAGATATATTTATTATTGTTTAAGAATTGTTGATAAATATCTAGTAAGCGAAATTTAAAATTTACTGAAAATATTTCTCATTTTGTTCACCAACATTTTAATTTTGTTAAAAAAGAGTATAAAAAATTCTGCTCGTCAGTTTTCAGATCGTGTATTCGGCCGGCATGTAAATTGCGTTTTAGACCGCTTCCTTGTTTGATTCATTTCCTTAACTGGAAACATGGATATCCGACAAACCGATTAAAGAAGTATTGAGACGTGAAAGCTTTCAGAAATACCTTGTATATTCTGAGAAAGTTGAGAGACGTTTGAAATCTTTGAATAATTTAAGCATTTATTCTGACAAAATCATAACACTTCCATTTTTAATGCCATGCAAAAAGCAACAATTTACGAACTATTTCTAATATTGTAAGCTAGTTTCATGCTTTGGAAAAAAATCAGCTGTTTGCTGACACCACCTGTCATTCAGTTTGCGAAGTTGTTTTCTCTCAGCTGAAGTCAAAACATATCTCGTGCACGCAAAAATTAGCAAGTCTGACAGCTACCGCAAGCTCCGCCCAGTTCAATTCGATCCGTCTAGTTGCTTCTGCACAATATTTCACGAGGTTGCGTTCATTTTTATTTCCCTGCGGAATGGGGAAAACGAAGGGAGAAATATCAGAAGAGCCTTACAGTTATCTTTCCCTTTTATCTTTATCCACTTCGTTTATTGCTTGGCACAATGTATGGCCCCTCTTACAATAATCTATCTTCTTTGACACCTCGAATGACGTCACTGAAGTGTCACTTCAGTCACCATGGTTGACCACTCCGGTGCATGATTTGCAATTCCTTCACATTGTGTCGTTATTTGTTTTTATCGATTTGAATTCGGCTGTGATCTTTTAAAAGCAAAGTTTTTGTTTTCATATACATAACTAATACATTTACATAAAGAATAGCTTCGTTTTTCCAATATCAGTCGAAGGCAAACAATTTTGGCGATTAAGAAAATTATTTGACGCTAAATGCTTCCTCCTCGGATCAGCTAACAGTTATTATTAAGCAAAAAAGCAATCTTAGATTGGCATAAAATTTAAATAAAGCTCTGTTGGTTTCGAGGCCTATCAGAAAAAGGTCTCTCTTCTTCAGGAACAAAATCTGTTTTGCCAAAGTGGGAAAAGCAACACAATTATTTTATACGGAATTCAATGGCGGGGAAAGGCGAAAATGTACGTAGTACAATCTGTTGAGGAAATTAGTAATGAAACTTGAGAAAGCTAAAATTTTAGAATTTTGAAAACCTTGGTAAGGATTCTATTGGAATCAATATTGTTAAAGGAGATAAATTTTTATTGTGAAAAGCTTCAAGGAAATACCATTCACCAACTGACGAAACTGTGATTAAATATTAGTAACTGCCTAAGATTTGTTTATTATTTTCCAGTTAGAACTAACTGTTCTTAAATGATCAATATTTCATATCAAGACACGATAAAGTAATCAATTAGTCAAAATTCATTATATTCTGTAGAGTGTTTATCATACAATCTTTTATCTTAAGTTTTTTTTTTAAAGAAATGTTCTTTTTTGTTTGCTAATTGACTAACTTTTCGTACGACTCAACAATATTATATTTTGTGAGTAATATAACCTTTACAATGTTGGCTTTTAATTTCGGTTCAAGTGTTTATATTATTTATCTCTAAAAAAAGAGATTTTTTCCTTCGGAAACACAAGGCATACTGTTTCAGTTATTAATTTACGTGTTTGGGAGGCATATGCTTCCACTGAAAACGGGAGAACTGATCTACTTTGCATCAGTTTCAATTCTGCTTATTGTTCATTTTTTTTCCAACTGTTGCAAATCATTTTAAATACAATATTTTGTTGAGGTGTTTGCTACTATTTTTTCGTCAAGATATTTTTTTGCTAAACTTCAAATTTTGTGTTGGCTTTCTATTTATCTTATTTCTCAACGCTTAAAATTTTGTACTTAAAAGCGTTGACTATTTTTCAAGTTCGTTTGAATAAAATCGTATATATTCTTTCATAGAAAGTTCACATTTATCAAGTACATATGCTTTCACAACTTCAGGTACGAAATGCAGTTGCAGTAGAAGTCATATATTTCTTCACAGCTGTCAAGTATGTTTTCCTTTTCAGTTGCAAAATACGCAGTATAGTAGTTGGAGTCCATATAGGTCCATATATTCTTTCGTATACGTATTTGTTTTGAGTATCCATATCACGAAAACGAACATATATTTAAAAAAATCCGAAAGTTTTCAGATTTTATATTACACCCAAAAGGGCCTTTTTTAACGTTTTGTGTGTTACCTATATTTATTAAATATCATGTTCTTCGCACTTTCAACAGCAATATCACAAAATAATTTAAAAACAGCATATCTTTAGAATTTCTGATACGCAGTCTCGGACGCTGGAGATAAAAAAAATTTCCGTACAGTGCTCGCTTTGAAATCGTTGAGTTTGTGAATCAAAAATTCGTTAAAGTGTTACAAAATATAAAATTGATAATAAAGCAACTTCCAAATTCCAAATTAGGGCTTCCAGATGCCTATATTCTGCGGAGAATTACGTTATTCAAAATTGAATGGCTCTAGGTACTGTTGTTTTACCACAGTGCGAGAAACATACATACATTTATGCAGATTCTTCATTAATTAATTTCTTTAAATATAACACAGGGCGATAATATTTGGTGGCAACAATTTGAAAAGAGATTCAGACATTTAAAGTTTTCAACGCAAAATGCCAAAACGAAATTAATAGCCCTTCTGGACGAATGCTGTTTGGGCTAATTATTGAACGAATATTTTACAAATGGGGACCACACAGAAATCGAAACTTGCAAAATTTATATCGACATTTTATCAAACCCTGAATATTTTACAGGGCATGTACTGGATATCAACAGGACATGCACTTATCACATTATTATCTAGGGATGGCCGGCCTACTGTATAACGTCCGACATTTTTATTTAGATTATTATTAATTTCGATCCAAACATTTATTTATGTATTTCTCCCTTTCTTTCAAAACGATTATATAACTATGATTTAAAAAATTATTTTTGAGAAATATTTAATTCATGCTTGCTTATAAGAAAATATTTATGCAGTTTCATCGAACTGCGTATAATTTATGTAAATTTAATTAAATAATCAATAGAGCTTCAGAATAATGTTATAAATTATTTAAAATATCAAGTTCAATCCAATCGGTATTCACAACAAACAGAGGACAAGGTCAATCAAATCGGTATTCACAGCAAAGAGAGGAAAAGTATAATCTAATATTAATAGTAATACTAACTCAGTAAGTGTTGGGATTTTAAATGCTTCAAAGCAATTTAAGATCTTAATTGTAATATAACTGTTCCTTATTTAGGTGAGATGAACGTTTAGAATAAAATATAGGAATAGGAAATAAGTTTGTGAAAATGGCTCAGGCTTTAAACTAAAGAAGGAAGGTTTAATATCTGAGTAAGTTTATATGGGGTTACTGTATACTAATTCTGTATTCCACTCATTTTTAAATTAAATAAGCGCATTTCGAAGTAACTGTTTTCATTACGTTACTTAGAGTTAAATTTGCAAACATCAAACAAAATACAATATTATCATCACTAATCACTGTATCACTATGTTACTAAGGCGGAAGTGAATGATGATAAAAATCATTAAAGTTAGGATAGATATGATCAACAAATAAATTAAGTTTACAGTTGTGTACTTCGTCATTAGAAATTACATTTAACGCCATTTTACTTTCGCGAAATTTACATTTTCATTAAATGAAACTCACGATTACTCAAACTACAATTAATAAAATTTCTGTACTATTTCAGGGAATTAGTAATTGAAACACCTTACATTTTTACCAGTTCATAACATTTTTGCTGTGATTGCCTCAAGAAACGCATAAAAAATTCATTCAAGTTTTCCAACTTAAATTATGTTAAATGTCATTGAACAATAACATCTTGATATTGAAGAGAAGAAAGCATACCTTTGTCTATCTTAAAATGGCCAAACTATTTCTCTAAACTTAGGAATACGCAACAAAGGAATCCATATTCCAAAAAGAAAGAAATTTAAATTAGACGAAAAAATCTGAAAGGTTTCAGATTTTAAATTACGTCCAAAGGGGCATTTTTTTAACATTTTGTGTGTTACCTTTATTTATTAAATATCATGATCTTCGCACTTAAACTATAAAATTCAGTTCAAGAGCAATATCGCAAAATAATTTTTAAATGAACATATCTTTAGAATTTCCGATAGACAGTCTCACGTGCTGGGGATAAAAAATGTTTTTCTGTACAACGTTGTCATTGCTCGCTTTGAAATCTCTGAGTTGTTAATCAAAAATTGGTTAAAGTTTTACAAAATATGAAATCGATAATAAAACAAATTCCAAATTTCAAATTTGCGCCATATTCGCAGGAGGATTCGTTATTCAAAATTTGATGGCTCTAAGTACCGTCGTTTTATCACAATGAGAAAAACATGCGTACATTTATGCAGATTCTTCATTATTTAATTTCTTTAAATATAATACAGGGCGATAATATTTGGTGGCAACAATTTGTAAAAGTGAAACAACGCTTGTAGTGAATCAACGCAGATGCCAAGACGAAATTAATAGTCCTTCTGGGCTTTCTTAAAAGCTACAAATATGAATAGTACATCTGCAACAATCTTAATGTTGATGCGATTGTTGAATATTTCCGCAAAATTGCGCAGATATTTTGTGAAACAAACAAAACAAAATAAATAAACAAATAAAATAAAATTTGAAAAGTTTCAGAATTTAACAAACGCCTAAAAGAACTTGTTAAGGTTTTTTACACTGTCGCTCAGCTCACAGACTACCAGTCTGCAGTTGCACTCACTCCTACTAACCCATTTCTTTTTGTCTTTTTAGCTTTATTATTAAGCATCATATTCTTCGCACTTACGTCTACAATTCAACAGCAAAATTACAAAAATTTTAAAAGATGCATAGCAGCATATGTTAAGAATTTCCGATGCAGCGTTACGTGTTGGCATACATTTTTCTATTTTTTTTCACTCTTTTCTCAGTTTATCAATATACTGGTTTTTGGTAAGATGATTGCAAAAATTTTTTCTTTTCTGTCTATTTATTGTTAAAGTTTTGTGTATTAACTTTATTTATTAAATACCGCATTCTTCGCACTTACGCCACATAAAATTGAATTCAACAGCAAGATAACAAAATATTTAAAAATGAAATATCTTTAGAATTTCCGATAGACAGTCTCACGCGCGCTGGGGATAAAAGTGTTTTTCAGATCGATGAGTTTGTTATTCAGAAATTCATTAAAAGTTTTACAAAATATGAAAACTAAATTTCGGAATTCAGAGTTCGGACTTCCCGGTGCACATGTTCGGGTGGAGGATTAAGTTATTCAAAATTTGACGGCAGCCCTACGCACCATCGTTTCTTCACATTGCGAAAAACATGCATACATACATGCAGATTCTTCTTTATTTGATTTCTTTAAAAATAATACAGCGTGATAATATTTGGTGGCAACAATTTGAAAAGTGATTCTCCGTTTATAGTGGACGACGCAAAATACCGTCCCATTCGGACTAACGCCCTATTAGACTAATAATAATAATAATAATAAAATCCGAAAGATTTCAGATTCTATATTACGTCCAAAGGGACATTTGTTTCATTTAGACACACATATACGTTTCGAGAGCATTTGGGCTAATGTCCTATTGGGCTAAAATCATTTAAAAACAGCATATCTTTAATATTTCCTATAGATAGTCTCCATACTGGAGATAATTTTTTTTCGTGTAATTTTGCCATTGCTCGCTTTGAAATCGTTGAGTTTGTTAATCAAAAATTCGTTAAAGCTTTACAAAATATGATACAGACAATAAAATAAACTGGAAATTCCAAATTTGGGCTTCCAGTAGCCTCATATAACGGTAGAGGGCTACATTATTAAAAATTTCAAGTCTCTAGGTACCGTTGTTTTTTCAAAGTGCGAGTAACGCGCATACATTCATGCAGATCCTTCATTATTTAATTTCTTTAAATATAATACAGTCTGATAACATTTGCAGGGAACAATTTGAAAGATAATGCAGCGCTTTTAGCAATTCGATGCAAAATGCCGTTTCGAGACTAATAGCCCTTTTGAGCTAACGCCCCTTTGGGCTAATAATAACAAAACACAGTCAATTATTTTATACAGGGATACGTTACACTATTACGTTACTGCTATTACTTAAAATATTGTTATAAATATTGGTAAACATTAACTGATCAAATGTTCTTTACATTCGATATATTAATTAAATATACTATGGAAGAGTATATATATATATATATGAAATATATATAAAAAATATATATAATATATATAATATAGTATGGAATATAGTATAGAGCTAAATTAATGAGAAATTTTTGTGCAAGCACGAAACCTTCGGATTTCAGACAGAAAGTAAATATAAATTGGATTTATTTCCTTTGCTTCAATATTATTACTGTTTATGTAATATTAATAAATAGTTAATAAAATTAAAAAGTTTGTTTGTTAAAAAAATTTGTTTCCCATTCCTAAAAAAAATTCCTACTATTCCAACTGTTTGGATCGTCCGCTCTTTCTCAGCAGACTCTTTATTGCCTATCCATCACTACTTCCTTAAAGGATATGTAAGATGCCATGGATGTAGCTAACAGGGTGCAAGAAGTGCATTTAAAAATCCTTAAAAGAGCGAATGCACTTCTTCGTTTACTTAAGTATGAACCAACGAACATGGGGTTAAATTTTTCTCTTCTTTTCGTGTCACTCTCTTAAGTTACTACTTTATCTGTGGCATAGCTTAAGCAACACTTTATCTGTGGCATAGCTTAAGCAACAAGTTTATAAAGTTAATCTCAGTTTAGTTTATTTCAAATACTAGCCTAGCCTTCTTAGATTACCAGATGAATTTTCGTTCTATCTTTACCTTTCAGTTTGAAAATATTAAGTCATTAAGAACACGTAAAACTCATTAAACCTAAACCTAAACCTCACCTAAACCCACTTCATTTACATATTTTGTTGGATTAAACGGAATAGTAGAAATGGAAAAGACTGAATTAATGAAATAACATGTTAATTTAAATGAATGTAGCACTGTAAGGAAACTTAGTCTTTCAGAAGGAATAACAATTTTGATAAAAGCTGATAGGTAAATAGATAATTAGTTTCAGCAGAGCTCGTGAAGGCTAAAATGGATACCTTTGTACAAGACTTTATTTTGTGGGTCTTATTTATTTTATGTATGAAGCTATTCTGAAGTTAAAGGTTTTGAATGAAACAAATATTTTCTTTTCACAGTTATTAAGACTAAATCTCTTAAGATAATATAGCGGAGCTGATTCTGTGGCGTCGAACAACACAACCTAAATCAGAAAAGATGGCTAGTAAGTGGGAAACAAAATACCTATTGACTTATTATGACGATCTAGTGTTCCCCTTATTTTTATCTCTACTTCTAACTCTCTTGTTAAGATGGTCATTTTTGAAATGCTGGGCTTTCCGTCTGTAAGTTCTTAAATATCCATTTTTAATGAGTTACCCATTCGTGACCAACTTTTGACTTATTTCAGATTTCTGTACTTTTAAATTTTGAAACCTTCTGATACGTGTGAATTTTTACATTTTAAAATTAATCAATTTTTATTTACAGGATTTGATTAATTAATACTTTTAACACTGCTTCTCGCATGGGTGGAAGAGAAACGAATATTTGGATCACATTTTGCTTTAGAGTTTTCTATACGTTTTAAATATTTTTGTGCATTTTTTCTATTTTTAACTGTTATTTATTCAATTGGCTTTGTTAGTTCCATTTTTATTAATATTATAAATAATCAACAAACATTCAGTGAACAAATAAGTTGATGAAATAGTTTGATGAAAGTTATCTTTCCAAAAACATTTTACAGTTCTGGAACTCTTCACACAAAAGTACTCGTACAGTTCTCAGTAGCACAGAGCGAAATCAGTAGTTACCACTTCGAACAACAAAGAATGTTGAATACAACTCAATACAAAGGGCTTCAAATGCGTAAGCTCGCACGCTTTTTTTCCCCATACTCTGAGCTAAACTCTGAACAAAACTCAAAACTGATAACATAATCCCCCCCCCTCCGCCGAGAATTTTCGAATACCTTCAATATCTCGAAATTGCTAGAGGGCATACAAAGTTACAATTGCATAAGGACGAATGCAGTTACAGTGTTACATAGGGATCGAATCAAAATGTTGCCAAATGTTCTGCCTAGTTGGGAGACTTTTGGCGATTTCTCCCCAGATTTGGTAACAAAGATTAGTTGCTTAAACCATCACTAGCTTGGCATTATCTCGCCAACACCCTTTACCTCAGTGTTAAATGGACTTACCTTGTAACCCTGTTTTTGCGGCTGTGCTCCGCCCTTTTGAGGCCTTTCATGAGACATTCTAAAAAGATAACTACCATTTATATATAATTTCCCTAAAATTATTTACATGTATACAAAATTTGTAACTGTGAATTACAAAGCTTGAATGCAATACCCTTTTATGCGTAAAATCGTGTTAAAACTAATTTTTCTGGTGCTGATGAACACAATGCTCATTCAAATTTAGCATTTTTAATTCTTTAAACTTGAAATTTTGAGCTCTTTTCGTTAAAGAAAGGACCATAGATATTTTCCGGTGTAAAATAATTGTATCAATAAAAAAGTAATAGCTTGCGTTCCGAAATTTGTAATCACATGGGTTCTACTAAGTAGTACATTCGAATACAATTTTAATGTTTGAACTATTGATCTTTCTCAATTTTGCATCTGTTCGTACGTAAATTCTGTTCCTTGGTGACTAAATTCTGATTAAATTCTGACTTTTAATTTCAGTAAATATATTTTTATATATAAAAAAAAAATTGCTTTTCTCTTTCAAAACCCCCCAAATTTTTTTAATCCTCAGCTTTTATTGGAGGTATGAAATAAATTTTTTTGAAGTAAAACAAATCATTTATTTCGGATTATATAATTACAGTTTGTTCATAGGTAAAAGAGACTATGAACGCTGTACATATTTATTAAAGCTAGATTTCAGTGCTCTCAAGTATTCACTTACGAGTAGAGTTGTATAGTAATGGCTTTTCCTATTTCAATTTCAAGTATTTTTACTTTAAAAACGGATATCAATAAAAATGGAAAGAAGAGCATATTTTATTTGTAATCAGAAGTCTTAAAAAATTCTAGATGTTATTCCTGCTTGAGTGGTATTATATCCCTTGTACGAGTTTAAAATCCGTAAATGAATCTATTACTGTTTATAAGCTTGCTTTTTTCCTTCACCGAGAGGAAATGGTATCAGAACATTAAAAAAAGCATTGATAAGAAGCATGTAATATGATCCGGTATCATTTTCACTTACAATATTCATTTATGGTTTGATGTGGGTTGTTTTACCTATATTTGTGTACAGCAATGAAGAGGGTAAATCCCTTTCTGAAGAATAATGATTCAATACCTCATTACGATAACACCTCTTTATTAATACTGAATATTATAGTTTAATACAAAATAACATAAGTTATTATATTTAACATTTTTATGTGAAACGAGAGAAATATTAAATATGTTTTCTTTTTTTATTTGAAATTATTTCCCGTAATACCTAAATGCCATGATATTCTATAATATCTAATGCTTTTTGTAACATATATAATATGGGATACGTAAGAGCAATATTTCATATTTGAAGCTGAAACTAATTTTTTAACCTTACTGAGCAAAAAATAGGAACCCACTTATAGTTTGGGATAACTTAAAATAATGAAATTGGTAACAAATATATCACAAGCGTAATTCATTTCATTCTGATCAGAAGAAAAAGTAAGGTACCTGGTTAAATGCAGTATTCTGCAAAAAAAAAAAAAAAAAATGTTAGTTATTTGTGTTCAGGCATGCTAGCGACCAGTATAGTAGATACAAGTTTACAAGGTAGTTATGCAGTTTATATATACGACAAATGCCCGTGTGGTTTGTCGAATTACTGTAATTGTGCTATATAGTAGGCCAATTAAACTCTTTTCTATATTTTTGAAATTTTAATATCAAAATACTTGATTTAAGAAATCTTCAAATTTTAGAACCAAAAATATAGCAAAAAAGAGGCGATTTTATGTACGAGTAAATATCGAAATTCAATTTTCTGACTATCGCTTTTGAATAGCATTTTTTATATTTTCATAAATTTTAAAAATAATTGATGCGATTGCAAAAGTTATACTTCGAGTACAACTTTTGATGTAATCTAAATTGGTTAAATGATTAATTTCAGGTAAAGGTCGTATAATTGGTTGCAAATATTAATGATGAAATACTTTTGACAATAATGAGCTGTAAAGCAATGAACAATCATAAATCAAAATAATATGAGTCAAAATTCTACTCTAAAACCTTTAATGCCTCGACCCTTGCGAAATCGAAATTTACGCGCTTTCCTATTTTATTTTATTTATTTATGCTTCAGTTGATTGACATACGAAATTGCAGTAATTCAGAAAGCGCTGATTAACAAACATTACCTTTCTTGTAAATTTGAGCTAGCTTTAAATTAGTAATACGGATCGAAGCATAATAATTTATTCTAGACACTCTAAAACTCTACACAACTTTTCAAAAACTGCACATACGCTGCACTCTGTTTAGAGATAATGCAGTTGTTCTATTCTTTTGTACGCTTATTATTTTGTACTGTATTTTTACTTTCTACAGAAAAAGCGAAGAACGCAGTTGGATATTTTTTATTTCTTCCCCGTCCGTTACATTTTATAATCATGAACTAAGCCGTCAGAGAACTTTGTTCAATTTTAAAGGTATTGGCATTAAAATAACCCCTTTTCTGTGTATCGCATATCTTTTAATACTCTTTTATATTAATATGTATGAAACATAGATTCTTTATCACATATTTTTAGCAAGTGGTTTTCCGGTCTTTGGTCCCTTTTTAACTAAAACACAACTAAGGGCGAAATTTCCGTACTTCCCCGAAAATAAACCCGGTTTTATCCTAATTTTGGCTCTATTATGGCTAATTTTCGGGAGATATCTTATTTTCTCGTGCAGTTAGCATGTATCCATTGACCACAATCTACATTTATTCATACATTCAGAATTCTACATTTTATTCATACATTCAAAATTCTACATTTTTTTATTCATACAAAAATTCATATTTGTTCAGGTACAACCATCTTCTCCTAGAACATCATCGTAAAACTCCAAATATTTCCAGTTTCGTTTTTTCCCGACCTTCTCAGAGACAGTTCATATAGCTGAAAGAAGCCATATACCCCATTTTTCGAGGCTTTGAATTCTTCTGGGGGGGCATGTCTAACTGTGATGCCATCCTAAGGGTAAATGCTTGAATATCAGCCCTAAAATAAACAAAACGTTTGCTCTTCTGTCAGCAGTTAATTCATAGACGATTCCTTCGAACTCAATGAATACTTGATTGCTGATTTGATCCACACATGTGGTTCTTAGCATTTCTCTCGTCTATCCTTTGCAGAAAGTTGTACAATTATTGTTCTAGACATTCTTGACGATTCCTTTCTTTTACTTGAAGAAATAGCTCAGGTTTCATAATTATCATAATTTGGGATCAAAATATTGTTACGGATTTTGTATTTATTTAGCTATTTTTAGTAGAATTGTAATTAAAATTGTTTCATTTCCGCGTGCAATGCAGCGCGTGACGACTTTTAAGAGAAAGCTACTCGAAAATGTAAAAATACAGGAGCACGCGCATTTAATAATTACATATCTCGTACTTGCTTTTGTTTTTCAGAAACCTCGAAAAAATAAAAATACCAGAATGCTGTCGTGCGTGATTAGAAAGCTTTAAAAAGCTGGAGAGAAACATCTCAGTGCAGTTGTTTTAAGTGACCTGTTGTCTTTTACTTGGCTGCCGTAATTCTGAGATCGGATTAGCTTTCTCTGCGCTTTGAATTGAGTTCTATTTAATGTTTTAGTAGTTGAAAATATAACTACTGTGTGATATTGCGATACTGTACGAATATCTGTGAGGAAAAAAAATTTCAACATTTTGTTTTAATTTTTGTGATAAGAATAAATTTTATTAACTTTTCATCAGTCTTGTGCATTCAATCCATTACGAACCAGTACGTACGCCAATATTATTTCTTTTAGGTCCATTACTAAATTAAGTTTTGACTGTAGGCTTGCGAGACAGGAATGGCAAAAAAAAAATTAATTACAATGGACCACATAAAAGTGACGAAAAACTGCAAGCCCAAAACTCAGAAAATTTTTTGCTTATTTCCCATGAGTGTATTAAGAAAGTCCGTTACATCCTACTACGTATTGAAATATAAAGACTCTTAAATAGTCACAACCACGTTTGTTCACTATCAAGTGCGCAACTACATTGAATCTACTCTGCAATTGGTCTTTCGGCAATAAATGTGGCTGATGATCTTAAGTAAGACTTATTTTGGAGTGGAGCAGGAGCATCTTGACAAATTTTGCTGGGGCTTATTTTATAATGTATTCTCTCCCTCTTTTCTGCATGCCTTCGCGGTGTAATGGCCAGCACACTCGGCGCGTATTTGAGAGGTCCGAGGTTCAAGTTCCGGCGAAGGCATTGCTCATTTTTCATGATTTCTGCTTCAAAATAACCTAATATCTCTACAGTGGCGCACGAACTAAAAAAAATGGTGGATGATGATTCTTCCTCACCAGGATTTGGCGATTGGGTCCCCTAATCCCTAGTCGCCCTTTAAAAGGGGGAGTATATAATGTATTTCTCCCGCCTTCTTAGCATGTCATCGTGGTTTAATGGTCAGCACATTCGGCGCATATTCGAGAGGTTCGAGTCGCGGTGAGGGCATTGCTAATTTTTCATGGCTTCTGCTTCAAAAAATCTTAATGATTCTATAATTTTCCATTTATAACGTACTTTCGAGGAAACGTCGTAGACCCTGATTTACGCGAATTCAACAGAGGCAATTTTCGTCGTTCCCACCTATGACGAGTATTATGTTGGTCGTTAATAATGCTATTGGAATTGTCCTAGAATCTGATATTTTTTTGCATAGCAATTCAAATATACGATTGGAGTCAATCACAAGTTTAACATTCATAATCTATATGATGGCCAAAATTATTAATATTTTATTTTTAACTATTCCAAACAATATGCTCAGATTCAAACATATATTTACTGTCCATAATAGGCCGATTAAAAATAAACTGCATAAAGCCAATTATGTTTTTAGAATAAATTTAATTTTATTCTCCATCTACACTATAATACTTTTCTGCATCTTTATTTCTATATCCAAGCCTTTTCACTCTGATTGGAATACATTAGGGAAGTTTTCGACTGAAGTGCAGCTGACATTGTATGCGATTCAACGTAACGAGAGTTTGATTCATAGCCAGACCTCAGACAGAATAAAGAGACTCACAATGGAAGTTCAATCATTCCAGATTAAAGATGCCATGGAATGTTAGGATTGCACAAACAACAATACTGATAGAATTTTCCCAGTTGATTCTTTACGACAAGCAGCAAGACACAGCGCCTTCAAAAAGCAAACGTTTTAGGCGGAAAAGAAATTCGCTGGGGTCTCCAAGTGGTGTCCGCCGAAAACGTCGCCATAAAAGCATTGCGGAAGAAAACTTCATCGAACAAAACATCGTGTAGGAAAAAGAAACCAAGGAGAAAACATCGCAGTTCTAAAACACTGGGATACAAAACATCGTCGTCGAAAAATTCAAAAATTTCGCAGTTTATGAACTTTGTTGTTGAACAAATTGATAAAGAAATAAAGCACTGCAAATCATAGCATACCGATAATATCACAGGCATGCGTTTTCCAGATTTCAAAATTGGTAATTACATATTCATATAATGATTTGTAAGGGAAAGAAGTGATGAGAAATATTTTAAAATTCCAGTCTTCTCAATGGCTGATGTAAAAACTAACTAGTTTACATTAATGTCTCCTCCTGAAATGGTCAGCAATGGTAAAGTCATTGAACACTCGTAGTTCGATCCGGCAAATGAGTTGGCTGCATGAGATTTTCCTGTATACAACGTCGATACAAGCCAGTTCTTGAGAACGTCCTCTGCAAAGACATCCCTCCTTTAAGCAGATAACGTTAGTGTACTTTGCCATAATTCAATAAATTCAGATACTTCTACTGAAATATTATTTAGCTTATACGTTTCTTCATAACTAACAAATCAGCATCCAAACGATTAACTGCATGCTGTACATGAAAATGTTATTGGTACTTTAAGATGATGAATAAACGGAAAAAAAAACAAGATCTAAGTTTCACTAAAAGATCATCAAAATAACAAACGTAAAAGAAAATAATTTTATAACAACAAAAATTTTAATAGAATATATATAATAAATATTAATAGAAAATAACAATTTTAATAGAGTTAATCTCATGGAGTTACTCACTTTACTTTTATCTAATTCTTTTTTTTAGATTATATTTTTCATGAAAAAATACTAATAAAATTCTATAAAAGTGTTTGTTAGTTAATAATCACAATGTTAATTAATAAGTTACATAGTTAGCGTATTAGTTAACTACGTAAGTTTAAAATTCCATTAATTGCTATAAATAGCCTTAATCTTCTACTTATATCCAGGTTTTGAATACTTAAGTTTCCTTCTTACTTTTTGAACAAAAAATTATTACTTAATTCAAAAGAGTGAAATATAAAAGTAAAAATATGTCTCACTCCTTCTTGCGTTCAGAAATCATTATGCGAAAATGCACTTACAATTTTTTACAAGTATGAAAAACGCATGTCTGCGATGGTATCGTCATGCGATGATTTGCCAGGTGCTTTATATTTTACCACGACATTTCCGACAACGATGTTTTTAAACTGTGAAGTTTTTATAATGCTTTATTTTCGACGATGATGTTTTGTACCATGATTGTTTGGAACTGCGATGTTTTCCCTTTGTTTTCTTTTCGCCTATGATGTTTTGTTCGACGACGTTTTCGTTTTGCATTGTTTTCTCCGCGACGTTTATGTCCGCTATGTTTTCAGCTGTAACCTCTCTCTCATCCAAACCTGACACCCTGAGACTTTTCCGCTCAAGACTAGAATCCAAAGCGAACATTTTAGAAGGAGCTGCTTTGAAGAAAATTTAGATCAGATTTAATTCAGAGATGTTTTTGAATGTTTGTCCCTGTTTCCTGATTTCTTTTTGATCCATCTGGTGTAGAAATCAATATTATTGCATATATAACTGAATGTCTGACCAGTCTGCTACGCTGTGAAAAAGACCTGCAAAAACTAAAATTGAAGAAATACAGTTTATATGGTTTTCAAAATTTAATAAATTGTAATTGAGTTTTTTCAATTACTCTTTTCAGTGGAACCTTTAAAGAATTTTCTGCGGGTTTTAGGATTCAGTGTAAATCCAGGTATATTTAATTTGAGAGGCGTAAAACGAATTCATTAAATACAGTGCAAGACAAATATCCATAATGGCAAAAGAAAATAAGCAGAGATGAGCAGAAAGTTTATTCATAAGGACCGCTTTGAGATTATTAATTTTTTTTAGCAAAGGAGAAGTGAGTAACCTTATAAATTACAAAGAAAAAATTACGTAAATATAATAGTTTCAAGAGATATGCACACAAACAAATCTGCATTTACCCATATTATTGATTTAAAGATTAATTTCGTATATGTACGTGCCTTACTAGAAACGGTTTGTAGCCGCCTATTGGACGACAGAAACGTATATAAATTATTTATTTCAGATTTTGGCAAATTTCTTTTCGTGTTTTTATTTTATCAACAAAATAAGTAAAATAGTTGATGGCATTTGAAGATTACTACTTAAAAATACATAAAATCAATACCGCTAGCATCATTACTTCTTCAGCTACATAAGATGCATCAGAAAGTTTTTTCCCCCTCTGCAACTGCATAGTAACCCCTTGAAGGAACCGCTTCTGTTCAATATGCAATATTTAAATAGTTTGAATGGAATAGTTATTAGGAATTAGTATTCACAATGTTGCAGACTTTGCGTGCCGACAGTTCGGCCCCTGCGGTCATCTGTCTGGCTGGTTACTCATTTTTGAAGAGGTACAGTTTGGACCATTTCTGTTGCATAAATTGAAATTAAAGGAGTACTTACTGATAGAACCATAGGCTCTTGGTAAATGTATCAAAATGCTTTATAAATGAAACTTTTTTCTGCAAATTAATGAAAAAGTCTTGTAAGCATGTTGTATTATATAAGATGCCCGAAATCCTCAGTTCTTTTGTTGTTTGATGACAATATTAAATATATTATATACATCTAGAAATATAGCTGAAATAGGCCTTTTCAAAGAAGGCGAAAAATTATCAGGAAATCGAAATAATATATGTTATGGATAAAACCCGAAGTCCAGCTATTTTTCATATAGGCCAAGAGGTATGGTCAAGTCCGATTATTAGAAATGACTAGGATTTTGATACACTGGATGTTCGTTTCACGAAATGGCTGGAAAACCCCTGGATAAATTTCGATGTGCTGATGTGAGAAGGTCCAGTATACGTCACATCTATCGCTTCTGTTTCGACGGCTACAAAAAGATGCTGCAATATAAATATATTTCGTTCGTTTAGCAGTTTTTCAGATGAGGGCATCTTTCAATGACTTATTCATCTTAACTGACACATTATTGTGAGTACTTGAATTCTTCGTATTTGCATAGAAATAATTATGCTTAAAACTAACGCACATATGTATTTCCCTATGACAAAACTAAAATTACTTAAAAGAATAATTTTCTTTGGAATAATGATATAGAATGTATTTAACTTCCATATTTAGACGATGACTTCATGCCCTTTCGCGAACAAGTGGCCTAAGCCCAAAATCAAGAAATGATCGGACATTGGGTGGTAAATTTGTCAAATGGTCGATTTCTAGCTTTGGCCGTAATTTACATGTATATATATATATATATATATATATAGGAATTAGTTTTCAGTCGTCGTAGCTGAGCGTGAAGGCTTACAGATGAAGATTACGAAAACATGAAGAATTTCCAGTCTTTATTTTCACAGTCATCATTTCCATAGATGTTTTTCCAATCATAATGAAATCCGATACATTTCTATAATTCAAGCATAATGAAAGATGATAGATTGCTATTTACATTGATTCTTAGAGTTATGACGCAGGCACTTTAGACAGGGAAGCAAAGCGAGGAGCTACTAGCAAGGTGGAGCTAGCAGAAGGGAATAACTCACCAGAATATTTATACCAGAGTAGGTGCAATTCTAGAGACAGCTATGATTAGTTAATATTAGTTTTGGTTTGCATTTTTCAAGCAGCGTTACGTAACGTTGAAAGATCTCGAATTCGGGAGAACAGATGAGAGAAAGATCACCAAATTGAAAATGTTAATTTTGAGATCGCCAGTTAGTTTTTAAAGCAGCTATCGTATTTTCTTATATCTTACTTATATATATATATATATTATTTAAAATTTCTGCGATTGCGATAAAATTAATCGTTTTATCTAATAAATAAGACCTGGAGATTAACATGTGTTAATTACGTAGCTTTTAAATTGAAGCAAACTGATATAAATTCAAATTTTTGAGTTAAATCTTGAGCTAAAGAATAATCGGATGCTTAACATGCAGAAGATACCGATTCTTTGTTTTATGTGTAGTTAAATTGAGTCTTCTGATTTCCAACAGTTATACAACGTCTCACAAGATACGGTTACATAACTTCGATTACTAGCTTATGTATCATTTATGTGTTGTCAACAACGGTTACGTAACATCCCTCTTTCATTAAATAGTATCTTGTACTATCTAGGGAAGTAGTAGGACTTCAAGAAATTAATCCGTGGAGGATAAAAATCTGCAACAGGCGATAGGATAAAGTACTATAGCTTGGAAGGTAGCACAATAACTTTTGTAATTCGTTATGACTGCATTATCTGAGTCTCATCTGGGAAAATAACAAACGACTTGTTAGTGGCTGGCTTTGAGCTGGTAGCAAAAGTTAGCAAATTTATTTATCGCTCTATTTTATTAACAACTCACGATTAACAATTACATCGGCATTACATTGTTGACATCGAATCTTGTATTATTTACTAGACAGACTTCATAAAACATAAGTCAAAGTCTCAGTATACGAACCATACGTTTAGAGTTACAAAATTAGGAACATTTGCCCTTTAAACTAACGTAGTGTTTGTTTCTTGAATAGAAGCGCTTATATGTAGGTGCCTGTAAATTCCTTGAAAATCAGAAAACAAAGATGTTGAAAGTTCGATTTAGATGTTCTAAACGTCCCACTTTACCACCACCATAAAATGGATATTTAGAATAAATACTAAACTATAAACTGAAGTTATTTAATCATTAAAGTTCCAGATTTTCGATAAATGAAAGTAGTTGTACTTGATAAATATAGAGCAGTAGAGGCGAAGAGACAAGTCTATTCATTGCTTTATATCGCATATCACCTTTAGCATATTACTCTGCGGGGCTTTAGTTTGCACTAGTCAATAGTCAAAAGTAAGGAGAGAGCTTAGAGTGGATTAACAGGAAATATTTGCTGTTTTTTTATCTAGAGTAATAACTGAAAAACAAATTATTTATATACACAGATAGGTTCGTATATATGTGTATATATAGGTAGATAGATAGACGGGTATCTACACCAGAAATGTTTTCAAGCAATCAGAGTTTTGATCTTGAAATAATTGCTTGTATAGGAACTTGTAATTACATATGTTTGAAATTATCGTATTTAAGGTTTCATTAGTCTTCAGTAATTCATATTTTGTCATTTATTCAGTAGGCACCAAACCTTACTCACATACCTCACGGTATAGAGCAAATTTTCTTAAATTATTGTCGTTTATGTGGTATATCTTTGTTTTTACCTAGGAGCTTTTCTAATGAATTCTTCGGTGTAATCAATGATGGGCGAAGCGAATTTAGAAAAATGTTGAAGTGTAACTCGATCAATGCTGCTTCAGTCTGTATTCAGTCAATTTTTGTGCCTCATATACATTATACTCAAGGGGAGGAGACACCAGATTTTTTAATCACAAATGTTCTGATACTGCAGTAACACTGAAAGGAATTTCAAAACATTTCTTCCATTCATTGTGTAATAATTGGTACAAATGTAATAATGGGTCGTCATTATGTAATAATCGGTACAAAAGTCAGAAGCAGCGGTGAATGCGAGACTTACCAATTCATCCAGCTAACAAAATGCTTGATTCCTCAAAAAGGCATTGTCAGTGAAAAGCTGCTCTGCTCATAAATAACTTAAGCACTTTGTACTGGGATTAGAACTAAAAACGAGCTAGATGGGTGATAATATGGCATTGCCTTAATTTGTTCCAGAGGTCTTGCCTCTTTCTGTCCATAGTCCTTAAGTCAGAGGAAACAAATGTTAGGAATAAAAAGTTAAAAAGTCCTTTTCTCGCGTATTATTGTAACAGGATATTCAGTGTCTCCCGATAAAATTTAAAAGGTCTCAGGCTCGATTCTAGGAAAACTAATTAGTTATTCTTTTTTATTTTTCTTAAATAAACTATTCGATGAAGAAATTGCCACTCATTTATGTACTACTGGAAAGAAGATATAACCTCAAGAAAAGAAAGATGTGACAAAACGATTTTAATTTTGTGGTTTTACATCAGACTAGTAACCAAATATTATATACGGTAGCAAGACCAAATCGATAAATAGGTCTTAATGCCACTATATTGAGGACGCATTGGATAACGCGGTATTGAGACCAGAATTCAAGAGTTTCCGAGCTGAAATACTAACTGCTTCTCCAAATGGCGTAAAATGGGATTAGCGATTAACGGATTATTTAAATAACCCAGACGGGTTATCTCTTTAAGTTCCATCCCAGTTCTGGTCGCGAGCACTTATCTCTAGACTGTTTTTAAATGCATCCAGCAGAAAAGATACTATCAGAGTCAAAAACATCCGAGCTTTGTATGTGATTCGAACGGAGTCCAATCAAGTACTCAGTTTTACCAACTAGCGTTCGAAATAGAGCTTAAGTGACAAATCATATGATATACTTTGCGGAGGGGCTAACACAAATCAACATTTGCCGGCGATATAAAATATTGTAAAGCATCGCCATAAGACAACGAATTTTTTCCTGAGAAACAAGCGATTATAAGATGTTGATTATTCCGCAATTCATTGCCTTTTCTAGGATGTCCTAAAGACTGTCAAACGAAAAGGGTTATAGCGAACCATATGGGCACTTAACATATACTACGCTAAAAAGAGTACCGTTTTTTCAGATACTTTGTTAAGATGCGACGTCGATTGTCATTAACATGTTGACATGTTATCACAGTATCTTAACGCTTTCCAGGAAAGATATGTTGATGATACTGACGAATCTCAAATGATAACTTTTCAGTGACGAAGTAAGTGCCGATGACGTTTAGCAACAGAATTAGCTCAGCAGTCACGCCGTCTCCAGAATCATAATTGGCAGTTAGCCAGACAAAAGTCAGACTCGTCGGTGAACACGAGACTTATCCATTTGTCACGCTAGTTAACTCTGGTGCAACACTACCGTAATATTTACGGTTACGAGCCAAGGTGAGAGAAAGTC
This sequence comes from Stegodyphus mimosarum, assembly GCA_000611955.2. Classification (NCBI taxonomy): domain Eukaryota; kingdom Metazoa; phylum Arthropoda; class Arachnida; order Araneae; family Eresidae; genus Stegodyphus; species Stegodyphus mimosarum. The sequence goes on along the minus strand of KK119360.1, from coordinate 195,614 downwards.
TTCCCATCAAAGGCTGGCTGGATTGCAAACCTGTCTTGCCAGTTGGTTAATCATAAATCTTTGTTTAACAGTTTCTTTTTGTATCTTTTTCCTTCTCTTTTTTCATATGTTTGACTCAGAGTCCAGTAATTTGCATAATCCACTTGGATAAATATTCACAGAAATTTGAAAAGCTTAAGAGAAAATATAATCATAAATTTCATTTTTTAAGTCAAATTGTGTATTGTTATCTTAAACATTAAATTATTCTCAAAATATGAATTTCTGAAACTAAAATCATTTCCAAGAGTTGAGTACTCAGAAGCTTGGAACTGTGGTTAACGATTTTATTACACACGATTTTACCACATTACTTGATTTTATTACATTTGTGCTCCAATTTCTGTCTTTCGTTTACATAGAAAATTTACAAAAATCTTACCCCTGAGGGAATCGAGTCATACTTGTATCTGATATACATTGTAAAGTTCACAAAGTTTGGGATATTTGATTTGTGAATATTCATCATCTGGAACTGAGGGTAAAAGAAATTTAAGATTTTAGTCAATCAGTAGCGAGAAAATGCAGCTGCATAATTCAAAAATCTGTATTCAATTGCCCATTCTACCAATGATTGATTTGCCTCATTAGGAAGTGTTTTAACCGTAGGAAAATTTTCAGCCTACAAAATTAGTCAATGCTTTTGTGCTATTAAATAAACATTCTCTAGTTGTCTACTAATAGGAAGGTATTTTAGTCAAAGACATCTGAAAGCTGGAACATTCGTTGATTTCCAATAAAACGGTTTAGCTACATGAAACATCCTCAAGGATGACTATTCTCCGCTTTGCAAAACTTAGCTACTCCTTTCGGTTTTAAGAGGGACCTATATGAAGGCTAATTTCTTCTAGAAGCCCAAGAAAAGCCCCCACAAAGTCTTTCTTGAGAAATCAGGTAAAAGGAAAAATAGCAGTTGTAACTATGTAAATATAAAAATATGCAATTTTTAAGAAATACATATTTGAAAAATGTTTTACAAGAGTATGAAGAAATTCATGTAAGGAAAATATGTAAATCTGTTGAGCAGATAACAAATCTATATCGAGGAAGACGAAAATAGAAAAGTTTTAGAGATCAGTGTGCCTTAATAAATTCAAAAGAAAATGCGATCTTAGTAGATGATTTTAATCCCTTATCTTCTACACAATCAATTTTCTATAATTCCAATAACTCCAAAGTTTGACAATTAAGCTGTTGAACCTTGTTGTCTTCTTCATTCTGGAAGGTTAACCTACGCTGCTCGTAGATTACTTTATAGAGGTTATACGCGTATCATACATAATTTCAAATTTTATATGCTATTTATTAATTTAGATTCATATGTTATCTGTTAAAATTTAGTTAGCCATATTTTGGTCTGGTTAACATTCGTGATTCTTCTTCTAGATACATTAATGGTAATTGTCACTTCGCTTCAAACTATTTCGCCTTGCAAAAATTTAATAGGAATGCCTTACTTTTGGAATGCAAGGGAAATATGTGCAAAGTATTCCAGCTTAGCCTAAGGGTCATTTAGGAAATACATTACATTTTACGGCCGTTAATCATTGCCTGCTTTGTTTATTAAATATGTAAAGTTTATTTTAATTAACACTTTTTTTCCTATATTAAGATCTGTTCTGCACGTCTGCTGCACTAGAACATATCAATGAATTGAGTTTTAATCAAGAGTGAGAATCTAAGTTAAGAAGAGAGAGGGTTTGGCAACATTAGCCTATCTCGGGTGATGCTCCTTTGTCTGTATTCGCTGCTATAAGTATGTAAGTTTATTTTCCATTGAAAATTGAATCAGCAATCGTAGAACAGCAAAACTAGGTTGTTAGGCTCTAAATTCAAATTCTGATCCATAAGTAATTTGGATCATTGCTATTCGTCCATCCAATAAGCGAACATTAGCTTTGTTAACTGTTTTGATTTCGTACTTCCAGCATGAGTTTAAAGAAATTTAACACTTTTTTACCTAATTCCCGATCTGGTCCTGAAAAGTTAAAAACGGGGCGAAAATTCGTCTAGTAATCTAGAAATTTAGATTAAAATTTAGGGTAAATCAAATAGACTTTAACATTATAAATGAAAAAAAGTGAAAACTTACTTTTAAATACATTTCATGGAAATTACAATAAATTAAATCAGAATTTTCCTCAAATAAGGAGTAAAAGAAATGAAAAAAATATGTAGCGAACTAAGGTGTAAAAATTATATAAACTGAAATAATACGGGAATAAAAGGTATTTTCGTAACAGGTTTTGCGCCAGATTTATAACAACAGGAACCTACCGTATATTTCCCTTTGATTAGGGATATGAATTATGTAATACTTTATATGACGGTAAATCATCAGACGAATTTTGTTGATCCTTCTATGGTGCCAACATTCAGGCGATAGAATGTCTATTGAATCACTTTAAACAAATAATTGTGCGAAATATGAGAGGAACAACATCCGCGAAGCTGTCCCTCACAATGCTGAATTGTAGTGGCGATCTGTTAATGGGAACAAATTTCTGCCCAGATTGTGAGCTATCAGGACAGTGTGTGAATTAGAAACATGGACGGCAATTAATGTTGTTTTAAATCTGGTTACTGCAGAAAAAATATAACAAATGGTGGATGTTAAATAGGTCTGCTTCAAGGATCTCTTGAACTACTTTATTATTGATACATTTAAAGTACTTCATGACCATCGAGGGATATGATAGGTCCTATTTAAGACCACATCAGTGCGTTCGGTGATATTGTATAATTTAATACGATAATCTGTTAATCGTCTAGTAATAAATGTAAGTAAGTGTAATTTCTTTGTATTTATTTATTAACGTCCTGGTGCTTTTAGTGTCATTTAATAATAAGGTAATATTATCAGTTTTTTTTATTCTGGTCATGGTTTACGGGCTTTAGGTCACTTCTTTAGAGAATACCCAATAAAAATTAGAAGATTAGATATTACTATAAAGTTGCAGAAGGTTTAGGTAAATGCATTAAAATTTAAAAAAATTAATGTTTTGAAACCATCATTATATTCTTTGTCATATGTCATTAAAAATAAAATCTTTGGGTTGTTAACAATGTGAAATTTTGAAACAATATTACTAAAAGCCATTTCAGTCAATTGAATGTAATCATTCTTAAATATTATATTAAGTCGTTATGATTTTTTGATACTTGAGAAATGAAAAACGAGCAATGCTCTCGCCGGGACTCAAACCTGGACCTCTCGAACACACGCCGAGAGTGGTACTGAAAGAAGGTACTGAAGAGTGGTACTGCATGCAGAAGGCATGCAGAAAGGAGGGAGAAAATACCTTATAAATATTTAATTTATATACTATTATTCCTGTCGTTTCCGAAAATAAATTTATTAATCTAACCTAATTCATATGTGGACGCACCACGATTTTATATTTAGTCACATATGATGAATGGTGAAGAATATTATGAGAAGTAAAAAAAAATATTGCACATGTAAACCTTTACTCAATTATCAACTTATAAGATATTTTATTCTCCTTTCCGCATGTTCTCGTGGCGTAACTGGCAGCCCACTCAACCCGCATTCGGGCGGTTCGGAATTCGAGGTTCGGCGAGGGCATTGCATATTTTTCACGTCTCCATCATCGACATAACCTAATGATTCTACAAACTTAATTTCATTTTACCTTAATGAGATTGTCAGGTCCCGTCTGGGAAAATAATAAATGAATCAGGAGAAGGTTTAAAAGATCTTTTCAGTTAAGTCTTTAAACGGAAAATAAGGCTCAGAGCTAGGCGAGAAAATAATATTACGGTCAAGCTTTGCTGGCATAACCCTCTTTCTAAATTTTAAGAACTTTGTTTTAACTTTATTTTGTACCTAAAACAGATGTTTATTTGTTTTGAATTTACATCCTGGTGAGAGCTAACGAAAACCAGAACTGATAGTATAGTTCAAATAAAAAGATAATGGGTTAATGGCAGACTTAACCAAAATCTTCCGGTCAAAAATTTCTTATGCGTTTCATTTTTTATTTTGTAATCAGTATGCAGAAAAGTGATACAGAAGGAAAATCACCTCTTTTTTATGTAATATCCTAGC
>KK119360.1:121744-191493 GCA_000611955.2 Stegodyphus mimosarum | reverse complement strand
CTATTATTGGCGTAAATTTATATTCTACTTATTTAAATTTCTTATTTGCTTCAGAACTTCATTCTCATCGTCATTTGAACTCGCAGACCTGCTAATAATAAAAAGTTCAACCTTTTGGTTTAGAAATCGAACATTTCATGCAATTACAAGATAGCTAAAATGATGGAACAGTATTTGAAAAAAAAATGCCAAAATTCGATAATTATGTATGAAATTCTTAAAAGTTTCACTTAAAAATAAATATTATTTTTCGACTTATCCGATGCTGCAAAGATCGAAATACTACAATTTTTAATTTGATCATTAAACAAGTATATGTGATAAAAATTCAACACCAAATAGGAAAAAATATCTACAACGAATCATAAAGATATTCAGTGGAATACCACGTTGACATCACAAATATGTATGTATGAAATGATTTAAAGAAATCGGGTTTGTAGAAGAGGGTTAAAAGTTAGTTTTTTTGCTTTAAACTAAAAAAAATAACATAGAAACGAACCAATATAAACCCATATAAAAATAGGTGCAAAATACTAATTCGAATAAAAATGCTTTTAAAACTTTACTATTAACCAGAAAATCTTATTTGTATTGTGAATAGAAATGAAAGATTTTGGCTAAGAAACTTTAATTAACAAGTCTTCAAAACTTTAAATTCTCCAGAAAGCAAGGTGATTTGATAACAATAAAAATAGTCTCTTCATATGTGATTTTAATAATGAGACGTAATATTGGATAAAACTGAGTAATATAATGGGTAAACTGAGTAGCAAGAATGTATGTCTTGCTCTGAAAGCTTGGCAAGCTATATCACCTCAAAAATGGCAAGCTTGCATTTATGTTTCTTTGATCGGTAGTTGCAGAAATATGAAACAGTGGTCCTATTAAGACATGATCGGTTTTTTTAACTTAACCAGTGTATACCATTTAATATAAAACGAAAAGCATTTTCTACGCTTTAAACGGCTACGCTTGGTATCTGACGGCAAACTAGTTTAACGTTCTGAGTTTTTACACACATATATGTGCATATATGTGACAAATATTAAATTTCTTAAAGATTACTCATTGAGATACTCTTCTGCAGTGAGATCACAATTGAGCTTCATATGTTTTTGATTTCCTTACTCGTTTTCTTCCACATGTTATCCTTCTTTCTATGAGCTGATGATTGAATTCAGTCATTGATTGAGAAGTTTCAAAATCTCTTATTTAAGTTCGATTATTAACCTCATTTTTAATTTATGAAGTTTTGAAGTGTCTCCATGAAAGCTGAAATTTCTTCAATAAGAATGGTGTATTATGTACCTGAAATGTGCTCATAATTTGAAGTATTTACATTTGAATATCGTGGCATATGTTACGAATCAGTATGTTAACCTCTCTATTAAGTATCTAGAAATTTAAGTTGCTATAATTAGTAGCTGCTGATTTTTTATTGGAAAAGCTTAAAGTCAGTTTAAACGCTGACAGTTAATTTCTTTGTTTGTTAATTTCTAAATAACAACTACTGTAGTATGGATCTAACTTTCATTTTCGGTAAAGGCGAGCTTTCTCGAAGTCTTCTTTGAAACACTGCATTTGCAATCCATTCACAGTTTACAGTTATTCCATGGCCACAGTTTTCTTAATGCTGCTGGAGTTTTCAGTTCGGTTTGGCATCTTAAAATATCATCTGCATATGCTTGTGGGATCTTTACTATAGCATCCTATCCAAAATCGTACATCTTTTAATGTATTCCAAAAAGTAAAACTTAAATTTCACTTTCTGAAGCTCTTTTAAAATATTTAACAATAATAATGTCACCATTCCTATCATACGTTACCTTTCTTTTGTATTCTAGATTACGTTTTTAGAGCTTATTATTAAATAATCTTGACTAAACTATAGCAGGACATATAAGGAAAACAAGTTCTGTTGAACAGTGCTTCATCAGAATAACATCATCATAACACCATAACATCAGAATATTAATTGGTGAAACTATATCAAATGAAAAGTTTCTAAATAGGTTTTTCGTTTGACATATTTCTATGGATTAAATTGTCCAAGTGCGTCTTCTTTTCTCCTGGAGAAAAATCGAACTGAGTGACTTGTGGCAAGTTATGCCACAAGTTATGCCACAAGATCCCCTATCGTGGAGAAAAAAGCATAATTATACGTGGAAAAGGTTTATGCAATATTTTGTCTCATTGCCTTATTTATGAAAAGGTAAACAAGGTGATGTGCCTCTGAATCTACTTTATTTTTGCACTATTAACGGAACAGCATAAGAATGGCTGCTTTCTAGTTTGTAGGGGCAGTATCCAATTTCTCAGCAAGTGCTAATTTTCTTAAGAACAATTAACCATTCACTAATTTCAGTTACCTTTTAATCTCTAATCATCTAAAGCACATTCATTCCTGAAGTCGAGCCCTTTCGAAAGTTGTCTGGGTATGATTCAGTTCATTCAGGATAAAAAGGTAATCGTTTTCAGTTTAGTGAATCTCTAGCAGCATTTAGACGTTTAGAAGTATGCACTTCCGAATCGTGTTCCAGATGATCATGTGAGAAGTAATAATATGTTAACGTCTCGAGGAGTCGTGAGTTCTTTTCACTTTGTAAAGTTGTAAATGATCAGTGGTATTTGTGTTTGACATTTGGTGGTGTATATCAGATTCCCAAAATACTCATGTTATTTTACTAGTTTTGTAAAAATATTATTTTTATTTAACGTTTATTATTTATGTAAAAACATTATATTTCATATTTCTTTCAAACAAGCTTTAGTATCTTCTTTGAAGTGCTCTTTCTTTCGCCGAATCGACAATTACGAAGTTTACTATATATGAGAGTTTTGATCCTTAAGTGTTCTTTCTGATTTTTTTAAAAAAAGTTTTCAGTATGTGTATTGAATTTTGCAAATTATTTTATTTTTCACTCTATAAATTATATTAAGATTATTTCCTTAAATTTTATCCTACTACTTACATTTACAGTTAGAATCCAGCAAAGTAAAACTCAGTGACGTTCCACTCTAGACCATTCTATATAAATAGGGAGATTTGATATGCGATAGCGGTCTCTTGAAGCCATTGCTAAATGAGCGAAAATAAATATTCGGAACATCATCCGTGCGTTATTAGTATCTATTTTCTAAGTAGCATAGAATGCATAAACATTTCATGGGTTAGCCCAGCACAAAATGCAATGTATCTTCTAACATGAGCGTTTTTTCACAGCATTTAGGAAACGTACATCGTTTTCTTCAGATTTCATTTCCATTAAAGTTTAACCTTTTTGAAATGATGCCTTATTTGGTTTTAAGGAATCTCTTTTTGATGGCATTATGAGGAGAAATCACAGTGCTTTTGCATGACATAAAAGTATCGTGAAACCTCCCATGTGAAAGAGTACAAACTACGTGCTCTTTCACTTGCGGTCATCTGCTTGCATTGAGACATGTACTAATAACAAAATTTTCCATCCACTTCCCCCCGGTTGCTGCTTTAGATTATTTTTTCAGAAAGTAGGTTCTTAAAAATTCTGGAATAGAATGGCAATGAAGTAGATTATTATCTATGTTAAATCATTTGATTACATACGTCTGACAATGTAGAGTTTCGTATCCATCATTGACTCTCTATCAGTACTGTTTTGTCAAATAATACCTCTCATTCACATTACAGAGTATTTCAAAATGATTTTGTTGCATGTCATATGCGAACTAATAAGGGTTACATAAAAGCAGTTTTTCTGGTTTCTTTAATTTATATGTGCAAGTTAAGAGATTTCGTCTTTCGTATGTTAAATTTTGATCCAAACCGTTTGCAAAATATGCAGAAATATTGTAAATATTAATTTTTGTAAACCCTAATGAGTATTTAAATTTTTGTTTTCTTGAATTATGGAAACTGACTTACATGTATGATATAATCTTCTGTAAATGCGTAACACTTTCGAAAACCAGCAAAAGTATTAGAGGATGAACGTTAAGTTGGATTGAATGTGTTGTGAATGATATTTGCAATGAATCCTTATTCAGAATTCAGATACTACCTTATAACATCCGAAGAAATGTATTCACATCAGTAAAAGGTCTAGTCAAAAGCGGTCATCCTCTTTTGCACTGACAGTATAAATTTTGAATCATATAGATTATATCGAGATGTGAAACCTAAAACATAACCTACATTAAAAGAGCAGCCATAACTCAAACTGTTACTTAATATAGGATTTTTGGTTTAAAACAGTGATATTCTTTCTGCTGGCATTTAAATTCTTAGTCCATTCGTAAAACACCTACAGAGTTATTGATATTTCTTTTTGCTATGAGTTATTACTATTGCTTCAATTCTAATGATCGTTTTTAGAAAAAAAAAGTTGAAGAAAACGACACGATTACTTTATTTTTCATTGTGGAGCAAACTTCTATTTAAATAATAAGATAAGTAATTTTTGAGAGTGTATGACCATAGCAATGATTATTAACAGAAGAGCGGCATACTTTCGCAGTTTAGGTGATATCGACTTCTTTGGTTTGAGTTCTTTGCTCTTGAATTTATTCTTTTTCTTTTAGAATAATAACCTAAAGTCAGTAAAGGCCTTCTATAGAGTCCTCTTCAGACTTTTCTCTGTTCGGCCAGAGATTAATTTTAATAACGTTTGATTCCCTGTCGATGCATAATATTAATAAAATTTGATTCCACGTGGATACAATCCATCCATCGAAGCTCGAACTTTCTTCTGAATCGTTTTCAAAATGGTTTATAATTAGAAATTTTAAATGTTAAAATGAAGAACTTATTCGGTAAATGGGAACCTGCAAATTTTATGAGGGTTATTTAAATTCTATTTGATTATATCAGTTTCTTTATCTGATTTATCTAATTTTTATTCTGTCTATATTGCATAAGCCGCGAGTGTTTACAGCGCATTGAATTTATTATAGTAACTCTAGTTTCGTTAGTATTTATTAATTTCGTTAGAATTTATTAATTTTAGTTAGAATTTATTGTAGTAACTCTAGTTTTATGATATTACCTGTATAACTTTATGAGACTGCTTGACTTAACTAATCTTACTTAAATCAGTATATGATGTTATGAGAAATGTCGTATTCTCTTTACGCCAGCTTAGAACTGGTGTAAAGAAAGATTCCTGTTTACTTCTTCCCATCTAATACATTGTTATCAGTATTATTTTATTTACTTTAAAATAGTTTTATTTGATGTGATTTATATTTTCACAAATCATAAACAATAAATAAAATTTAGTATTTTTATAATAACAATTTTAACACTACATTAAACAATTTATTTTGGTAACTTGCTTTGTTTAATTGTAGTAATGATGCCCAAAGGGTAAAAAGTAGAATATTAATTTATACAATAAGTGTTTCAACTTTCTCAGTCAAAAGTTTTTGTAATAATTATGAATTATCTTTCAATTACAGGAGCAGGAGAATCTGGGAAGAGCACCATCGTGAAACAGATGAAGTAAGTAATTTATTTCTTCTTGAATATATACACACCATAAAATAAAAGCCCATATTCATGTTACCTGTGAACATGTAATGTAAAAATTCTGATGGGGACATTAAATGACTTCCTGTACTGCGTATTATACACATTTTTTGCTACATTTCATTTAAACTTATTTTCTCCTCATTCAATTAATTCAATTCTCACTTCGCACCAAGGCAAAAATACATAAAATCTCAAAACATGGTCATTAAAAATTGTAAAATAGAGAAAAAATAAAACACCAAATAGAATTAAAAAACAATTTTTACAATTAAAAATCCACGCAAAAACAAGCAGCTCGACCAACGGGCAGGAAGACAGTTTTTGGTGCACAAAATTGAAAATTTTCTTCCGATTCCACTTGGCAAAAAATACTGATGTTAGTGCACAAACTGACTTAATTTGTTATTCCTCTCAGACTTTCAAATGTAAACAAATGGGGCCTTCTTTAGGCTTAGTACCACTTAAACAACGTTTAAATTGTTGATTATTCTACAACTGCTGCATGCATATTAACTAAAGGCATAAAAACCTTAATCGGAACATAAAAACAACATATTTCAATCCCTTTTAAAGCAAAAAATGCACAGTTTACCGAACATATGAATAAAAAAATCGAGCTCACCGAGTCGGTTAACAGAGTGGATGTATACATATATATATATGTGTTTGATGGCACCGATTGCAAACAAAAAGGGAGCAGCACACCTCTATGTTATAGCAGTCCCATATACAAAATTTCAACGTTTTGGGACGAATTGTTTTTGAGTTATGCGAGATACATACACATGTACGTACGTACAGACTACACGAAAAAAATCTCTTCTGAATCAATTTTCAATACATTTTACAATTCGTTTTGGGAAAAAGAGTCGCATATTCTGTATGTGCATACAGATGTCAAGCAAAAACATTATTCAAATTGGTATTTTTTAAAATGGATATTTTCGTTGAAAAATGTACCCTCGAATTTTCGCGACTGCAGTACTTCCTTTACTTCCTACAAAGAAGCAAAAAGGATATTTTACTACCTTTCGAAAATATTTTTACTGTTCCTAAGGATTCTAATTTCGTTTCCAGTTACAAAAGTAATTTTAATACTATATTGAAGAAATAATTCCACTTTGTATTCATAATTTCTAAACATAGGGATTATTTATATGGCTAGAACAAGTGGTATTGAATAAAGAGAGAAAGGTAATAATGTCTGTATTTCATAATTTTAGTTTATTTATAGAAAAATCTCAATATACTCAAGGATACATTTAAGAATTTTCATCTCATCTGGTGAATTTACAAGTCTCGTGGTTTTTATATTTTTCTGAATTAGATCTCTTGCAAAAATTTCTGAATAATTTTGATTTTTTTATTACAGATTCTCAAAAAAATAAGGTTTTGACTTTTTCATGTCTAAATGAAGCTCAATGTGTACAAATTCAGTTTTTTCAGTACATTAAGTTTTTTTAGCAGTTGTTTTTAACGAATTGTTTTTTGATTAATTTTTACTCGATCAAAACTATTTTAATCCATTATAGAAATTTGCAGTGCATTTTATGAATAATTTCAGCTGGTAAGTATTGTATTCAATTTGTTTTAAATATATAAGTGGTACATTGCTAAGTTTATCTACATAATAAATCCCAGCAGTGCCCGACACATTAAGACCTCTGAATGAGGGTAGCACGACACGGGTTTGAACCCAGGTAAACGGGCTGTCTGCCTAGTGGGTTTCCGTGTTTCTGATGGGTTCTCTCTCATGTTTATTTATTTGTAGGTGCAATGTGAATACGAGCCAATCTCGTTTAGACAGTCTTCCTAGAAGTAATTCCTTTCCTTACAAAGATAGCCTTCCTGTGCTCTGCCAATTTCAAATAACCTAACCTGTCTACGCGATGATGTATACATTAATTTTATTTTCATCATGATGAAAAGCAATACAACAAGTAAAAGCTTTTTCTACTACCTGAGTTTTTGTTAAGGTTTTTTAGGCTCTCGCTGAGCTTGTAGTTGAATCTGCTCTTAAACGCACTTCTGCTAACATATTTTTTGTGTGTTTTTAATTTTATTATTAAATACTACTTTCTTCGCATTTAAGCCCAAAAAATTCAACAGCAAAATCACAGAAGTTTTAAAATTAGCATGTTTTTAGAATTCCCGATAGAGTTTAAGTATTGCCATACATTTTCCTATTTATTTCCAATCGTTTTTCTGTTTATTATACAATATTCAACTTTCTTATAAAACATTTTTTTTTGTCTTTTTAACTTTTTAAAATTTTCTTTTTAACAAATTACAATATGGGAACATTTGTAATGTTAATAAAAGGAAAGAAATAATTCCTCTTATTGTGATTTTTATATGTTTGCACCACGTAGCATGGAATGTTACAGAGATTTTTCTTTTTCAATGCATATAACTCTACAATTTTCCTGGTACATTCGTAAGCGATTTTTAATATTCCAGGCGTATACTCAGGGAATATTTTGAGATTGCCAGAAGATATTCCTAAAACCTTCCGAAGATATTCCAGTTTGTTATATTCGTCTAATCTACCAGATGGAATATGCTTGAGACGCTCAAGGTCTCAAGGCATATTCTTCCGCATTTAAAAACATCTTTGTTATATTCATAAAAAGGATAGGCGGCCTTGTAAACGAGTGGACTGCGATAGGTTCTTGTACAGAAACGCAAAGAAAGTTTTAAGATGCTGATATAGTAACATTTCTGCTAATAGCTTGAATATTTGAAACGTTCTTATAACATGTGAAGAATATCCATTATACAAAATATCCGTGACCTTTTAAAAACAGGACACCGAGAAGGACATATTCCATGTATACTGTATACATGGACATGTACATATAGTATATAATTTTAATATTATAGAACTTTCTTAGATTATTCTCATTTTATTTCATAATATCTCGGGCGTACTTTTGTGCTGCCTAGGACATTATCCTATCTAAACTTAAAAAAACATCAAACTATCAAACTTGAAATCAATGCACACATATCAAGGACTGGAACCAACGGCTACGAAAGACTTCAGATGTGCGTCCACCACAATGTTTTTATCATAGCTATATTTTATGAAAACAAGAAAGTTCATCAAATACCTGTCACGAAAGAATAATCGGCAAAATGATTACACTATGACAAAATGATGGTGCAATTGTCACCAGAGGAATATTTTAAGATGTAACAGATGGAGTTAGACCGCTAACAAAGTTCTCGCAGAAAAAGAACAGACAGACGCATGTCGAAAGTATCTTTCGACAAGCATTAAATTAGGAGAGAAAACAAGTGACTAAAAACCTTTTTCTGACTAAACATAAGAAGCGTAGTCTCTAGCTTGCTTCCCATTCCATCTCATAAAATTTTTTTTGACAAAAGAAATATGGAACCAATTAAAGTCCCTAAACATCCTTTTTGGCAAATAATAAAATAAAAACAAAAAGAAACAAATGTATTAAACTGAGATTTCAGATTTTAATTAAACACTTGAAATGAATCTTAAAATTTTATTCATACAGAGTGATGCATGAAATTAAACTTGAAGGTCGAAATCAGTACCTTTTATAAAATATGCATCCGTACATAAGATGTAAGTTAAAAAATCGACTTTTTAGGTACAGGAAACATCCATGCACAGATATGTATAGTATGTAAACTAATTAGAAGCTGTAGAATTACTGAGTTCTACGAACACAGGTTTGCTGAAATACGAAGCAGAAAATTATGAAGAAGCTTCCCTTCATCCTCCATCTTTTTGATAAAGATATTCCTAAAATAAATGCGATTATCATCTAATAAAAATCACGTCTAATGATTTAAACAAAACAAAACAAACAACAACAACAAAAAACTCTTCCAGACGCTTTCAATCCGTATATTACTGCAAGATTCTGTTATTAGCATTCGAATTTTTTTAGATTCAAATGATAATGAGAAAAATTTTTAAAAAGTTACCCATTCTTAACTTATTACATTATACATAAAATATTTCATTTTAAAACGTATTGTATTATTTTTTTAACATCAGTGTTAATAAAACATATTGATTATGAAAGGTATCAAAATGTTATTTAGAAATACACAATGGCTACTAGAAAACTACAATGGCGTGTAATAGTCTGAAAAGGTCAATCGAAGAGCGAGACAGGCCGAAAATGAGATGCTTTTCTTCCAGGAAGGAAAAGGAAAAAGAAATTTCTTGAAGAAAACTAAGAGTGATACACTGGCGAATTATATTACACAAAAATCAGAACTCTGCAAAATCGTAGCTTTGAAGAAAAACATTTCAAGATTTAACGCGTATTAAGAGTGGGGGGAAAATGCGTTGCATTATATTGCATTTCTTTTAAATTTAAAGAACCTGAATCTTTTCTCCTTTGATATATTTTTAAATAGCTTTTATGTGTAAAGACGCATCAAAAAGCTACCTAGAAACGCATGTATGCGGAAACGGTAAGAAATACAATTTCGTGTTTTTGGTGTAGTGCTGCGAAAAAAAAAGAAAACGAAAGAGTGCTATTTTTTTGTACTTTGTATACAAAGTGTAAAACTAACTTTTATACGCACTTGATAGTTGCTCTAACGAACGCATACGTCGTCCACACTACATCAAAACTAGGAATGTGCAAAGTGACAGCTTAAAAAAACACGTTGAAAGAGTTAACATGCTGTAATCTTAGAAAAAACACAGTTTACTTTTTGCAGTGTAATTCTTTTGTATGCTTCTTAAGGAATATGAATCTATTCATATTTGAATAGGTGCATCAAAAAGCTACTTAAAAGCCATTTTAAGAAAAAATGAGAAAACTGATGGTTTGAGGTTTTGGCATTATACGCTTATTGAAGAATTTGAATCTGTCTACATGTTTGCATAGGTGCATCAAAAAGTTAACTAACATTGCATGTATGTGACAAAAGCCAAAAATGTAGATTCGTGCTTTTGGTGTGGTTACGATGAAGGAATGATATCGCTTCATATACTATAGAGTGAAATTAGCTCTTATGTATTATGGGTCATTTGCGTCATATACTACAGTATGTAGAGTGTAAAATTGACTCTTATACTATAGATAGTTTTAAAAAAATGACTCATTCTATTGGAAACGAGTAAAAATCTTGCACTGTTGTGAGGGGTGTCTGTACTGAAAATAATTCCTCTGCAAGGAAGATATGAGCAGATATGTATCTAACGCATTATCTCCTGAGAAATATCATTTCCGATGTCATTCTATCGAGCTCCATCAGTGAAAAAGGAGGAGGAGAGGGTGTTCTTGGATCCATAATTCCGCCTGTTGACAATCCACTACTCTGAATAGACGAGCGGCATGGTTAGCAGGCTAGTAGAGAGGATGAGGAAGAAAAAGAACCGGCGGAAGCAATTCAACCCAAACGGTAGCCACCGCTGCAGAAGGGTGTGGCTGGACCGCGCATGCGCATAGGTCTTCGATGGAGGACTGCGATGACTGCAGCCCTCGCTACTGTTTAATGGGTCAAAAGGGGATGGGGGTGGTTCAGCGTTTTCGCGCGTAGCTTCTGCCTCTATCCCCAAGTAAAATTACGGCGAATTGATTCGTGGTCCATCTCTCTGCAAGATGAACAGCTCGAATTCGGAGTAAATCGCGCAAACACAATTTTTAAGAACATGCTCACTTGGTTTTTGTAAACGGGAAGATTCCATTTTGGAAGGGGAGATTACATGGGGTGACCGCCATTTTGTTTTAGAAGGTGTCTGTCTGATAAGAAGAAATATTAACGGCGGGAAAGAATATTAGGCGGTTGGATCATACATTTATCGAAAAAAATGTAATCTAACCATTTGCAAAAGATAGATTAGGATTTAAACACTTGGGTTAAAAGATCGCAATCGATAAAAATGGGCAGTATTAGTCATGGATATCAATCACAGTAGGACTGAGACATGATCACTGACGGTAATTCTATAAGGCATTTTAACTATCCGTATCTATTTATCAAAATTTAGGACAGAAAATATATCTATTTATCTGTAAGCAATAATTTGTTAAGCAACTGAAAAGTCAACAACATTACATTTATTTACCAAAACTGTAAATTAAATACCGTTCGAAATCAATTGCAAAAATTTTTAAATGCTTTTAAAGATAACTTTACTGAGTGGAGAATAGCTGAAAATAACCAGAAATCAACTGCAGTAATTTTACGAAAAATGCAACCAGATACATCATTGCTATTTGAGGAAGAAACTGAATGGTAAAATGAAACAATGTATCTTGGCGTTACTTTTAGTCAGCAAGCTTACATTCATACGATATTTTGAAACACTTATTCAAAATTTCAGCTTTACTTTGCAAGCATAAGCTATTATTAGGTAGGAAAGGCATATTTTTTATTAAAAGATAAGGTAATCATTTACAAAACAATTTTAAGACCTGTATTATAATACGCAACACCTATATGGGCATACGCAGCACCAATCAAAGGCACATCCAGATAATTTTAAAATAAGGCTCTTAGAGAGATAAGAAATGTTCTTTTCCACGTTAAAATAGTATAATATATCTCGACCTTAAAATTACGCCATTAAAGAATTTATCAGAAGTGGCTGCTAAATTTTATAAAAATATTGAAGAATATTAAAGTGCTTTTATTAGAATACAAACACACAAGCTATTCACTTTAATAAGACATCCGTATCATTTCAGTACTTTATTACTATACATATCAATAATTAATTTAAATTTATATTTAAAGTTCAGTAAACTCCATCTTTGATCGTAATTTTCAAATCTCCACTTACACATGCAAGACTTCATAACTGTCTGTTTCTTTGCATTCTCACATGCACGCATACTGGCCACAAATCTTTATACGGAAAGAAAAGACAACATTACCACATCAAGTGGACAAGAAAGACTACATCAAGTGGGAAAAAATGGGGCGATTTTAGCCCCCCTTTTTTTGGCAGAAGGCATATGGTTTCAGTATTAAATCTAAACTATTTATTTATTTCGAAATAATAACTAGCTAATAGCATATTGTTAAAGAGTAAATCTTAGGTTGCAATCATATTTCAAATTAAGATATCAGAACAATGTTTCTTTGAGTAAAAAGAACAAAGCTGAAACTAAAATGTTTTTTAAACGTCTGAAATTTCTGATAATAATAACTTTAAAATATGAAATCTGAAAGATTATATTCATTAGGATATCATTTTCATTAGAATACGTTTAATCGTTTTTGAAACATTTGTTGTCATTTTCACATTTGCAAATACTCAACTATTTTTTTTAAACCTAGATTTCTTCTAAGTTGAAATTTTATTTAAATCTATTTAAAACTACTCTCCTAAAACAAAAGTTTCCATGATTTATAATGGCTATAGTAATTACAGTAATATTTTGCTGATAATTATTTTCGTGAGAAGCATTTGAATATACATAGAAATTCTTAAGTTAAGAAAACATTTCTGTATGCATTAAAATGGTGGATTTCTTAGCGAAAAAAATGGGAAATTAAAATTTTACAGTAGGCTTCCAAATGTCTAGGTTCTAATACTGCATTCCACTCAGATGAAATCATCCAGAAAAATCAGGGTAATTGTAGTGCTTTTTTCTATTAACTAAGCAAAAAGGCAACTTTAGATTTAAATTTAACACTGGCTTATTTTTCCTTCACTTTGAACCAAATATATATTTAGGATAATCCAAGTGGCGAAATTTGTTTCTTTATTTCTCGGTTTTTATTTCAAAGATTTAATTCAAAGCTTTAATTTCAAAGGATTTTAAAACAAGTATTTTTTTTTATTTTCGCAAAACAAGGTACAAAACACATTTTCTTTTTGATGAAATAAAGCAAAAAAATTACCTTTTATTTCCTAAGTTAAGAATCCACTTCTTTTCAAAATAAAATAATGGAATTAAGGTTTTAATTATCAGAGATGTAAAACTAAATGCATAATTTTGTTTTTATTTTTCGGTGCTAAACTGAAAAAAGGAGAAATGCTTTTTAACTTGAAAATAATAAACCGCTTAACCTATATATATGCATTTAACTAAAACTAGGCTAAGAAATAATTTCTTGATTAGTACAGAATTGCAGTTTATTAATAAACAAGATAATCTGATATAAGATGAACAAAATGTTCTTTTTAGGTCATATTTAAGTTAAAGAAAAATTAAAAACACGCAAGCAAATAAATAATTTCAACTGTACTTAAATAGAAAGAACAAGCAATCTAGATAATTGAAGTTTCGGAAAATTGAAATCCGGAAGACTATATAAGAACAAAATAAGGAATACTTTATTAAATATTTTTAATGCTATCGAATTCTATTTGGAGTAAATATAAATTTCTTGCTCATTTCATGAGATCTCACGTTAGCTGACAATAAATTATCTCAGAAATACGTGAATCATTAGAGAAGTTAGGCAATGCTAAGCTATGCTGAAGTTGGAGCGTTTGTGCTTCTGGCCTGAAATGGAGAATAGACCCGCTGAAAAGAAGTAAATCTTTCAGAAAACACACGCATTTACGATTATTAAATATCTAAAGGTATAAGGTATTTTCTTCCTCCTTCGTGGTATAATGGTTAGGATACTCGGCGCGTATTCAAGAGGTTCAGGTTCGAGTCCCGGCGAGGGCACTGCACATTTTTCACGTCTTTCTGCTTTAAACAAAATCTTATTTATTCTATCTTATTAAGTTAAGTATTTCAGTATCTTCCTGAGAAAAGATGTGATTCTGGAAGTATTTCTAATGGAAAATAGCTCAAATCTGAATCGAAATTGCTTAGGAAATTTACAAAGATGCACAGCAGCCAGCTAGCTCAATTGCCGAGAATTGAACTCAATTGAAGGTTCAGATACTAGTATTTCATGGCTTTATTTGTGTTGCCAAGAGGGAACTTGCAAGCACAGCAAGAAAACAACCAGAGCAAATTACACTAATTATATTAAACAAGACATGTCATGAGGAACCATGAATGTCTTGCCGCCATCAGCTTCATCTCTCAGCAGACCGAACCCACAGAAATTTTTAGAGCTTATTTCCAAAACAATGTTTACGCAGTGGACATCTCTCAATACCAAAACACTTTCATTTTAAACGCTTAGGATCTAGGTATACGCTTAGGAATAGGGTTAAGTAACTACGAATAAGATCGGCTATTGTTTTATTGTTTAACAACATGACAGAGATTCTCCGCTTAGAAAGAATACGGTTTATTTACTCGTAAATACGAAGGAAAAGGTAAAAAACAAGAACTTATAAAACATCGAAAGTATACGGCGCAATAAATGCAGCCAACAACAATTATTGCTATTAATTTAACTTTTAGACTGTAACTAATCATCACGATTCAGCACAGGACTTGCTTCTTTTTGATTTTCAATATATATCCTAAGGCACTATCTTATATGATAATATCCAACTCACTGGGAAATGCACTAATACACTAAATACAATCAGGAAAATTATCTCCCTGAAATAGCGGTGAATTACTATTACCAAGCAGTATCATGGAACATAGTCTTTGGGCGCTTAACTGGTTGACTGGCAAACTCGTCGTAATCGAATATTTCCCGAAATTCTCTAAAGTCAGATAGAAATCTTGTCGATTCCTTTGTTATTAATGTCTTTTGAAGTTATATGTGCAGTAGACAAGAGAAGAGAAATAACTGCTTCCATTTCCAACTGCTTTCATTCTGTACAGGATGCTCGATCTCAAAATCATGCCGCATTTGTGATGATTCGATGGCACTTCCTTTTAAATTACTAGAGTCTTTTTCTATACACGTGTTTCACAATAAAGTAATGAAAGCAGAAGCAGCATACATGAAAATGTGTCTAGTTATGATTTTGAAGATTAATAATTTGGAATTGATGAGTAGCACCGAATTCCTACCATTTTTGCGATTTGGCTCGCCAGACCAGTATTCACCATATTTAGCCCAGAAGTGATGCGCTGTTTAAAGCTGAAATTTTTATCAAGCAGCACACCCGGGTAATTACCTGAATTTGTATCACTTATGCTCTTTCCACACATACGGAGGCTTGTGTTAGCTTGAATCTTCACTTGCCTACAATGAATTTAAACCTTCATTTATCATGCCACTCAGTGTCAGCTAACGTGCTGTGCAGATTTCTAAAGACCCTATTCAAAGACCTTGTGAATACTGCCGCTAATCAGCACAAATCGCACATTCGTAGTTCATCATCGGAATGTTGTGGATGAAGTTGAAAAACAAAGCAGGTACGAATAAGGAGCTCCTGGTTGAAATGATATTAGTGACGAAGGAGCAAGTCCCAATTTTGCCTTGATAGATGCGAACACTTACGTAGTTCAATCAGACTTAACGACACACAGTTTTTTTAGGTGGAAAATCATATTCTGTCGTTTTCGCGCTGAGTCCCGCATGCCTGATATTGTAAACGAATTTGCCAGGTCCTGTTTGAATATACAGGAAACAATAGGCGTGCCATTTTTATTGCGGTTGAACTGTACTAACTATGTGTTAAATTAATATCTGTGTGGAGCTTACCGAATCCACCAGTTACAGGAACGATAATTTTTGCGGATCTAGAAATGAGCTATGTTTCACATTTTTATTTTATCAAATGAAGTAAAGCTACATAATACGATACGGCGTGTACAGTACGCAGTACGTTCACAACAGTATGACTGTCCTACCGTCCATAATGACTGTGAAGAAACTTACCGTCTGAGACAATTATAACGAGAAACAGACTTCGCCATTTCTTAATAGGCTAAAATAAAAAAGATTTATTAATAAGTATTTTCTAGGGATAAATCCTTAGAAATCATATTAGGTATCATACTGTTGTTTTGGGTGTAATGAATTCCTTTCTTAATGCGCTCTGTATCTTAAGAAATTTGAGATATTATTATAAAAAAAGATGAACCAAAGTATATGCACTGTAACATTAATTTTCCTTGGCATAACTGAAATGTACGATAATGCAGATTCTTAAATAAAAATAAGTAAATAAACTTTTTGAAGTTGGTTTTTTACCTTTAGAATTAATCAGGTGCGATAAATATACTAGTGGCAACAGCTTCTACCACAGAATTAAAAAAATGAAATTATTTACGATTCAGATTAATAAATATTTTTATTTTGTGCAATAAATGGTTAGCTGACCCACTAAAAGCGTATCTATAAAGTACAATCAGTGAATAATTTTTTGTTCCCAACTAATCTCGATAAATAATGAAGATAGTCCGTGAAGCGGTATTTATTAATAATTGAGTAGAATAATAGCATAATACTGCCAAGTCAAGCGTTAAGAAGTGAACGTTCAGAGTCAATGCCCGAAGAACTAATGACACTCATTGTGGCCATTTTCAAAGTTTGAAGTACTGTTGTATTTTTAACTATGTTTTATTTCAAGCAGTCTGAAGATTTGTTTAAGAATGTGTATTTTGCATGTACGCGCTAAAAGATAAAAATGTAGTATCACCGGCATCATAACAAGAATGGAATCTGAATCTGTTAACATAAAAGATGCAAATAGTATTCTAATAATGTCCATTAACTGGTCAAGAACTACGTTATAAACAGCACCAAATTGTATTTGTACTGATTCAAGAAATCAAACAATATATGACTTGTCTCGGAATTACTGCATTCTTCCTACGTATTCAGAAGAGCACGAGATTCTTCCTAAGAAAGAAAGGCCGAGAATAGCGTGTAACCCTAACTGGAGGCATCAGCAAAAATTCAGCGTCGGAAGCCGGAAGAGGAGTGAGTAGATAGGAAGCCGAAAAGGAAGAGTACATTAATCGAAGTACTTATCAATGTTACAGATTAATAATAAGGACGTCAATTTGTTTTAGTCATCGTCTAGGTTTCCCTTTCTTTGTTATTAAGATGTTCAGTAATAATCACCAATAGAATACTGGCATAAATATATGACATCAAAAATCACGAACGACTCAACCTCATTTCTTTCAATGATAGTTTAATTTGTTTTTCATTTGTCACTAGAATATTCAATGATAATCCCTAATGGAACGCTTTAAATAATCTTTGTCCTCAAAAGTCCCTAACAGGTGACGAAAACCATAAACAATGGGTAAAAATGAAACAAATTTAAATACTGATGACCAAGTTTGACTTACATAAAAATGAGGATTAAATAAAAATACTCATGTCTAAATCTGACAGTAAGAGATGTTATTTGTCGTATTATATAGCTTTGTCAAATTTCATAGATCATTACTTTTTGATCCAATTTAACAATCAAATATTTGTCAAACTGAATGAAAAGATGACGCCTAACTTTTATAACCCTTTTAAAAACCCTACCATTTTTTACATACAACCTAACATTTATACACTCACGTTTGTGAAAATTGCAACACCAAGAAGGAATCGTCATAATTGAATGCAATTTAATACACAGTTGAGTGGTAGTGGTACAAATAAATGATTAAATGTTCAAAGCAAACAAACAAGAACAAGAGATCAGAATCAGTATTTTGTGTGGCCACCACGCGCCGCAATAAGTGCTGCTACACGACGTGGCATGGAGTCAAACAAAGTTTGAATGTCTGACTGAGGAAGAGCATTCCATATCGTTTGTACGCGTACCCAAAGTTCGTCTGCAGACGCAACAGGACGAGGATCACGAGCAAGACGCCGACCAATGACATCCCACACATGTTCAATTGGCGACATATCCGGGGAACACGCAGGCCAAGGAAGAAGCTGTACCTGCTGCGCTGCAAAGAAGGATTTAACAATCCGAGCAGTATGAGGGCGGGCATTGTCCTGTTGAAATACAGCGCCTGGCAAGCTTTGAAGGAAGGGAACAGCTTCGGGCTGTAGAACTTCACGGATATACCGGTTGCTGTTCAGATTGCCCACAATTCGTAGCAATTGAGATCGTCTATGATATGCTATGGCGCCCCAGACCATAACTCCGGGTGTTCGTCCACTGTGGCGTTCGATAATGCACTCCGGAAGGTGGCGTTCACCGGCATAGCGTCTGACACGAATGCGGCCATCATGGTACCACAAATTAAAGCGGGATTCGTCAGAAAACACGACATGCTGCCAATCAGCACGCCAGTCTCTATGCTGATTGGCCCATTGTAGCCGCAGGCGGCGATGGTCGTGCGTTAGGGGGATCCTGTATAAAGGAGTCCGTGCGCGCAGTCCACACTGCAGCAGACGTCTACGAATTGATGAAGCACACAATGAAACACCTGTAGCTATTGACCACAGTGCTGCCAATTGTCTAGAGGAAGCTGTACGGTCCGTCCGCGCCATGCGGACCAGGTGTCTATCATCGCGAGCTGACGTCACATTTCGGGGTCCACTCCCGGATTTCCGAGTTGTCCGACACTCGTCCGTCCACTGCTTCCAAACGCGCATCACTGTGCTGCTGTTACGCTGCACACGAGAGGCTACTGCACGATACGACAATCCAGCTTCACGAAGGCCGATGATTCTCCCTCGTTCAAACTCTGTAAGTTGTTCAAATCTCGCTCTCTTTCGTCGACGAGGCATAAGTACAGATTGAGTTAACGTTTACCACTAGCAGATAACCACCGATAACCATACACGCCTCGCTACAGCCGTCTATTTATTCGGATCCATCAGCCGTTCAGAGGGCGCTGCTCAGCATACGCATGCGCTACGGATTTGCAATTCTAATCATTTGCATATCATGCGCTACTTTGCATTTCCTGAAAATTTCAGCTCACTCGCGTAAGTCCTTCATGGTGTTGCAATTTTCACAAACGTGAGTGTAAAAAAGAAATTGAAACGTTCTACTTTCTTTAAACTTTATAGCAAAAGAAAACATATTTATTCCGTGCTAGCTTAAAATATGTTTGTTATTCAGATCATTTTTTGACCTTTCTTGTAGAAGCCATTCAACGTATCTTATTCATATATAACATCATATAGTCAAAATATAGTTAACTTTTTCCTATAAAACATCTTCACATATTCTGGACTTCTTATAATCGGGTTGTGTAGCTATTGTATATGAGCCAGTACCAATTCTTTTAATATATTACATTTTTACCTGCGTTTGAAATCACATGTTAGTTACAGAAAACCATAATTTCTTACAATTGTATAAGGAACAGATGTGGAATACTTTTGAAAGATAAATATCGAGAAAATTTAAACTACGTTTAAGGCTTAAAAGCTTTTATTTTCATAAATGCAATTCCTTTATAAAAGAGAGATGGTTCGCAAAACACGAAAAGGAGATTTAAACGCATCCTTCATTCAAACACGTAAAACGTTCTTTATTTGTTTATCTGCGTAGCCATCTCCCAACAAAACTTGGCTTTTGGGGATTTTTTGTACTCCTTTTTGAAGCACTCGTTGAGAGATATCCGAAGGGGGTGGGATATTTTTAGCAACTATAGCAAAAGACGTTCTGCTTCATTTGTTGTGGACGCTCAAGTTCTGGTGTGGGCGTCTGAAAATAAAATAGGCCACGATGCTGAAACGGTTATTTTCCTTTGTAGGAATTGAAAAATTTCCAGGAAAATCAATGAAATTCTGTACGTTAGGACAGTTAACAGAAAATAAATCGTTGTTGCTATCCTTAAAAATCAGTCTTTGATTTCTTTCGAGAGTTAAAGTTATCCTCTAGAACTTTCCATATTATTGATTGGAATAGAAATAATGATAAACTGATAAGAGTACTCGAGATTATTGATTGAAATAGAAGAAACCATGCATTGATAAAGACGATATACAGGACTGCTATATACTTGTGCTAATTAATACGTAAATATATTCCTGTATCAAAGATAAAAAAAACGAAAGACAGTCCGAAAATGGCCTTTTGTAGTACATTGTAATGAGCATTTCAAAGGCTTTAAAAACACTACACTTTTTTTAAAGCAAGATTTAATCAAATTACTAATAAGAATTTAATATATTAGTTTTCAGTATTCTTTTTGTGAAATATTTGTTAAGTGCAGTTTCTTTTTTTTGGGGGGGGGAGCAGTCACTGAGTCTTTTCACTGGACAATATGAAATATGTGGCGTCATTAAAATCATGCTTAGTTTACACCCTAAATTGTCTACATATTTTAAGTTTCACCGTAGCTCCTCCTTCCTCTTTTACCTTCATTTCTACGTTGCCACTATTCTGCTGCGTTCTCTTGGTTTTTTGTGCTTTCAATCTAGTTTCTGCATCAAGAACGTCTTTTTCTGATAAAATTCTGCAACCTTAATCATTCTTCTCGCTCTGAAGTATTCCGCTCTTTCTTTTCTCGCCCTGCAAGATCTAACTATCACCGTATTTCAGTTGAGTTAAGGTGCAGAGTTCGAAGCTGAAATCGCAAAATATGTACAATGGCCTTTTAAAGATTCAAACTCCAGACCTTCCAATTATGAGGTGAGGATATAATTGGGCAAGGCGCAAGAATTCACCATAGGTCTACAGAGTCCCATCCAGGGTTGGAAAGAACGGCTAAGTCATTCATTCGTGTGACTGCTCGCCGATGCGATCCTTGCAGGGGGAGTTAACAGGAAATAGTCTAACGTCACCATGATGCATCCGCTCTGACTTCGCCTTTTTAAAACTGGCAATGTGAACATCCGAAATTAATTTTAATCACGTACAGAGTTTTCTAGTAAAGCAGTGTCAAAGTCAAACTGGCGACTTTTGAAGTAATTGTATGCTGCTTGCGAATATATTTCCCGTAAATTAATTAGGAACATTATGACAAACATTTGAAGGAAACGTTTAAGATTTTAATGGTTTGGAGTCCAGTTTTACGTTGCATTCAGTAACAAAAACGAATGTGACTCTTCTGAAAATCCAGAAATAGAGTTAGTTAATTTACATTGTGATATAAGTTTTATGCAGATGAAGAAAAGATAATGTATTTCACAGTTCTTTTCTCTTCATGATTTAATAATAAATGCACGCAGGGGGGGGGAACCTGCAACTTTTAAGAAAACGTAGCGTATTTTATCTATTATTTTAAAATTAATAAATAAGTGTTATTAACTTTTTAAACGTTATAAATGCCTACACTAATAAGATCTTCTCTTCTACATTAAAGCTATTCTTTCATTCACAGTTTTTTAAAGGTTTTTTCTTTTCAAATTTAAAAGGTTTATTCCTTTGCTGCGAATTGCGTCTTTGCAGTCAGTGTCAACGTGACTACGTCATCACTCCTCACTTCCTGCTTCAGCGAAAAAGCTCTATGAACTAGCCCTTCTCTTCTAAATCCTGGTGCCACCGCACTAGCTGTGTAGTTCCACTTCAATTCTGAGGAATAACACTCCGGAGGGGGTCCGAGGGTCTCCGACATCTCTTACTGTACCGCTAACTATTCAAGCGGATTTTCAGCTCGTCGTGTATTTTGAAGCATTGTACGCTTACAAACGTCCGCGCATCTGAGCGGCCTTTTCAGTTGTCAGCCTGATGTGCTTTCCAATTACACAACGAAGGCAAGCGGCAAGAAGGAAGAAAAAAACCTTAGAAAGTTAATCCTCAAACATCCCTGACGAGGTTTAGCTTTTTTCTAACTTCCATTAGTTCAAATGAAACTACTAAATAGCTGTTCAAGTTGAATGATACAATAAAACATATTATCTTGAAGTTTGCACAAATAAGAATTAGATAAAATTATTCACTTCTAAATGCGCAAAGTTTTTTAAAGGAAAATAAAAGACAAGTTATTTCCACACTAACCGACTGATGACAGACAGTGACTCAGTATGGTCTCATTAAAATCTAAACTACAAGCCAGCAAACGCATGCATACTTACCTATAACTCAGTGGCCGAGGAGCCAAACATAGGCTAAGTCAAGTACGTACAAGTACTTTGATCGTACAAGTGAAGAAACAAAGGCTCGAAAATTAATTTGCTCTCTCTTGTTTTTCCTATTCACTGTGCAAACAGGGAATCATAAATATTTTGCATTAAAATTTGTATTTTCCGGACAAGAAAGAAATGGCAGGACAGAAATAACTTATCCAAAGCTCCTTGGGAAATAAAACTCTACAGCATTTTAAAACCTTTGATCATCAGACATGATGTCAACACGATTCAATGCTGCCACCTCTTATTATTAGATCCTTCTTCTTTTACAATAAGAAAAAGTACGGAATTTAACTATTTAGGTACTTAAATTCCTTTTTCAACTGACGCTATCGGTAGCAATCTAAAAGGCAATTTAAAAAGTTAAATCCTTGAGGCAAATTTTTACCTGAAGAAATTTAAATCAATTTTTATTCAAAAGACCAAAATTATTTTGTTCAGGCGAAATGGATAAAGGATATGTAGGCTTTTAAGCACCGCTGTAATCTATAGCTTAACATCTTTGGCAATGTAATGTAAGAATGAATGCCAGCAATGAGAGTTAATTGACGAATGCCATTCTATAATTGTGACATAAAAGTAAACCTTGCCGGCCTTTAAATAACATTTAAAATAGCTAATCAACTGAGAGCACAATTAATACAATTCAAAAGATCCTAGTCCAATTTATTTTCGCATGTGCATGGCATTGCAGCAATCTGAGCTCCCTGTTAATAGTAGCCATATCTTGTTAAAAGCTATCAACCTCATATTAGGGGGAGAGAGATGTAGTAGAGATGCAAAGCAGGTAGTGCCATCTACAAATGAAACATAGAATCAAATGGCTGACAAGAAATGTTGTAAACATAAGCTTTGCTTAAATAAAACTAATTCCAAACAAGGCGCCTTATCTATATTAAATTTATTTGGCATTCTTTTCCAGAGAAGTTTATGAAAGCCCATTCAATTCACTGAGAAGTAAAGTTCCATAGAAAACAAATATTATGCTTTATATGGTACCCATAAAGAGAAGCTTCCAGTTCTTAAAATATGCGTTACATAATAGTAAAACCAAATATCTTACCTGATTTTAGTTAAAATTATTGCACAGTCTTTCAAAACCACTGTGTAATAAGACTCATCTAAATGTATGGTTTTGCCTTAAAAAGTAGTATAAATAACGGAAGTTTTCATACTGTGACAGTTTGAGTCACATGACACCTTTTAGTAAAATGTAAGAAACGCTCGTTTTTATTCACGTTTCATAGAAGAAACGTCATTGAGATGTATATTTTTCACAGTCGAATTTAGTAGAAAGTTTCATTTGCATAAAAGATGCAAAGTTTTAAAAGATAATTTTTGCGCTGTATAAACATGATTATATAATGGGTTTCTAATTCCTATTTTTATAAATTGTAAAATTCATTTTTTTCATTTAACTTAATTAAATCTTCATACGAATTATTGTTTATTTTCTTTATATAAAATGGTTTAAGTAACAGTAAGTATTTTAAGGACCAGTTATCATGTTACAGAATCGGATATTGTTTTAGCCAGGTATTGAAACACACTGTGCATAGCTTTACATTACTGTGCATAGCATTCTGTAATTCTATTTCCCAGAGATATAATATCCTCAGAAATGATGACAGATGTAGGTGGTGCATTAAGTTTAGTCATCAAACATTTGGTTCTGGAAGGTACAGGAAGACTATACTGAATGTAGGAAAGAGAACAACAAAATTTGTGTCAGTTAACTCCCTTAGTCCACATGTCTTCTGTTTGCTTGACCCACTGCCTAAAGTGAAGTACAGCTGTATCAGCTGCTCTAACGGATGTGAAAGTCTCGAAATTCGTCAAAACGCTTGACTGCTTGTATTCATGAATTATTTTATTGTACAATTCAGAGTGGACATAAAATAATGCCATAAATTTTAATCGAAACACTATTTTATAATTTTAATCGTATTTGTCTTCAGATATTGCATAAAGGAAACAATGAAAAGTAATTTAGATTTTTTTTTACTGTTTCTCCAACAGAAATTATTTTCAATTTCTTACGTAATGTAAAAAAGGTGTTAATATGGAGCTTTTCTTTAGAGGTGATGTGGTTCAAAGCGAACTTGCTAAATGCTAAGGATACTTGTATCTAAGCAGACTATAATATTATATCCCATTACTAATATTAAAATAAATCAGCATTTTACGTCAGTGCTAACATTAAAATAAGTCTTCATTTTGCGAAAACATAATTACACCACGCTAAATCACCTTGTTTATGCATAAAATTCATTGTAATATTGTAGAGTCAGTAGGAGTTTGAAGCAGGAGACGTGAAAAGTGCTCGGACTCGAACCTAGACCTTTGGAATGCGCGCTAAGCGAGCTAACCGCTTCATCACGAAGGAATGCAGAAAGGATGGAGAAAAACAAGCATTTAAAGGAAAAGAGGAATAGAACCATTACTTGTTACTCTTCGTAGATGAGTCTGGAATGATTAACCGTCTATAAAAATGCACTTTATAATTTCTTCTGAAGCTTCTTTTCGTTGCCCAAGCAAATGATAATGATTCTGACCCTTTATTTCGATATTTTGCTGTTATTAGCAGTTTATCTCACTGGATATTTAATACTCATATGTGTAAAAGCTGCCATCTTGTCTGAAGAATGCATAGAATTTGAGTACCGAATTAAATCAATAGTACTACTCTTTATATGGAATGTCTTTTTGATTCATTGTAAACAGACAACTTTTTGTTATGCTATAAAAATCAATAGTGTTTTTTGGCTGCATTAGAAAATTTAAGAAACTGCTATGATCTAGCTGTCTTAACTACTAATCTATATTTACAAATTTGAAAATTTAGTTTTAGAGATGGATTGTAGAAGCAGCTAGGAATGACATATTTAATCTATCTTATTCATGAATATATTACTTCTATTATATTCAAAATTTAATTTAAACTTTATTAAAGCGGTTTAATGCTCTCAGGAAATACATTTAAATTACTCACAAAAGTAAAAGAGATACCCGAAATCCTTGAAAAAACGGGTGTCAGGACTGAGTGTTCTATGCATACTTTTGGCGAACATCTTCGTGAAGTAGTTAAAGTCCTGATCTTGAACAGGGAGCTGAATGCAGCTATGTTCTATGGTAGAATACTGTGGTTAAGTGGTAGAATAACTGAACGTACGAAGGATTTAAAATCCTCTTTTATTAAATCACTATTATTTATAGCCACTTTCCAACTCGGGAGGGATAACAGAAAATAATGACCGCATTTGGGTCTAACTTGAACAATCAAATAATTTAAAATAAAAATAGAAATTAAGTAGTCGTTGCTCACAGAGCTATGAACACGAGGTTGGCCTCTAAACTAAATGGTGCGTAGCAAGATTTAAATAATACTGACGCACTTAGAATTACTTCAATTAAGTAATAACGTAACAGCGCTACGGCTTAGAATTTAAATACTAGCTGGTCAGGCGAACGTCGAATAGAGTAACAGTAGTCTGAGACTAAAAGCTCTCTCACACTGAGAGGTTCCTACCTCTCGCTTAAATATAACTTGGTTCCATTTCAAATTAGCATAAAGCTGAAACGCGCGCTCATTCTAACGGGAAGTTGAAATAAGAACTCATAGGAAAGGGAAATTAAAATAAAACTTCGTTAGTTTAAACTAAAATCTTACACGGGATTCCAGTTCCCGAAAAGAAATCAGCACACTTTTCCAATGTTATAAGGCAAAAATAGCAAAATTAAATATGGTTTGTTTGATATTGAAACTTATGCCATAAATTCAATCCTTCAGACACATGGGAATAATGATTTAGAAATGCAGATGCAATAATTAATTGAAGAGTTAGAAATTAAAGAAGAGGAAGTTGATATTGCGTTATCGATTAGGGTACTAACAGTGAAATCAATAAAAAAGCTACAAATAGATATCTCATTTAAAGTTTCAAAGCAATCAATTTTTTTAATTATTGTTATTTTTAAACAATATTTAAAATTAAATAATTACTGGCACACAGTTTCCATAAACTAAAACCCTTTCAACTATTTAGTGATTACTGAAAATTTCGGAATGGCACTACTGTATTCATACAGACGTTTTTTTAACTTTGCTGCAGTTTACATCCGAAAACTTAGAAGTTCTTTCGAGCGTAAAGTGAGTCATTATCCACGTTTGTTCCGCCTCAATATCCATTAAGAAGAGTTGCCACTGTAAATGTACTTCCACTGCACATTCAGTTTGCTTGACAAAAAGCCATATTTACAATCCTTTATGCTGTTTTCGTGGAGTAAATGAGCAGTAATAATATGAAAATCCTGTTTACAACGTTTGACAGCTTGGGTATTCCTCAATTACGTTCCACAAATCTGGCTCTTTTCTTGAAATTAAATGGCGTTGGAAAATTCATTTGCTTTAAAACATTTTCTGGAGATTTTTTTATTAGGACTATGTGCATGCTTGCATGAAAATCTCCTTAATTATTAAGCTTCAATTATTAAGCTATTAATTAAGCTTCCCTCGAAAAATAATTTTTTAATATGTTAGTTAAATACTTTTTATTTTAATATGCAGTTTTTGCAGCGTGAGAATGCCTAATTGTCAGAAATTATTATTTTTGTACCATCAATGGTTACGAAATAAAAATTAAAATTTTACTTTCTGAAATATCTAAAAGTACTAACTAAGCTGCAAATTTCACGTATTTCAAGTAAGCATGCTGTTTAAGACTTAGATATTGAGTTTTTAATAAGATGTCTGCGTTCAAATATTTATTTGGGATATTTCTCATCTTAAATTACTGCTTATCTCTTTTAACCGAATTTTAATCTGTTAACCTAGCAATTTACGTATAAAAAGGAAATTCAGCAAACAAAATTTCAATTTTTTTAAGAAATAGAATTAAAGATATTTTATTTGAAAGAGCAAAGTTAATTATTAGGATTTTAGTGAGCAGCATACTTTTCCTTAAGTGATTGATGTATTTGTGCAAATATATTTTCATATAACGCCCTTTCGAAATATTTAGTAATTAAACTGATGTTCAATATGATTTTATAATTGGTTTGTAAACTATTAGGGCTTTAAGACAACTTTTGTATTTGTTTATAATCTACTGACTCTTTAAGGTTTTGTGATGTACAATTTTAATGCTTTAATCCGTGTCCCTTAAACTGAGGCTCAAATAACCTCTTAATTATTATTTATTTTGTTGGTTTTAGCTCTTTTTTACGATGCTGGCGATAACTGTTGCGTAAATTAGCTTTAAAATTGTGTAACCTAAACTAGATTTTTAGGCTGAATTCAAATTGTCTAGTAACATTTAAATTTAGAGCTACATTGTAATAGTGTAAGTATTTATAAAAAGTATCAATTTCATGCATGAACATCAGCTGTTTTTCCCCATAGAAAGTACTTCATGAAGCTACCCTTCGCTTATGCAAACCGCCTCTCATGATCTTTGCCGTATGTTAGTAAATAAAAAATCCAATTTCATATAATTTGGAAATACATTTTTTTATTTGTGATAGAACGAAAGAATTAGAACAAATGGCCCTTGAAGTACAGCAAGCTGTTTGCTTCGTATTATTAAAGAAATGGCAATGTGATGTTTCTGGCATCAAAAGAAATAACTGCATTTACCCCTTGCTTTAAGTGTTTATACTTGATTTTTTGACAATTTTTTGTCTACTAATTCTCCAACTCCTATAATTTATCATTCAACAGTTGTTATCCAGCTTACACATAAACTAATCATTTCATGTATCAATCCATGTCCATCAATGTATTAATTATTTGGTTGATGTTTCTTCTTCCTTACCGCTTACCTTCGTGGCATAACGGAAAATATGTTCAGCCTGCAGTCGGGAGGTCCGGAGTTTCGGTCCCGGCGAGGTTATTTCCGATTTCTGACGTCTTCTGCTCCTAAATAAAAACTTGATGACTTTGTAAATAATGTAGTTATTACAAGATTATGTAGTCATCTAATTTACTTACATGGTAATCAGCACTACTAAAACATTTGACATAGCTAAAACAATTCCAAGTCTTATTCTTATTCATTAAGTCCTCACAATTCATGCGTATGTTTAGCTAATTTGCTTAAAACTCTAATTTTTCTACATACGCCTAATAATGTCACTATTAATTACTTTAAAATGTGAATTTGATTCTACCTTTTATTGAAAGAAGAATACTGTGCATTCTCAACTCTCTTAATCGGACTAGTACAATTAATCGATAAATTAACTTCAATAACTTTGAATCAGCCAGTTACAGATTTTACTCAGTCTCCCTTTGGTGTTATTTTTCCGACTAAAACGAATAATTTTGCAATTGATACATCTCTACTGTATACTGTTATACTTAATTTTGATTCTGCTCTGAATAGTTATCCCTTTCAAAATTGTACGAATAAAGGTAAGTTCTATCAGATTTATATTTCTTATTACAAATATTTTAAATACATCCCATTGTGTTTGAACATACTGAGCATTACACCGCTTCTAATCACCTCATTTTGAAGTTTCAATCTAGTCTAGAAGAAAAGCCAAATTATAAGAAAATGTTGAGATGTTTTTACTGTAAAATTTCCAATCGGTTTTTTCATCGATTTATAAACTATATATACGGTTGCCTCCCAGAAAGTAAAATAAGAAAAATATATGGGTTTCATATTGCAATTTTAAGAAATAAATGAAAAACATAGTGAGTCATGTTTGAAAGATACATTTCCAACGAACAAACTGAGACAGCACTGCACATATTAGCCGCCCACTGGAACGATGAAAACGAGTGAATCCTCGCTGAGATCATCACACATGATTCCAAATTATTTTGGTCTTTTGTATAGTTGCTTAGAGAAAAATACTAAGTAATGACGCATATTCACGGTTTTAGGAATATTAAGTAATTTTCAGCGATGGACGGCCAGGAGAGAAGATTTTTGGGAAATGTTGGATTGTGTTTCCTATACTGATGACTAATAGCTGAGCACAACTTATGTATTTGCTCTCTCGATCACATCATTCCGCAGCACGATTTTTTTCCTTTGGTTGGCAGTTTACATTTGCGGGAATTCCATATTTTAAATAAAAGAAGAAAAATCTCTGGCCGTTAGTAACAGGTGATTCATCGAATTTGAACTTCACTGTTAGTTTTACACTGGAAGTTTCTATCATTTTAGGAAGGCTGGAGTGTCATTAGATTTCTTTTGAGGCAAAAGACTTGAAAAATGAACAATGATATAGCGGGACTCGAACCTGGGCCTCTCGAATACTCGTCGAGTATGATACTGTTACACCACGAAGGCATACTGGAAGTAAAGAGAAAATACCTTCTGTAGTCCCCCGTTTAAAGGGCAACTGTATTAAGGGACCCAGTCCCCAAATCCTGGAGGTAGTGAATTATTGAACACCGCTTCATGTTTTAGTTCCGGGACCATTGTAGAGTCATTAGGTTTCTTTTAAAGCAGGAGAATTGAAAATGAGCAATGCCCTCGCTTGGACTCGAACGGGGACCTTTCGAACACGCGCCGAATATGCAACCGTTACACCATGAAAGCATGCAAGAAGGAAGGAAGAAATATCATATAAAGCATAAAAACAATTAAATTTCCTTTCTCTTCCATAGTAGCTCTCATTTGTGACATATTTATAATATGCAAAAAAATGATGATTTCATGATTAGAAATTAATCATCGTTTTCAATTGAATATTCATTTAATAGTTTGAGAAACTACGTTTTACGAATATTTTGATGTTTCGTAGAAGAGCTATTCTGTATTTGAGCACAGTAACGGTATAGTTCGAGAAGGGGGGAGTTCTATGTGATCTCTTGTGCAACCAATATGAAGCACAAAATGGAAGTGGGATGTTTGCTGGTCACCATTTGCAGAAGCGCTACAGTTGTTTTCCAGGGGAAGGGAGAGAATGGGAGAAGGATTCTCCACTAGTAGAAGCAGACGAGAAATTGATTTCATCGATCGTCCAGAGCCCGTGTCCGGAATCGACCCCGGATGACGTGACTCCGAATCAAATCACAGACGACACGTGACTAGGATAATTATTCTTTATATTTATCACCCTATTCCTCGTAAAAGCCGATTCAATTTTGGTATTCACTGAGTGAAATGAAGTGAATGCTCTGTGGGTTCTGCTTTTATCTTAGAAATATGAGATAAAGCTCTTTGTACCATAAAATCGTGGATTCCTTCTTCCGTTTTTATCTGAAAAGCATTTCTATGAGATCTTGAATATTACTGTGGTATGAGTATGTTATAAACTATCACATGAAGAAATATGTTCTCTTCAGTCATAGAGGTACAACTTCAGTTAAAGAATAATTTTTGATGTTCCTATATTTTTGTTTAACTTCTTGTACTTTATTTGCTTTCCTACACTTTTAGAACAATAAAAAAATTCTATATCAATGGTATGAAATCCTTGGATCACGAGCCTTTCTGGAGGCGCGAACTTCTATTTAGAGGCTATTGAAATATTCTAGCAGTATAAGTTACTTCTTATTCCATTGCATCCGATGGATTTTCTTTTCTGCTAAGCGAGATTTGGGACGTTTACAATGGCTAGATACGCTTAATGTTAATGAAAGTTGAAAATATGGACGCTCGTTTTATACGGATTTATTTCTTTTTGTCTGGGTTGAATAATGCAATGCATTTTTGAGCATCTGCTATGTAACTGAGTTTTGTGCGTTGCTTTAATTGTATCTGCGATATCAATACAATATTTCATAGCAATCATTTTGAAATTAAAGTACATGCAAAATTTTTAAAACGAGCATTTTAAGGGTTAAGGTAAACGTTTACTAGACATAGAAATGTCTTAGATTAAAGATGTGTATACAGATATATTTTTAAGATCATTAGCTTTTATCATCGACACTTTAAAAGTAATCATAGTGTTTTCACATTTTATAATCTCGTTTGTCCAGTTTTTAAAATACGGGGAAAGGTTAGTTCACGGGTTTAATTCATTTCTGAAGATCATCAACAGAAATGTTCAGAAACTGAAATAATTTTTCTTTTAATTCTTTCCGGGACCTCATGTGATCGCTTATGTAAATTTTACAACAGTACTCTGAGCCCAAGTTCATAATGTAAACCAATTAAAATCAATAAACATAAAATAAAAATAGAACCACAATATTAAACAGATAAAATAGACCAAAGACCAGTTTTATTTCACTATATCTCTACGAAAGACAGCGAATGGCTTAAGCAGAAAATGATGAGAAGAGTGTTATTATTTGGATGCAAAATTACCCTCTACAAAAACATCAGATAATTAACTGTATTTTCGTGGCATCATCTTTTATTTTTCTTTGCCTCTAAACGCCACTTGCCTTCGAGACCCAATGGGCTCGGTTTCACTCAAAATTTGTCCAATGTGATTTGTTGTTACTAAGTTTTTAAAATCTTTCTAAAGTGAGTCGTAGCACTGCCATTGAAACTTCTTGTGCTTAAGTCTTCTTATGCTTACGCCTTACCAAGGTGATATCGATATGGAAAAACGTTACATCTTACCTGCTTAAATTAGGATAATTTTTTCCTTTCCTCTTCTTCTGAAGAAATTTCTTCTTCAGTCGTCTTTTGTTGGTTTTTCCGGTCCTCTAGTAAATTATTCACATCTTCGTTGTTAATTTTCGTGTCCTTTGCCTAAAAACACAATATTATAAATAACAATGAATGTCCTAAGTGTCAAAGCACTCAAAATCTCTATCTAATACTGAGTTTGACAATAGTTTCATCCAGTTCGAATCACATGCTGCCATGATGAAAAATGAACGATGAAAAATATTAAAATTTTTCCAGGAGTCTTGAGAGTTAATTATGTGACACAGTTTGCTTTAAAATATTTTTGAAAATCATATATAGCTGACTTGAATGTTCGTAACTCGAGACACTGTTCGTCATCCAAGACGCTCTCTGTTCATTTTTCTGTTCATTGTTCGGGAAACGAGCTGCTTGCGAAGTAAAGCGTTCGTAATCTGAGATTTCACTGTATAGAAATGAATTCTACTTTGCTTACAAGAGTATAGATTCCAGTAATATAGAAAATGTGTGATGAAAAGGTACCGTCTCTTAAGGTGGAAAATTTGGTAAATTCGCACAAAACAAAAAGGAACTTAAAATTAAAAATTTGGCCTTAAGATGCATATGTTTGGGTGTAATATTACATGTGTTTTTAAAATCGTTTGGTTGTAGGTGTCCTTATAGAGTGCTAGAACGTTTATATTCGCACACAAATCCTTCATTTTATAAAAACAGAAAATTGTTTTTTCTCATAAAATTTTCTTTACATTTGCAAGCATATTATATTTCCTTTTTTGTAACATTTACTACTCTATTTAATTTGCCACATAACTCATATATGTTCCATAATCAGATGTATATCATCCGTAATTTTTAATTTATGCTTCGCTTAATCCCGCAGTTGTTGAGCCTTTTATGTTTTCTTAATATCTATGTTTAGTACTCAGTTACTTTGTTATTTTGTTTAATTTTCATTGTATTTTCATTGGTTTTATCTCCTATGCATAGATAAGGGAGGGAATGCCATCTGTCCAAAAATTCCATATTGAATTTTCAGTCAGTAAATATGAATTAAGCTTCCCCACAGTATTTTTTTACTATTTTTACAATGATGTCTGTCGTTCTGTATGTGCGAGACAATTGTTTTCGTCCACGATAATTCTTACATTAAATTTCCAAATTTTCTGCTTTTAAGTTTAATTTAAGAGATGATTAGATTTGGTAAAATTGGCCAAACGCAAATTGTACGTTACTTGAAGTACAGAAGAACGTTAATTGACAACCGAAAATTTCCTCCAAACCTTTAATTGTTTTCAATATAAAGCTGTGTTAAAACATAATTCGAAACTTTTCAATTTTAGAAGTGTTTTTTTTTTACAAATGCCAAACATAAGCGCTTAAGCCATTTATTCCTCTTACCGAGAAAGTGGAATACAATTATTTAAATGTTCAAAAATCATAGGCCGATTGGAGTCACACAAAATACAATTTGGGGAATCCACCACTCCAATTCTGTAGAGGTGGTCTTGCAAACAGTCATGTTCGGCCAGACGTCTAAATAGAGCTACCGCTATCTTTCTTGGAAAACTGGAAATTAAAGTTGTCCTTTCCCCCAGAATCCTCCAACTTTTATCCATAGCACATTGAATCCTATCCTGCTTAAGAAGTTTCTTAAGAGACAGGTTAACAAACAATTTAGTCGTATGAGACGAAAGCGGTCGATTAATGCGCTGCATTATGAAAGTTCCTTTCTTAGCCAAAGTATCAGCTTTATCATTTCCCACATTTTTCTTTTAGTTCTACAGTGGGCTGAAACCTATTGGAAAGAAATTCTGGGTGCCATTGCCTTAAGCAAAGGCCTACAATCTAAGATTCTTTGGGAACTATTTTGATTGTTCAGAAGAGCTTGAAGCGCACTTTTGGAATCTGACACTATGACTGCTCTTACAAAAGAGTGGCTACGAATCGACAGTTGTTGAATAGCCACAGCAATAGCTTCTATTTCACCATCAAGGGCAGTAGTAAGAGGTCCCATTGGTAAGTAGAAACTGAAAAGCTAGCTATGTAAGGTTTTAGTTAAACTAACCAAGTTTATTTTAATTTAAATCTTTTCTATCTCCTCTCTGCTTCAACTTCCTGTCAGAAGAAGCGCGCGTTTTTAGCTTATGCTAATTTTTGAAGTTCAGCCAAGCACTATTTAAGCCAGAGGTAGAAACCTCTCGGTGTGTGAGAGCTTTGCCTCAGATCACGGTCACGCTGCTCAACGTTCGCCTGACCAGCTAGCAGTTTAAATTTATAAGCCATAGTGCTTACTACGTGATTGCATTGTAAAATAAATTAAAGTGCGGTAGTATTTAGTATATCTTGCTACGCACCCTTTTAGATAGAGGCCAACTTCCGCGAATTGCTCTGCGAAGCAAAGTTTAATTTAAGTTCCATTTTAATTTATTTAAATTTATTTGATTGTTAAGTTCGACCAAAGTGTGGTCTGTTACGTTCTGTATCTCTCCCGAATTGGGAGGTTTGTATTTAATAGTGAGTGAATAAAAGAGGATTTCAAATCCCTTCACGTGCAGTTATTCTCCAGCCCAGCAGTTACATCAGAACATAGCGTACCTTCCGCTCCCTGTTCCAGTTCAGGACTTAGAACGTAAGGTTAAGAACCCTTTACAGAATTTATCATGTTCTCAAAGAATACACACAGAATGCTAAGTCCTGATAGCTAAAGATACCTGCTCCAGCACCGCGCGTTCTCTCTAACAGAGCCTTCAGTGTAGACATGCAACTACTCCTTTTGAGGGTAGCGAAACCCAATAGTTTCCATTGCAATAGATCTTAATT
Source organism: Stegodyphus mimosarum (assembly GCA_000611955.2). Taxonomy (NCBI): domain Eukaryota; kingdom Metazoa; phylum Arthropoda; class Arachnida; order Araneae; family Eresidae; genus Stegodyphus; species Stegodyphus mimosarum. The sequence continues at coordinate 156,774 of KK119360.1, read as the reverse complement.
GTGAATCTCTCATTTCGTTTTTAACAACTCTTTGAATAAGATCAAAATTTATATTTGAATTCAAAAAGTCCAAGGGACGATGGGAAGGAGGTAACAATTTTCATCAAGTCAATAACATCATCCAAAGGACGATGGGGTATTTGAGACTTTTATATCAGTTGGAATAAGGGATTAAATTTTGGCTAAAATTCATAAATCGTAAGTGATACTTTATTCGAAGCTCCGAACAGATTTTCTGGAAAAAATATATTATGCTATTATCCAAAACGTCTCAAATGCACATACGAATGCAATACAATAAAGATTGAAAACAAGATTCTAAATTTGGACTACATATGATAAACCAGAATTGGCACTTTGCTTGGAACTCTAGAGACATTCGTGAAAAAAGTAAAAATCACTATAAATAACAGGACTGAATTATCAAACCGAAGAAGACGATGAACAGTGTTTCATTTAAAGAAATTCAAAATTTTTGTAATGTAGGCATATTCCCAAAAATTGTTCTCGTTATTCTCTTGCACTGCAATGATAACGAGAAACAAAAGCAAATAGCAAATTCACAAACACCTGTTGCTTTACTTCTTGCTGATACCGGAACTCACGGTAGCTACAATTCAGGTGTAATTCCAAAAACTAACTAGAATTATATATACCCATATTTAAATATCGCTGGAATATACGTGCAGATTAAAATGAATTAAAATTTTTTGACACTACATAAAGGAAATAACATAAAAGGAAATTAAATTATGCTATTCATTTCATAACATTTACTTTAAATATATTACAAACACTAATTTTTCTTTAATTGGTAAATTACATGTTACAAAACAAATTCAATTTTTTATTGAAATAATAAAGAGATAAATATTTGATTATGTTGGCATAAATTTAGAAAAACCAATTTTTACATTTGGCCAAAAAATATAATCCAAAATTTCGTATTACAGAACTTTCTATTTTTTGGAATAACAATTTGGATTTTGTTTACGAGCCTTCAACCACAAGGGATACTTCAGTTGAACCTCACTGCTATTTGAAACATGGAATTTTTGAGAGGTCATATGCTCACCATGTCAGGTTTTTACTTCCTTGTACGAAGTAAAGGAAGTATTATGATCGCACAAAAAATCGGGTATAATATTTCAACGTAAATATCCATTTTGAACATTCCCGATTCTACCTGGACGATTTTTTGCTCGTACATTTCAACGCGTGGACAGAATAAAGGATTCTTTTTTCCAAACCTGATTGTAAAAGAGACTTAAAATAGATTCAAAAGGAATATTTTTCGTGACGTCTCTAGGTACGTATGCATGTATGTATCTTGCATATCTTAAAATCAATTAGTCGTAGGACGTTGAAATTTGTAGATACAATTTCTGTAACATCTAGTTGTGCACCTTTTTTTTATTGCTACTGACAGTACCAAAAGTATATATATATACACAGACCCCTCTTACCCAGCTTAAAAATTATTTTTGCAATTGTTTGTCGTAGCCACATATTTCGAGTTACAGAAGTGCTTTAAATGAAGAAAATATTCATGTTTGGTCTATGTCAAATTAAAAAAAATAATTTTGGACAAATAATGAAAGCTAACGTTTAATGCGTTCTCTTCCTATATTTATGTAAGTTTTATACTCGTTATGAAACAATAAAAATATAAGAAGTTTGAATGCCGTATGACAAAAATTGGTTGGGATATTTAATTTCAAAATTTGCAGTTTTCGATGCCATTTTCAACTCGCTTTGATTAGATTAATCCAACGAAATAAATTTGAATGAAGTGTAGCAAAAATATGTATAATTTAAAGACATGTTTGGGTCCAGATCAGCTTTTTTATTTTTAATTTATTCCATCTACGTGGCCGTATTTCATAGTTGCGAGTGTCAATTTCACTAACGTTCTTTTAGATGTTACATTCCTCGTAACGGAAGATTACGAGACGAAACAACATTTTCAATTAGATTTTTAGATTTTACTAATTAATGGATTTTGTACAGATCACAGTAATTTGCCAGTTTAGTACGCTTTAATTGTGTTAGTATGCTCGTAACAAAAGAAAAAAGATGTGATTCAAAATCCTGGCTGAAAAATATTGAGATATGTTTCGATGAAACATTTTCGAGCGAAAACAAAGGTAAGCAAGCAATATATTCTATAATCGGGGTACTAAATACGCAGATTAGAAATATACTTTTTAAATTTAATTTTGTATTTGTGAGAAATTTTGATATATTGTGCTTTCCATTGTAAAATTATCAAAAATTTTAATGAGTACAGAAAATATTTTTTTCTAATTATTAAAGTATTTTTCTAGTGTTCGACGTTATACTGTACACATTGTACAAGTCCATAGATATGCAGGAATTTAGGGAGTAATTAAACAGCCTCTGCTTTTGCAGAAACATTGAAATAAGAATGGAGCTGCTTGTTTCGAGAACACCTAAATTAAAAAAGCATTCGAAAATGGAGGCCTAAGTTATTCCTGTATTAGACAAAGCATCGAATTTCGTTGATACTCAAAAACCATGAAACATTTTTTGCTGTACGGTGTCTGCCGCTTATGAAGCTCATTAATAAACTGAGCAGTTTATTACGTTAAAATTTCTAGAAACCAAAATGAATGTATACTAACCAATAGAAAAAAACGCCGTTTATTCGTCTCATCTCGTCACTAAGTTCATACATTCGTATTCGTATTCGTTCGTAGTTCATATATTAACGTATTGTGAACAATGACGTCATCAGGAACGCAGTGCTTCATTAAAACAGACTTGACCAAAATTTTCCTATCCCCCGGTTCCTGTAACAATGAGACACTGTTTTCAGAGTTCTTTGTCAGCACTAGATTTTCAAAGCGATAAAATCCCCTCATCTTAAATTGCACAAAACCAATTCTCTAGAAGTATTGCAAATGAGTGGGGTTTTCCCTCGAATACCAGCTGATAGAAATTGAAAATGCAACTTCTGCACCCTATTTTTAAAGATTTCCACAGATAAAATTTTCCGCTTGAGATAAATGCATTATGTTTGTTCACAAAGAGTTGCATAAAAATTCATGAAATGCTTCTTAGCGATACCGTACATTAACAGTCCTTGAAGAAAAAGGAAGCAATAATAGGCTGAAGGAAAAAGCAAAGAAATCATTGGTCAATGTTTGTAATCATTAAGTGGCAGATCGACTCAGTAGGCAAAGAGTAATTTTCCTGCTGGCTAGAAACGTTATGTTTCGAAATTTGAATGGATTGCTGGAAAAAGCATTTTCTTTCATTCGTTATGTGTTTAATTTGTGACATGTTGAAAATGCTTAGGGAAAAGATAGAAAAAGTTAAATTGTTAAAAGACTTTAATGTACTTCTAACTGCAGCCAGAGAAACTACATTTAAACTAGAAGTTTCACAAACAGGATTGTCCAATTTGCTTAAATAAGAAATTATAGTTAATAAAAAACTGATAATGTCTTAAGTAAGAGCAAAAAACTACTTTTCTAGAATGGTTTCAAATTACAGAACTAAAGTTTCTGTTTCTAGAGCTTTTTTCATTAATTTGCTAAAAGGTAGGAGAGAATTTTCTATCAGTTGGCAGATAGCTGGCATGTTTCAGAAAGAGAAGTCGACATTGTTAATCAGAAATGTGATGGTGAGAAGAAATAGGTAGAGCATATGCGACTGATATCTGAATAAAAGACGTTTTATTTGGGCTGCTAAATGAATACAAGTCTCACAAAATTTATAACACAGACAAAGAGGGACTGCGTTAAAGAATATTATAAAAACATGCATTAATATTCAGAAGGGAAACAGCAACCGGTTTAAGAAACTGGAGGAATGAACTACTGTGTTATTAACATGCAATAATTTAAGAAGACAGTACTTGTTATGGACTAAAGAAGAAAACCTCTATGTGAAAGAAGTCAAGATTTGCCATTAACGTACCATAGGAACAAGAACCTCGCAGTTGGCAATTAGTATTTTTACTGATTTTCTTTGAAATGAGACAGCGAATTGAAAAATGAAAAAACGAATTTACATTTTATATAACCTGAAGCACCTTCGCCTCTGATCTGATTCTAATGTTGCTTTCTGAACATCAACCGTTCTAACATTCAATTTTCAGACCACAGTAGTATAAGAACTTTCATGTCATTATAGAAATTATATTCAGAAAACGTTAAATAGAATTGAATTTGTGAAACCGTATTTCAAAGGAGATAAGTAAGACTACATCTCTGCTAGAGGCCATGCATATCATAGTAAATGCAGAGGCTTCATCTCTTAAAATCAGTCAAAAACTGTTTTCGAAAATGTGGCTTTGGTTTAAAACGCTTTAGACATATTGCAAGCTGAAACTAACATTTCAGACATGAGCGAGGAAATTTAAAGATCCATTTTTATAATATGAGTAAATCTGCAAATGTATTGATGACGAATATGTTAAAAGAATTTCAGAAACTGACAGCTTAAGTAATAAATTGAACTGAAAGGTGTTGATGCGGGAAAAGTACCAGGAGTTTTAAGAATTGTGAAATACATTTAAAAAACTGTTGTCGAACAGTATTAAAGAAACGCAGGTAGAATAGGTTTTAATAAAAGATAAAATTTCATCAAAAACGTAATTATAAAAATATTTTGATAAAAATTAAAAAATGATTTTTAAAATTGAGTAAGTATTTTAATTTTAGCAATTCTTAATTATTATTTTAATACAAATTATTGGATTCATTATTATTTTACTTGAGAAGTTTTAAACTCATATCACAATTGGCAATGCACAAATTGCCGTCTGATAAACTCAGCCGCCTAATAAACTCAAATGAGTTTGAAACGAAAGTGAATTTAAATAAGCGACGAATATTGTTTACAAAAATTTCATTGCCTTACTTCATAACAAATATTAACTTTTTTAAGTGTCCCCCTAATGGTATAATGGTTGGCGATGCTACTGCCGTACCGTTGGACCTTCTTTAAAACCGAAGAATGTTTAGGTAAAGCTTAAAGAACTTTCGAAAGATTTAGTGGTAAAGAAAAGAGGCGAGGCAGACCCTCAGATCCGTACACTGGTGTGGTTTTCATCAAAATTAGGACAGAGCTTCACCTTTTCCGTGGTAATTCGGTCGCCGTCTGTGGTGTACCCCAGGCAACATACTAGGTGTTGTAACGACCGAATGATAAATGGGTACTTGCCAGTGCCAACGAAGGTATGAAATTGAAAGTGCTTAGCCATTTGAAACAAAACCAATTAGCTACTAACCAGCGTATGTTTGAAAATTTCTAAAACAGTCTTTCAAATTTCGCTGACATCTTACCTCAGGCATCTTATGTATGTATCTCACATAAATCGTATGTCATTACCTCACACGCACAAAAAAAACGCTTCACATTTAAGGCGTTTATATTAGAACGCTGTGCTCACGTCACCCAAGTTAACTTCACGTCGTCGTTTTTGCGTTCCCGCTATCAGTGGAAGTTCTGCATGCTAAGCAAGGAAGTTATAGTTGTTTTTTTACAAAAAATAAATATTAATATTTCTGCAGATTCAATTTTGAAATCAGGTAGCCCATCTTCATGTCTTCGTTATTCCGTTCCACTAAAACCATTAGACGACGCTGTGCTTATTTGCTGTGCAGAACAATGTGGAACTTTTCAGAACAGTAGAACCTTTAAAGAAGAATTTAAGTGCGCTTTTTGCTCATATTTCGAAAATGGTGGAGAAATCGGCCAAAGTGGATGGTAATTTTCAGAAAGTTCATTTCCGAAAAAAGTCATAATTAATAATAATGTAAATACCTATTCTTGCTAATGCCATTACATGGCCCCACGTGAGTTATTCACTGTACTACAGTTTTTTTATTCTTAGTAAAATTCACGTTGAACCAAAAACCTTTAGTAAAATTCATCTTTTGCACATTCACCTTCAAATAAAGTAAGAGGAAAGGCATTGTCTGCATGAGATTTCGATAAAATTATCCCATCCCTTTAAATAAGGCTTTTTCACTCTACATAAAAGCCAGGTACAGCCGGGTATTTCAGCTAGTTTCAAACAAATTAGAAGTAAGCCGGAATCTTAGTATTTTTGTAAAAATATTACACGTGATATGCATAACGTTTACCAAAATCATTTCACTAATCTTACCTTTTTTATGTTTTTATATCGATAACAGATCATTGATAACTATCATTTTCCTAAGCTAAAACAAGATATGTCTGATTCTAAATAAGAGCTCGTTATTCGAGTTTTCTACGTGTATTTATTTTAAAAACAGCAGAAAAGTAAAAACGCCCCTCTACTTGAAAATGAATATATTTGCTTTTAATCGCAGCATCTTCTACAGTTTGTTAACTTCTACAAGATTTAAGGTATGTTTGAAATCTGTATAATTCTTTTATTCTCGCTATAGCTTTAATTAGCTAAAACCTTTAGTTTTGTTAATCTTTATTTCTTGCCTATATGGATTTTAGAATTTACTTTGTTTTCAAGGATTACAACTCAAATCCGACAGAGCACAGTCTAGTGAGGTGAAGATCCGCTTTCTGAAATGGTCCCTTCATTTATTTCAGACACGCAGATGCTCATTTTTTATGCTTTAGGTGTGGTTTGAAACTCATCACGTCTTCCACGGCATCAGCGTTCCTTAATCCGCCATTGAAGGCGCTTTCACGTTTTGTCGGCGGGGATAATTCAGTCTTCCTCAGCACCTACACAAGCAGCTCGACCAGCGTGTCGTTGCTCTGCAGAAGCGTAATAAAACTTAAAACCCGAGTTTTCTGCATCTGTGTTCCACGCATAGCAGCCTCTTGATACCCACAAAGGCCATGGAGGACGTACAGACTTTCAAGCCCTGCAGATGATGCTCCGGAGGAAGCACTTTGATGAATTAAGAAGCGTTGATGCAGTGGAAAACGAGGTGAGTTTCAATCCACTACCTCAAGCACGAAAAACGAGTTCTGCGTATCAAATAAACGAAGGGGCCGTCGTAAGATAGCAGCTCCTCCCGGACTAGAAGGCGAACTGTCGCTGTGGACACCTGAAACTTTCCATGAAGGCACAGAAGCTACTACCTAGTTAATCTTGTCAGAAGTCATATGCTTGTCTTAAACATTTTAAGATCAATTTTCTCAAATAGAAAAGCCATGATTTTGAATCTGAAAATATGTTTTATACTTTCAAATTCCACTAATGTTAAGAACGATGTTTTGTTATACGAAAACGATATAGAAAACGCCATAAAATGCAAAATTTATTAGTTAACAAACAGTTGAAACTATTGTGTGATGTTCCGTGCCCGAAAATGGCTTCCTCAATTTCTTGAAGTGAAGAAAATTTCTTGAAGAAGAAAGTAACGAATATTGAGTTTTAATACTTGTAAATATTTGTATAAATAGCTGAGATATATTTAAAGTAAGCATAAGAACTATGATGTAACTCTCTAGTCACAGTTGTTACCAAATTATTATACTAAAAAGAGTATGAAATGATTGAATGAACATAATATCGCTTTTGATGCTAAAGGAGACAAACATTACACCGCATGTTCTTCAGACTCACCAGAATGAAACTGATAAGTTCGTAATGCTACTATGCATACGATAATGACTGAAATATCTAAAGTTTCTATATCTTCTGCAGAAGAATTAGATAAAAAACAAAGGAAGCGGGTTTAAACTGCTTTCAAGATGCTACATCAGGCATAACTTGTGGGCAGGCCGATATATTAAGCTTAATTGTGTTCGGGTTATCTCAAAGTTTTAAAACTGATTAACGAATAAAAAATTACGGAATTTGCAATTTTAGGTTTGAAAATGATTATATTATATAATAATACATACGAATAACTTGGAATTAATTATACACGTGGAAATTCGTATTATATCATTCATTTCGTTACGTACATTAACGCATGTTTAAAACATTTGCATATGTAAAAAGTCTGAGTATGGATATAAATCCGTAATATAACACATATCACAGTTAGAAAACATTATATTCGAAAAGATCATCTCTTGGCACACTGGTAATTTGTCTAATATTACCTTAGTTCCACTGTGAGATGCCAGCGGAAGCAGTCTATCTTATATCTTAACTCATTGCGTTATCTTAACTCCTTCTAGTCCTCATGTGTTACCCCGTTCAATCACTAGAAATCTGCCTCAAATTCCTGTCGTTGAAGAGCTAGAGTACGAAGGGTTAGCAGTTTTCCTCCTGTGCTATATAAAAAGGAAAGAGATAGTTTTTCCTTCAGAGGTTCTTGCAAAAGCAAATATATTTATTTAATAAATAAAGGTATATTTTTCACAATTAATTAAGAATTAGAAAAATTAAAATTTAGAAATGATACTAAAAATTATTGAGAAATTATAGAAATAGGAGTTTACAAATGAAATAATTCATTGGGAGAGAAAATTGCGTTTAGCTTGAGAGAAATTAGAACACGAAATTGAATTGAAAAGAAATAATTAGGATCATGTTAAAATTACGAGGCAAAAAATTAAGGAATATAAATTACGAGACTACAACTTTTAATAAAAAATTAACGAGGTGTTTTTAAAAATAAAAATACAGCATGTTAAGGAATGTAAACAATTCTATATCAAATTAATTCTGAACAAAATTATGTAAATTAGAATTAAATTAGAATATTAAAGAATGCAAATGCAGTACAGATATAACTCGAGATACTACACAGAAAAATAAATGTCGATACCTTACACCTGATAAGACTTTTATTGTGCCACGAAACTCATAGAGTCTCCGCAAGTTTTAGATCCCAATCTAATATTACGAAAGAGAAATTAATGTTACAAATTAAAAATATTAAAACGATATTTGAAAAATAGTTAAAAAGTGTAAAACACTATAAAAATTATTCTACGCCAATGATCTGACATAAGGCGCTGGATACATCTGTTATTAATTACAATAAAACTGAAAATGTTTCCAAAATTTGCAGACAGAAATATTGTAAATTACAAGTATTAATAAAAAACAAAAAACTTAATTGTTAAGAATATATGATAAACATTAAATCTTTAATAATAAGTAAATGTATTGATAAAAACAGTAAAACAAAGATTTAAATTGCTAAGAGCTCTCCTTATTACTTTTAAATCACTGAAACGTTTAAGCAATAGCAAATTGATTGAATTTGGAAGCTAAATTAAAAATTTTAAGCTTTGCTGAATAACAGCACACTTAGAAATGGCTACTTTACTGAGAATGACTAGAAGTCATCATTAATTCACAAAGAACAAATTTTTGATTTTATTTTGTTTCCCAATACGATTCGTAAAATCATTCACAGTTTCTCTGTCTGCCTGAATCAGGATCGAAAACTAACATTTTCTATCTTTTTTTTTGGTGTAAAAGCTTCAGAAAGGAAATGTGTTTATTTGCTGAGAATGGCAGGATATTTTTATTGTGCAACTCTTCGCAGGCAAACATCCTGAAAAAATCTAAACATGAAGAATGATTTGGTCTATTAAAATCCTATAGCTTACATAGTTCTGGCCTTTCTGTAGCCTCTCTCAACGTTTTAATTTCATACCTTTTGGAAACATTCGCTGCCGGGAAAGTTCCACATGTCAGTGCCGGGAAAGTTCCACATGTAAACAAGGCCCCATGTCATGGCTCTTCCTTGGAAGAAGCTTTCTTCTTTATGCTATCCCGGATTAGTTCCATCAAACATGGATTAAAGTTAAGATCTTCCTTCCAATTTGTAGCAGTGGAACTTGCTTTATCAGGTATCGGTGTTGTACAGAATGCTGGCATTGTACAACATACAACATACAATACATACAACATTGATTTCCAACAATGTTGGTACAAAACTGTATTTCAATGTTAGAGAGGTTTGGAAGTTAATTATTGAGAGATTATTGAAAGTTTTTAATACATATTTGTAAACTTTCGTTGTGGGCTCTCTTGGTCACATAGTAGACATTAAGACAGTAGTATAAATTCTTACCACACATTGATCAGCGCTTTTTATATGATGATTCTTCATAATTATCATGCGAAGGATTGTAGCATAGTGCTAAAGATCAAAGTGTTTATTTCACAACAACCTCACCACCATATACGATTTTACAGAACAAGGTCACGGTGGTTGTAATGACAATTATACTACGCATGCTAATTAAAGAGAGGCAAAAATTAATCTATCATTTGGATTTATGCTAGTTAGCATTGGTATACTCGTCGATATAAGGTTTGTGCCCAAAAGTTGTACATTTACTGTTCTGTTTCTTCAAGTTCTTGCGCTACCGTAGAATTGTAATTGCGCTGCTTGTAGAAATCAGATTCTTTATTGTAGAATCTACATATGATTAAAAATCAACTTCCAAATCGATCTAACGGTTTTGACATATCAGAAATACCTGTATACTGTGTACATATACGTATTACATACAGTGGTTTTATTATAGCATGTTACTGAAATGAAACAACAATATCCAAACTTAGTTAAACAACATTGCATAGTTTTCCTTTTCAAATATACGTAATTAATCGAAATTTGAGTGACGTTCCTAAGACAAATCAAAGTTACAAAACTATACAAGACCTAGTTTGTTCTTATTGCATTTTTATTCTTTCATGTGTTACATAGGGGCAACGATTGAAATCTAGCAACTTTTGTTGGCAATCAATCTGAAAGTGGCGAACTTTGAGTGAAAGATTTCGCGCTGTCAACAGCTGCTTGACATATCGTAATAAATTGTCTGTCGATTGGAAAGTTGCCAGACGTGATCGTTTTGCAAAAAGGGCCTACGGAAAAACTATTATTTGTTCTTCAGTATTTTTATAGCTAAGTACCACTCTTTTTATTAAAGCAATATAGAATATGATTTAAGAAGTTGCTTTTACTTTCATTTAGCTGTAAAATATTTTTGTTACTTTTAATTGATAAACCAATTTTGATAGTTATATAAAATAAATTATTTTTTATAAATTGGGAATTTGTAGTAAGTAGGATTTATTTAAGGGAAATGTATTTATTATTCAGCAAAAATATATTTATATTATCCTTAACATCTGTCTCTTTAAAGGCCGAGTTTTGAAAATAAAACAGTTAAAAATAATAGAAAAATCATATTTAGTTATGAATTTTCTACAGTTAAATTGCATTCTAAAAGGAGTTATTAAATTCATTAAAAGACAGAGCATTTTTTCTGGCGTAATATTCTTTCTTATTTGACTAAAATGGAATTGTAGAAATGCCAAAAATAACAGATTTTAAAATTTAATTATTAAATTCTCATTAATAATTTAATAATTTTATTAAATTATTAATAAGAAATTTAAATAAACTGAAAGAAATCATTCTCATATACATCATTTCTATACTATCATTTCAATTTTTTCTTGAAATTATTGTTAATGTTCCAATACTTTTCGCTTATGAACGTTCCATTGTCACTCCATATAATCAAAAATATTCTGAAAATTATGTTACAATGGATTTCAGAACAATTAAGAACTATGATCGGTACGTCAGGACCCAAGTTGATCCCTCCACCATCTTAGCATACGCACAGATCCTCAAATCTCATGTGGGACCTCTATCTTGCCTCTCTACTCTACGCTTCCTGCTCTACGCTTCCTGCTCTACCCTTCTCTGCTCTACGCTTACTTCGGGCTATTTTTCTTCTGCGAAGAAAAATGTCTAACAAAACTTCGAAACACTGAGTATGTAATGTTTTAGGCTCTGTAAAATTAATTAATAATAATGAAGAACGTTCATTCTAAAGTAAAGAATGTTTGTTCAAACATCCTGTACTTATGGCTCACAAAGAACTGCGTCTACAAAGTTCGACTGGGTTCGCACAAAATCGAAATTCTAAGTAAACAACATTTTCTCTACTTATCTTCAATAGGCTATTTTTATAAATCTATAAAATTCTTATATTGCCCATACTGCTGCTTCATTCCTTTGTAGAACTCATTTTTTGGTATACTTTTAAGTACCTGGTTACTATTTTCTGAATCCCATCAATGCTATTGAAATAATGATTTCTGAGGTGAGACTTTACTTTGGGAAAAGGAAACAGTCTGCAGGTACCAAATATGGAGATTAAAGGAAGTGATTGGGAGTTTTCTTAGACAGAAAAGTCTTTATCAGGATGAAGTTATATGATGACGTTCTGTCTTCAGTAGAAACGTCGGGGCACAAAATGCGAAAAAATTTCGCGCTTTCAAGATCTTCCATGATAATTTTGTGAACAGTGTGTTTACTAATGTTAAACTCTTCAGTTATCATTTAAAAAAGTAGGACGGAGAATTTTCAGTGAGAATTATCAAACGAGACTACGAAGGTGAAATCCTGAAACCATTATCAACGTACCTTTCATCACGAAATCGTCCATATTGTTGCAAAACATTTTATCTTATTAATGCGTTATTCATGTATGTTTCGCACAATATTTCCGTTGTGTTCTTTATATTAAATATAAGTTTGTGATTATATAACCTCAGTTTGCCAATAGATAGTGGTAATGTTTGTTTCTAAAAAGAAAATGTGTTGTCATAATTATGTATATGTATCAGTTCATGTTTGGTATTCGTCAGTAAACCTTGCGTAGAACAACTCTCTTTGTTTATTACTTTAAATTCGACCCAGTCTGATTTATTAGAGACTTACATATATTTTGTTTACATTACTGTTTTTTAAGTTTTACAGTAAAACTTTATTGCTGTTCTTCGCTCAGATTTCGAATCCGTCATTTAAATGTTCACTAGTGGTGAAGAGTGTGACTAATAATTAGCTAGGCACGTTTAAGTGTCAAAAGTAATGTTGCATATGCCCAATAATTGCCCAATATTTCGTACATTGCGTTATTAACCCTAGAAAAGGAATAAATAAATATTTCACTTACCCCAATTACTGTACTGTGCCTTTCAGAAAATAAACATATAAATTTCAATCAGATTTCTTTATTTAAGTATTTATGCATACTTTTAGTAATGTGAATATTATGGCACCATTAATGGGTTGCGCAACTTCAAGCAAATATGGATCAGAACACTAATCTGTTGACATCGTCTCGTGTTCCCAATGGAATGCCTTGATCCTACACGCACGAATTCCTGATGTATACTCTTCTCACTGTATAGTTCATTTTTGTAAAAAAAGGATTCCCTTGAGCTGATTTCCACACCATCGTCTATTTCTAGCATCGAAGAGATCTCGGTTATTCGCAGTTCATTCACATATACGTCAATGAGCTCTGTTACCGCAAGGGAATGCACATAAATTTCAAAAGAAATAATATCCAGAAAAATTTAGGGAACTACACTTGAATCTTTTTCATTGTTTCGAAGAATCCCACGCCATTTCTAAGCGTCAGCAACAAGACATTCTGCAGTTCATTGTGTGCGAGCAGCACGTGGCGAAAGCTCCCACATACCACCTTAGCGTCGTCGTCAGAACAAGAAGGGAAAAAGCAGTTCCGCGAGAATTTATATCCACGTGTAGCTCCGCGATTACGATTCAACTTACGGTTGGATCAGTGACGATAAACTTCGTAGTGTGAGAAACTTGCGTTCTCACATCACTGAAACAAAGCAAACTTAGAATTCGTCAATAAGAAAGTAATATTTTAGGAGAAGGATTTTGATAAATCATATCATTCCTTCACCTATGATAGAGGTCTTGTTAGAATCGTGCCAGGAAAGTTCGATTCCGATTTTCTGGGGGGGGGGGTTAAGAAAGGAGAGTTTCTAAGTTTTTCCCTGCTACGTATAGACTGGCATTCTTTTTTATGATTCGCTAGAAATATTCTGGACATATTTATGCTTTTCAGTTGCTTGTATTCAATGCAGTATTTAAAAACCAAGAAAACTACAGCAAGATCTTACACAAAAGGAAATAAACCATGCATTTCGGCAAAACTTATTAAATAAAATACTTTTATCATTCACGTGCCAGCGTATTATCATTCAGTAAAACCTAAGATAATTTTAATCATCGCGAACAACAATTTAATCTGCGTAGCTAATAGCAATAAATACTATCAGTAATCATTTGGGAAGTTGGCTAGAATTTGTTTAAAAACTTTAGTCCTAAAGGCCTTGTAGGTGTATTGTGTATTTTTGCAATTTGAGTTAAAAAATACTTCGAAATGCGAGCTTTTTCGTAAGCTCAATATTAATTTTAAAGTTGATTTCAAATTATTTATACTATATCATTATAATTATGTATTGTAATAGAATTATTAATAAAACGCTGTTTTTTTAAAAACCTGCAGTTCTGTTTTTAGCCCAAAAAGTGGTAATAGTCTCGAAATGAGAATTTGCGTTGTTTCACTATAAACGACGTATCACTTTTCAAATTACTGACGCCAAATATTATCTCATTATATTACTAATTTTACAGATAATATATAATGAAGAGTCTGCACGTATGTATGTATGTTTCTCGCACTGTGAAAAAAGACGGTACTTAAAACCATCCAGTTTTAAATAACTTAGACTTCCACCCTAATAGGGGCACCTGGAAGCCCGAATTTTGAATTTCGAATTTGTTTTATTATTTATTGCATATTTTGTAAAAACTTGAATGAATGTTTGATTAACAAACTCAAAAATTTGATAGAGAGCACTAGAAACACTAATCGGAATAAAATATTTTTATCTCTATATATTATTATTATTGCCATTCGAAAAAATGTAAGACAGTTTTCTTTAACTTTTAATTAACAAAGTTGGCTCTTCGAAGGCAATGTGTTGCCTTGGATGGAATAAAATACTTTTATCATTCACGTGCCAGCGTATTATCATTAAGTAAAACCTAAGATAATTTTAAATTAAAACTGAAAGGTTACTGAGTTATAAATTAAATGATTTAAAAGCCATAAACACAGTTCTTAAGAATATTTTTTTCTTTTTTGAATGTGATTGATTAACTAAACGTGTATTAAACTCATGAGAAGTCTAATTAGAAATATTCAGTATTTTTATGAAATGACACTAGCTGGACTCATTAAAATCATTGTATATTGTTTATATTTTTTATGATAACTATTTTCGGCGGCTGGTCGCGCGAGTGGCTAGTTTGAAAGAAATAATATAGTTAATATAAAAACATGTATTACAACCTCTAACACTCTATCGAGGATTCTAGAGATATACTGTTTTTTTAATATTTTGTGATTTTTCTGTTGAATAGAGTTTTATGTGGCGTAAGTGCGAAGGACGTGATATTTAATAAATAAAGTTAACACATAAAAAGTTAATAATAAAACGACAAAAATTGTTGGCCATCTTACTAAGAAAACTGAATATGATAAACTGAGAAAAGACGGAAAAAAATTT
The DNA here is from genome assembly GCA_000611955.2 of Stegodyphus mimosarum. Classification (NCBI taxonomy): domain Eukaryota; kingdom Metazoa; phylum Arthropoda; class Arachnida; order Araneae; family Eresidae; genus Stegodyphus; species Stegodyphus mimosarum. The sequence goes on along the minus strand of KK119360.1, from coordinate 141,458 downwards.
TAAATGTTTTTTATGTCAGCATTGTATCTGGAATTCTAAACATATGCTGATATGCACCTTTTAAAATTTTTGGGATTTTATTGTTGAACCATATGTGGCACAAGTGCGAAGAAAACGATGCTTATCAATAAAGCTAAAAATACGCAAAAAAAGAGTAAAAGGAGTTTGTGTACAAGCGCAGAGTGGTAGATTGCGAGCTCAGCGAGAGTATAAAAAATTGCTTTTGAAATTGCAATAACAGGTACACTGCTACAATTGAAATAGTGAATTAAAAATTTCTTAAGAAGAAGCCCATATGTATTTTTTTCATTTATTAGTGTTACTTATTTAGCTTCTCATTTTCTCAAAGACATACCTGGACGTAGCTTCTAATACCTTTTTTTATTGGTTCAACAAACGCAATACTCCGATCTATATTTGTCGAACATCTCCAGTTTTTCTATGTTTCATAATATATGGCGACATTTCTTATGTTACACGTAAGGTTTCAACAAAGTAACATCTATTGCCAAATTTATTTTGAGCTACGTCACTACTGACGTCACGGAAGCTATCGTTTCACCTTTGGCATTAATTGATAATGCTAATGAAACTTTGGGGATTTGTGTTGCTATAAATAGAATTCTTTTGTCTTCCTTCTTCGTTTTCAGAAGACTTTTCCTGCTACTGTTGGAAAAGAATGTTCTGGAAAAATAAAGATTTAATAATAAACAGATGCGTCGGCGTAGTAAATTACTTTTTTATTGATAAAGAACTTGCATGCTCTGCTACGAATATATTTATAGCTTGACTTGGACAAATGGATTACTGTCTGTCGTTAGAAAGGCCATTCTTCAAGAATAGCTCCTAAAGGAGATCTTAATGTTCTGAGACCTTAAATCAAATAGGTACAGTTAAGTTTTGTTGTAAAAGTAAAATAACTTGCTAGAGTAAATTATATGTCTCACTGAATTAATGTAAAATACTTATTAAGTTTCAGAGGCTTCGAGTATAAATCTAGGCAGAATGCATGCGATTAATTCAAATTAAAACAATTAATAGAAGCTGTTGGGTAGAGGCGAGCGAACATTTTTCTTATGCGCATGCGTATGAACTATTGTGGCGCAGTTGTCTCTTCCCCCGACGCATTCGTCTTGCGAGCGTGCGAACGTAATGACTTGGTATACTGTGTGATGTTGAATATAATTTTCTGTGTGCTCTTTTTATTCTTTTTTCCTGTAATAAAGTGTCTTGTCCTAAATTGATGGATTTTTTACTCTCAATATGGACCTCTGAACAACAGAAGCAAATTTTATTCCGATCCTCTTGGCTTTGCTGCCTGGCAATGTTATCAGAGCATTGGACTCAAATGAAAGCTCCCACAAGAAAAGAAAATTATTTTTTATTTGTGTTTTGTGTATTAGAAATGTGCCCGTGTATCTTTTTTTCATTAGTGTTGCTTAGTTAGTTCTTCATTTTTAAAGTATTTATTTAGCTTTTCATTTTTTTTTCAAGTTAGACATTTCATTCTTTCAATTACATTTGTTTTACTTTTGGTATTAGTTAATACTTTTTTAAGCTAAGCAATGAATTTTTTTTATTAAAATGAATTTATCTCTGAATCATTTGTGATGCTTGATCTCATTTAGAGAATTTTTTTAATGGGTGCAGATATAGCACATTTTTTACACAAATGTTTTATTATTCAGAATGCAAAACAGCCTCACCTGTAAATGCATTCTGCTTTTAGAAGAGTAACAACAAAAACTACCTGCCATTTGTGATCGTGAAATGCTGATTACTTTCCATAAGGAAAAAAATTAACATAACTGAATATCATATTTGAAGATAGTATCAAACAGATAAACTTCCTACAAGATAAAAGTTAAACGATAAATTGGAAATTATTTTAGATGTAAGGCTGCACAACTGATACAGGTTTCTGATAAATAATTTAAAGAATGGGATTATTTTATAATCATGAGTATAATAATTATTTATTTTAAGTAAGTTCAAAGAATAAAATTTTTATACAATATAAATTAGTTTCTTTTTTTCCCCAGTACAGCCAATGGTAGTGTATATTAAGCCTAAACGGCAAATATCTTTTCAACTGAGTGTAAAATAAAAGAATTTTTTACGCAGAGTTCTGTTTTACCATTACTAATGCTTTCTTGTTTCTTCTCTTTATCAAACTGCATAAATATTCGTTGTATGTTTCAAATAGATGCTGCATAAGAAAGTTTCTTTTCCTTTTTCGCAAATCATCATAGAAGATTCCACTGTAGTGTTTAAAAGTGGTCTTTTAATTACATACGGGTTTCATGCTCGTGTATATTCGAGTTTAATATGAAGTTCAATACAACTACATCATTCAGCATCAGCACTTCTTTGAATTGCCGATGCTGAAAAGAATGTGAACGAATGTAATTTACTATTCTTATAGCTTTCATGACGGGATTCGTGGATAATACCCGAGCACATAAATTTTGTTGATGTATCAAAAAGTGATAGAAAACAAAACAGGTAAAAATATCATGCGTTTTTAATACCTTTTCAATCTAGCCTATCCATAAGTAATTTTGCAGCTCACTTTATTTTGACTTACAAAACCAGGTGCTGCATCTGTTATTAATCCTCCAAATTTAAGCTATTTTCTGCAAACATTTTTCAACTTCCTAAGAAACATCTTTTTCTCCAGTTGTGTCTTTCAAATTTAACAGATTTAACATTTCTTCCGTGAATTGGAATGAATCATTGACACCGCGAATAAATATCAGAAGTTGAGATATGTCCGAGAAATGTGTACTTTTATCAAATGCCAAAGAATGTGCTTTCAGTTGGCTAATTTTATCTCGCAAAGTTGCTACAATTTCGACTGAAGTGGCAACATTACAATTTCAAATTGATATTTGACATTGTGACATTACGATTTCAAATCGATATTTGAAAATAATTTGCTTTTATCCGGCAAAACATCTTTTAGAATTGCTTCCAAACAGTCCTTTGTCAGTTCACCATCAGAAAATGGCTCCATTTTCTTTGCAATCAACATGGCAACACTTGCTTTGACAATGCTAGATGTTTCTTGTAGTAATGAATCAAACAAGCTGAGTTTTCATATGCGATTTAAGCACAGCTGACGCATCCGTTTTTACTTCTTTACTGAAATTTGCATGCTCAGTACGTTTTGTTTCATGATGCCTTTTGATGTTATGTGCCTTAAATATAGCGACCGTCTCTCTACAAATTAAACTCATTAATTTTAAATTCTGCAATGTGAAAAATAATATTTTCCCAATAATAATTTAAATTTCCTGTTTTCATCAACAACTTTTCTTTTCTTAGAGTTCATCCTTTCGGTTTTCATTCAATCCCGGTTCAAAGCTGTGTTAGCAACACCAGTATTTAATAAAAAATTTTAAATTAATGCAAATAGTAATCTCTTGACACATGAAAATTCATAAAAGTTTTTAATAATTTAACATTTTATTAAATTCTTACTAATTTTAAAATTCATTTCCATTAGTGAAAATATACTCACTTAACTAAATTCAAACTTTCTTTGTATGTCTTCAGTTGTCACTTTTATTCAACTATCAGCATTGCAAACAAAAAAAGTGACCTTCGACTTTCGACACTGGCGCAATAACTACACTGGTGTGCAAAACTTAAGCAACAATGTAAAGTTTAATCAGATAGCCATGAAATTTTCGAAAAGGGGTTCTTGCGATCAGCACAATGAACAAGCAATTCAGTAGAAAGGTCATGGGTATGCAAATGTCAGGAACAAAACGTCCCAAGATACGTGAGCGTAAGGGCAAAATGAGTGCGGTCGGCAAACTCAACTGAAGACTGTCAATAAAAGGAAGGTCGAAAACGCAATTAAAGACATTTGCTGCAAGTGTAAGTGAGTTCTTTCGTGAAATATGGCTAGAAGAAATAACCTGGATGACTTCACACGTAGAAGAATGAAAGAAAGGCTGGAGGAGGGGAGTAGTGCGACTAATATAGCTGAAGAGTTCGGAATAAAAAAAAGTGTTGTTTCGCGTGCTTGGAAAGGCCTTCCAAATCATAGGTACAGCTGTTAGAAAGTTTGGTGGTGGCCGCCCCGGGAAAACATCTGCAGTGGATGACCGATATATGGTCCTTCAGGCGAAAAGAGTCCGAAACCAGTCAGGAAACGCCATGACTCAGCAACTGTGTACAGAAACAGGGCGAAAAGTGTCGCGGTTTACTGTGTCCAGGCGCCTTCACAAAGGTGGCCTATTCGTTCGCCGTCCTGGAAGCTGCATCCCTTTGAAAGTTAGCTATCAGGCGCCATCGTTTAGAGGGGTTCAAGGAGCACAAAAACTAGATATCTCATCTATGGAGTCGTGGCCTCTTTAAGGATGAGAGTCATTTTAGTGCCACAAGCGATTCTCAACGCCAGTTGATTTGGAGAGAGGTCGGGACACGATTTCATCCCAGTAACATCACAGAAAGAGACCGTTACAGTGGTCCTGGAGTTCTTGTTTGGGGAGGCATTATGCTAAACGGGCGGAGAGATCTCCACGTTTTCGACAGAGATTCTGTAACCGGAGATCGCTATTATCAGGAGGTGATCCTTCCCCATACGCGTCTGTTCCAAGGTGTCATTACAGCAGACTTCGTTTTTATGGGTGACAATGCACGGCCACACCGGACTCCTGCTGTTCAAAATCTACTGGAAAGTGGAGATGTCACTTTAAAGGATTGGCCAGCGTACTTACCAGGTTTAAATTCCATAGAACATGTGTTGGGTGCTTTGAGGAGACGCCTTGCGGCACGATTACATCCTACGGGGAACATCCAACAACTGAAACTGATTGAGGACTGATTGAGGAATGAGCACTCTTACCTCAAGATCTGTTAGACAATCTGGTATTAAGTATGGAAAGACGTTGCGAAGCAACCATTGCAGTAAGGGCAGGGCATATCTTATACTAAGGAACATCTGCTTGTTGATCTTCCTCTTGTACAGACAATTATGTGTAATGATGCTATGAGTTCAATAAAGCCTTTTTTTGTTTGATTCCGTATTGTATGCATTGTATTCATTTTTGCGCAACTATGCTTTAGTTCTCGTTGAAATGCAAAATGCTATCTCTCATTTCTGAATTCCGTTTCTGAATTCCAATTCTGAATCCTCAGATAATTTCTCGTGGCGTTATGGCAAAAGGAACTCCTGTTGCTTAAATTTTGCACACCAGTGTATTTCGTGCTTGCGCAAAGAGATATTAAGGCTGGATCTGCTTTGGTACCGGTTCGACAGTTATTTTGCGCATGCGCAAAAAGGTATTAAGGCCGGATGAATAGCTCTATAAAATAAACTTCTAGCATTTTTGTACTCCTCGATCTGACGGAGCCATTTGCTAAGCTTTCATTCTTAATTTCAGTTTCTTCGACAGAAATTCAGTTGAATTAATAATAACTTCTTCGTTCGTGCAGTGGATAACGAAACGATGACGGACTCAAGCATGTCTCGAGTCAACTTCCGGCTTTCGTAAGCAACCAAGATTACCCATTGGCAAAATTACCACTTACTGAAGTATACTACCCTTTTTACTTGGTTTTTCTATCGTTAATTTAAAATTTAATTTTTTATCGTTATTTCAAATTTTCCTTTATTTAATATTTTTAGATATATGCAAAGAAAAACAAACGTTTTGGTAGAAATTTAAAATCGCCCCAGGGGTCGCGTGTTGGCTATGCTTGCTCTAGATCGACATGTTATTGATATGTTCACCAGCTGAAATATGAACCTTGAAACTTTGATTGCGAATTTTGTGGAAATATTTAAATTGGAATATTATTAAGAAATACTTAAATTGAGTTTGTTTATTCTTTTTATAAAGAACTTTTTAATTAAACAGCTTGCTCCGACAGTACCCTTGGTACGATCCTGGCTGCTAGCAGAAAAGATGACGAGCTCGGAATATGATTTATCCCAGTCGCTAAAGTTCTCGCTTACGAACTAAGTGGTTCGCCGTTCGGTATTAATTCAGGAAAACTACCTTTGACCATTAGATAACGTTCCCACCGGAATAGTGAAAATTTACATTCAGGATAATATCTATATATTATGCTGTATTGGTTCAATATAAGTATTATGATACAATATTTACGCAAAGGAATATTAGTTGTTATGTATAGATTGTGTAAACAATATTAAAGTATTGTGAGTTTTAATTCGATGAGGAATCATGATAGAGATAATTTTCCACGTTAACAAGATAGCTTGATATCTGATGAGCCGAACAAATGCGTTGATAAAAAATAGTTTGTATGTTAGTAATTAATACACGAGAAAAGATGCTCTGAATGTTGTTTCATATTTACCAAATTTCTAACACTGAGTGTACCATACATTACTGCAACTGCCTTTATTTCTTTTTAACATGTTTCTGTAATGCAGTTAGGAAACTTTAAATAAAAGTTCTTTGATAACATATCAGTAATTACGCTTTAATTTCATTTTAAATCAACTCAGATCTTTGATTTAATTTAAGTTTTTTAATCTTTCCTTTCCGATTGTTTCATTTAATAGGATACTAAAGCAATAAATATTGTGGCATAAGCAAAGTATGAAATGACAAAACACGAAAATAATATACATGCGAGCTCTGTTTCAATATTATTATTATTATCGCCATAATCACACATATATATATAACAAATCCATTTCTTCCTTTGGCGACTGTTGGGTAGACTCTAATATTATAATCCCCCCCGGTAGTCGTTTATTGTACTGGCAGACTCTGTACCTTGACAGTCTCGACATCGGAGGATAAGAACACGAGCCTGGCGGTTCCAGGGGTGTCGTGGATGGAAAGAAAACACTTGTAGTGAGTAGCCCGCGTATTTATTCAGTATAAGATCCTCGGTGCCTCTAGGCCACCTAGAACTGATGGGAACATTTATAAGAGCCACGCCCCTATGGTGTCTCTGGTCTCCACAAGTGATGACTCTGGTTGAACATTTCAGCCATAGGTTTTAGATAGACAAATAGAGTCTGCCTCTTTAAGTGTGTAGCAGGCGGCAGCGAAAATAAGTACAAGTACTTTGGATGATGGCAAATTTGCCTGACAGATCCACTTCCTGCTCAATAAGAAGGTCCTAAGCTGGGATCAGGGCTGGTTGTGCGTCTTATATTTCAGTACCAACAAGGACTAAAGCTAGTTATGTTGTAATTTAAAGACATGAGATTTGAACAAAGAATTTCTTGATTCGACCGAATGGCTCACTTTTACAAAGTCAACTATTTAAAATCGCCATTAACTTTGGGTCTGTTCTATATAAAAAGAGAAAATAATTGAGGTTTTGATAACATAACTTGCTACATAGGGCTTTCAACCGCTTAATTTAATCAGATACTTCTTCAGATTGCTATATATTTAAAAACATGTGTCCTAGAAACCACGGCGTAGAAGTGGTTGCACCCCTAAAAGGAATATAACTAATTGTGTGTGCAATTTAAAACGTCTTTATTAAAGCCAAAAAAAAACTATTTTATAATCTTTATTTTTTAAGTACTCAGTTTTGTAGCCTTTCTCTTAACTGCCAGTTTATACGATTTCCATGACAAAAGGGCATTTGCTAATTTTACCATGAAAATGTGTCCATTAGTGGGCTGGTGGGTAAGAGCGCTAAATATTTGTATTTTGAATTAGTTAAAATCCCCAAAACCGGGATGGCTGCTTGGGGGGGACAGTTCTCTGGTTTTCTCCATATATATATAGACAAAATATTATTTTGATAAAAGAGTTTATTTTTATATTTACCTTCAGTCTTCATAATTTTACTTTTTCTTTCTATGAAAAACTAGCTATATCATTATAAGCCCAACAGAATCTTTAAAATCGACTTTTCAGGTCTTTCTGCTCTGAGTTATTAAGTCTTTCGCTACTTTTTTATGATGGTAAATTGATTGCTTTGTTACAGTAATTCAAACATAGCTATGAATCATGTGTTGTCTCAGCAAATTTCCATTTTGCACGTGATAAATAGATTTCGTAAATAATTTTGCGTCTAGTGTTTCACTCTACGTATGCCTCTTACAAAAAGGTAAGCATTTTTATGTCTTTTTTAACTTAAGGTTTTGTTGATTATTTAATTCTCAGTAGAGGCAGATATTTTTGAAACTGATGCTTTTTGCTCGCTTTAGAAATTTTTTAAATGACATCCACGTACTTGTTTTGGATAGCCATTTGGCATTCTCTTTGCTACACAAACCCGTGATCGATCGATTTTTTTGATGCGTTATGAATGGTATTATTTGTTGCTCATTATATATTTTAATCGAAGATACCTTCATCACTTTTGTAGACGTAAAAGCTATTGCCAATTTCCTTTTGAAACGTCGTTAATTTTAGTTATTTGCTTGGCCGAAATTGTTGAAATATATGCGAAAACCCTTTGTGATAGAATGTGATTTCAACTCGCGCCATTGCGAAAACATTGGCTCTGAACTGGATGTTTGCATCAGAAATTCCTAATGTAGATAATCTAGTTGCTGTTACTGATTGAGCTATGCGAAACAAGAATCGACTTCGGGTATTTTCTACTTAGCTCGGAACACTGGTCCGTAAATTAAATGATGAAACCTGTCGATGTAAATGCCTTAATGCCACGAGCTGATTAGGTGGACCTTTCACAATATCATTTAACTGTAAAATTAAGCTATTATTCAGATAGCTCTAGAGTAATTAGGGAGTTTATGTGACAACACTCATAAGAACATTTTGAAAATTTAGCCAATGTGGTGACAAAAACTTCGTGTCCAGAAATATGTTTTGATTTGAGCTAAGCTTAAACTAGGAACATCACTATGATATAAAAGATAATGTTAATTTTGTTTTGACTTGTTTTTCTTCTACATATTTGATGCACTGAAACTTTCAAGAGAGGCTGAAATCGTAGAAACGTAAACGAAAAAGAGATTTATTTTGCAAAATCACTTTTTACTGCATACAAAATTAAGCATGCTATTTAAAATATTCGAAAACATTTTTCGCTGAACTCGAAATGTTTTTATAATTACAAACGACAACATTAACAAAGAAACTACACATATATAATTAAGAAGTTGCTTATTTTGTTTCAGATCCTGTGTTACAATCTGTTTCTTTAAAAGAAGTCCTTAAAGACCATTGCCAGCCCTTTCCATCTGTGCTCGTAACGCGCGGCGTCATCACTGCACAGCATTTACTTTCTCCCCCATATTTCATACTGTAAATGAAGTAAGCCTTCATTCGCGCGCTTTCCATGAAGCGTTTAACAAAAATGGAGTGGAAGAAAAAACAAGAACAGGTGACCCGAATCATCTGCTGCAAATGTCGTTTACATGGTTACGATACAAGCCGGGTGGCGGAAAATAACCCTGAAGTTCCTCTTTTAAAGTAACAGATTATAGCTCAACTTGAACAAGGAATATTGAGAAAAAGAGTGGTTTTAAATTCCCCCCCCCCAAAAAAAAATTGAGTTCAAATTTTTATTAAGTTATACCTAAAGTTTGTATATTTGAGACGTAAGGATTAACTAATGAAATTTGTTGCAAAATATCAATAAAATGACTTGTCTTAGAATAAGTTTTCTCCTGTATATTTTATTAATCATATCGTATGAAGAATTTAAAAAAAAGCCAGGCCTAAAAGCTATGAAGCCTGAAAAATGGTATTTTATCCTTAATACAGTTATTAAGTGTTAAAGTTAAGATACTTATGTGCTTTTATTTGTAGAGATATTAGATTATTTGGAAGCAGGAGAGATGAAAAATGAGTAATGGCCTCGCCGGGAATCGAACCACGAAGCGTATTGACCACTACACCATGAAGGCATGCGAAGAAGGCGGGAGAAATACCTTATATATTATTCCATTGAAAAAATGCAGCTATAACTCCTATTAAAATTAAGAAATATGAACTTAAATAGTTTATAAGGTATTTTCGCCCTTCTTCTAGGTACCTTCGTGGTAGCACATTCTGCGTTTATTCGAGAACTTCAGATTCTAGCCCTGGCGAGGGCATTGCTCATTTTTCACGTACTCCTACTTAAAAAAAAGCTATCTCTACAAGTCCATCGAAAATTGTTTTAACTCTCATTGATATACAATTGATCTAATTTTAAGTCTCCTTATTGACACACAGTTGATCTAATTTTAAGTGGATTGACAGGTTAATTACATTTTGTCTCTTCCTAATAAAATTCTACGTATTATAATTTTTGAAAAAAGTGAAACATAGCCTTTTAAAAATTTATTTCTTTAACTATTTAATTTTCAAGACATTTCATTGTTTCTGTTAACATGCCTCTTTGATTTTTTCTTTAAATGTTTCTATCAGTATGCCTTAATTATAAAAATATCTCTATTTTTAAAGTGTGGATATTTGTAACTGTTATTGTTTTTACCAGGATCATTCATGACAGCGGATTTACGCAGGAAGATTTCAAGCAGTATAAGCCCGTTGTCTACAGTAACACAATACAGTCAATGGTTGCCATCCTACGGGCGATGCCAAATTTAGGAATTGCATATGGCAACAATGAAAGAGAGGTTAGTATCATTTTATTTATTTAAATTTTGTTTTAAGCTGTTTTCCTAGCGTTTGTAGTCTTCCTGGATATCAGTGTCTTTTGTATGCACTGGATCTAGCAACATCTAGCAGTGATTAGGCTCACAAAAGCTCTACTTTTGGCTTGATCTCAGTCTAATTCATTCATATATTCTTGAGATGTAGTAATAGATATCATAATGGAAAAATTCAAATTCGAAGATACTAGAGATTTCAAGGAAAGTTAATAGTGCAGAGGTAGCCAAGTAACGTACCTGTAGGAGTGGCATGTTAGAATTCAGGAGCATTTAAGAAGAACGTGTTAGAATTCAAGGATATTCAGACGTCCCAGTTATAAATTTCATATTGTTTTAAAAATAGTAAAACATTACTCTAAATAGGCAAATATGGTTTACAGTAAATTAAGAAGGATATTGCCCATTTTAATAAATGAGTTTTTTTAAGAATAATTAAATTGTTTCTTTTGCTCTATCTTCAGGAAAGTGAATTTCTCCGTTGCACAAATTTAAAGTTTTACTCTATGAGTGCATTATATTTCCTACAAGGAGTAAATAAGAATTTTCATCTGAGTATGACGCTTCATTACACTTTTTTCTATCATGAGTGCTAATGGAGTTAAGTACAAAAGTAAATTTAAAACCAAAGAAGGCATAACATTTTTTATAGTAATGTAAAAAATTTTCATTAGAGAGAAAAATGATCCAATAATTTTTAAAAAATGGGGAATTTTGGTGTTAACCAATGTACACGTCGCAAGATATAATGAAAAAAGTGAATTAAATGAGACAGAGTTCGTTATAGAAACTGCTGTTTGAGTTACAAAAATGATTTTAAAATAACCCCCAATTTGCAGAAGTTTTTGTACAGTACGGAGAACTAACGCAGTAAGGACTAACACATGGAGATAAAACTAGCTTTAAGTCATTTAATTAATTAATGAGATGGCAAACGGATCATCAGCTATATTTTGTTTTTTCCTCTATAAATCGCAACTTCGTAATGTCCTTACTTACGATTTGAGTTGTATAATGGGCATAGAATATGTTTTAATTTTTGTGCTATCACTTTGATTGCTATTTCTTCATTTTTATGGTAACAAATATCGGAGATATAATTATTGTGTAAAGTATGAAGGTCCAAAATGAGCATATCAGATATTATCTGTTACATAAATATAATCTATGATAAAGTATTGCAAAAGCACGTCCAAAATAAGGGCATATATTATCATAGCACAGTATCACAACGCACAAGCTAGTATTGGTTATAGTGCTTCAGTAAAAAGTAATAGCATTAAAGTTACTTCAATAGTAAAAAGCAGCTTGAAGACCAAAAATGTCAAAATGGGCAAAGCAAGTAAACGTTGAGAACTGTTGAAAGCCAATGAGATTAATGGAAATATTATTGCGGCAGAAATAGCGCTAAGTTTGAGGCTCATAGCGCAACATATGAGAACCGTATTTATATCTTGAGAAACACTAGACACACATCTGGACGCCTGATATTACATGATTTATTATCCTAAGGAAATAAGAGAATTAATTGTGTTTCCAATCTGTCCTAGCATATCGAATCCCAATGTTTGAAAGAAATTGTGACTTGTGGTGAAATCTGAATTCTAATGAGAATTCAGGCAGATCTCCAGAGTCCGTTGCAAAACAAAGAATACACTTCGTAACGTATTCTGTTAAATAGTTGGTGGGATTTCAGTGGAGTTTTCCATTAGCACGTTCTATCACCGAACCAACCATTAAATGGAGAGATGTACTGCTATCAGCTTAACTGTCTTTGCAGTGCTCTAAGAGAAAAGAGCCCATTTTTTGTTGAATTATCAGCATCATAAGAACATCATAACAACGCAGTGTGTTATGATGTTGTGTTACATCATAACAACGCAGCACTATCTTGCTGGATTCAGAGGAAGTTTAGCTGGGAGCACGTAACATATCACCGGCATTCATTGCATATTGCTCCGAAAAGATACTTCTTCTTTCGGTCATTTTGCAGTTTTCTTCAGGTGACAATTTAGAAATTCTTCTCGCTAGACTATGAAACTTCTTTCATAATTGAAGAAAGAAATTCTACAAGAAAGGAAGAGAAATGTTACCAAATTGTAAATGGCAGAAATTTTACAGACATCGATGGAAAATATACTGTAGATTAAGAGCTAATAAATATATACTAAAAAAGTAACGGAATTTGTTCTCTAAAAACACAAGAACTCGTTCACATACTCAATATTCACCTTTTGCTTTTTAATTTGCCGATAAGCATAGAAAAAGTTGGAATAGCCTTAAATTTATTATACACATACTTTAGTTTAAGAAATAAAATACTTGATCGGTAAAACGGCTTGTTGAAAAACAATTCTTTTGATCAAATTGTAATTATATTGCAGTCAGATTATTGTTTGCTACAATAGGAGCTGCATTTAAAGTGCCAAAATGTGTCATGCGGATTACGAGTCACAATTTGGCTATGTTTGGTACAGAGCAACGAAAACAAGTTTGGTACTCATTTTCAACACCAAAGGGACTATACATCGAAAATATGTCCCTTAATCTTGAATAGTTAACGGAAGGTGTTATTGCAAAGTTTCGGATTGGTTAAGAGAGTATGTTGGTCAGAGAAGACATCGCAGTGTATGTATGTGAAATGGTAGCTTCACCAATATAACACAGCAGTAATCCACAATAGGTACCAAATAAACGAAATCGCAGGTACCAAAAACACACTTTACTAGTCCAATATTTAATTGTGCAAACTTTTTTCATTTAGATTGAAATCCATATTAAGGGATTGCCATTTTGACTCCATCGAAAACGTCCAAACCGAATTGCAAAGAATGTTAGATAAACATCCTTAGTAAAACTTCTATAGATTATTTTTAAGGACTACTCTTCCCTATTAAAGAGGTACTATTCCTGTAAATTGAAAGCTCTGGAATTGTTGCATAAATGCAGAAGTGAAAGGTTTCGGAAGGAATGAAGACCAAATTTTGTTGAAGCAGATTTTCAAAATTTCATCGGCTTTTTCGAATTAATTTTCTCAATTAGTTTGGGATTTGAGGATTGCATATTTAATGCCATTAAATTTGATGTTGAAGGAAATAAAAAAGATTTATAATATAGAAAAAAATTAATGTACAAATTTCAATTTTAATTTCGTATTTTCTAATCTTATATATACTCGGAATGAATAATTTTTTTCAGAATTTACTGTTATAACCTAAATAAAAGAGAAATGCAATGCATAAAAAATGCTCGAATGAACTTTACACATACGGAATAAAAGAAAAGCTTTTAAGATACAGAAGAAGTTTGCTAAACCTGTTCTATGTTTCCTCCTTCAGCTATTAAAATTGCCAAAAACTCTGCAGATGGCTCTCAATTTCAGAATATCCTGTATTGTATGGAATTTCATAGAATCTGAAGAGAATGACACTTTCTCATTACAATATGCAGAATCCAGACAATAACACATTTTCAATAATATATATAGTAAATAATAGCTCCAATAATATATATAGTTACGTTCAGTATTGTATATAGTAATAGTAGCTCCAATAATACATTTTGAATAATATATATAGTAAAAGTACCTATTATATTCTATAACATACATGGTAGAAGATGGTGATCAGGTAATCCGGGAAAAAGCGTGATGCCACTTTTCTCAGGTTTTCGAAGACTGGCATTTTCGGTGTCCACCAATACTTAAGTTACCCAATATGTAAATCTTATAGAAAAGAAAGAGAGTTAGAAATGAATTTCATGCAAAGAGTGCGTTTAACACTTGCTTGTTGATCAATCGAGTGATTTGAAACTTGGTGATTAAGATGCCTAGATACTGGACTTCGGGGTACCCTTTCTAGAAAACTTGTCCTGTAGTAGTGAAAGAAACAGGACTATCAAAATTGATCAGCTTTTGGAATTTTGGACCTTTGCCAGACTGCTTTATCCTTCTAATCAATGCTATCAGCTGAAAAGCCTTATAAATTACAGAACTGCCATTTTCACTTTTTGTTACGTTTTTATAGTAGTATTAATGTTTTAACAATTTTCAGACTGTAGTATCTAGCATAATTTCTAAAATAATTTATAAAATCATAGTTATGAATCTAAAATAGATAATCAGTATTATAAACTAGAATTTCGACAGAATGACTGTATTTTAACTTATATAATCTATAAAACCTACTGCGAAAGTAAAGAAATTCTAATAAGTGTGAAGTTTCAACTCACATGTAAGTAACTGCATGTTATGGCATAGTCAGCCGTTTCAGTAACTTACTTCAAGTCTATCATAGGTTTCAAGAATTAAAAATGTGTTTAATATTTATGCTTTATTACAAGTAATGACATGATGTCAAAATTAGCACATAGCCTCATACGGGGACTGACATTCGTTTAAAACGAATAAGTGCATTAATTACATGTTTTTAAAAGCTGGAAAATAGAGAATCTTCTCTTCAATTTAAAATTGCGCTTCAAAGCTATCTGTCCTGTTTACGATAGTCCCCTACAGTTCTAAAATTTTCCTTTATAAATGAATGGACATTTATAACATTTGTTTTGCGTAACATTTTGTTTGCGCTTCCAGAGGGAAAATGTAATTCTTCAGATTTACAATGGTTAAAAATATGCAATCTTTTTGACTCACAGTGAATGATTATTTGCATCTAGAAGTTGAAATACATCTAATTCTCTTATCTCCAGCAACTTAATTCCCATACCACGATGGTATTCAAAATACCATTAATCGCCTTGTTCCTCATAAGCCGCTTTGTTTAGAACGCATCTCTCTTCTGATAAAACAGAGCTAAAGAGATTAACTCCTTAGCAGTTTACATGCTTAGAATCTTGTTGGTTTTAAGTTATGACATACGCAAGGGCCATAATCATTCAAAATTGCATTCAGGCGATGAGTCTTGCTTTTAGTTCCTTTTTCCATCTCACCTAACTTACAACAAACCATGCTGAAATTGGAATGATCGCTTAGTGATAATGAAGGTAGGGAAAAAGAAAAAAATTCCTTTTTTAATTTTTTGAATGACTTTTTTAATGTAGCTCGACAGACATCTGTGTAGGAATCAGAATCTAGAAATCAGGAACAGTGGAATTGGCAATCGAAAAAAATGGCATTGTGCAGTCGTGTGTGAATGCACATAATTTTTCATCACGGTGAGACAGTGGATACGATACAAATCATAGGCCCCAAATACAAAATCCATACGACCACCGCCTTTTGGGAATACGTCTGTCTGGAGATCAAGTTACGTTTAGATGACATGCCATGGTAGACATGTCACAAAACGAGGTACAGGTACAGATAGAAGTGGGCGGGACACCAGAATTTCACCATTGATCGTACAGGTATAATCCCGTCGCAGTAACTGCGCAGTTCCGCCCTAAGTTTCAGTTCAAGAAGCTTGAAACCTATAGATTTCATCTAATGACACTATTTAAAAACAGTTGTGTACCAGAAGTATTCAGTTCACCTTCTAGGACATTCGGAAGATGTCTGTTGTCGCGACGCAGATATATTTAAACAATCCATAATTCTATAATGCAACGCCTCTTATATTCTATCGATGATTTGAGCACTTGTTCTCAGATCCAGTCTGTGGAGCACTGAATCCCGTGGCATCCCTTCGTTCGTGATACAACGCACATTTACTGAAAGAAACGGATTTTTACTGAGGTGATTTGAAATCTAAATAATGGCTTGAAGAATTATAATGATATGTGAAAGTATAATTCATGCCCATATATCTGCAGTTATTGTTACAAAAGCAATCATTGCATTTATAATCAATTACTTAGTGTTTCCAGAAAAGTTATGGTAATTGTTTTGTAAAATATGCATAAAATTATTCACGTATTATGTAATGGTTGTGATAAATTTCATGTTTTATCTTATTTTAGATATTTATAAAAATTTGTTTGTTCTGAAACATTTGGATAGCAATGCACATATGAAACTCATTTAAAACCATATTTAAAACCATGATCACTGCTTACAATTGATCCTTGGTGTTTCCTTAAAAATGATGATTTTATAATTTACGTTTAGCATGAAGCAAGGCTTATGCACCGGTATTAAAGTATTAGACTGACAGTCAGAGCTCAGTTTAGGCAAGTGCTTTCCATACAGCAGGGCTAAAAAACTCTTGTCTCAACACATGGAATCTGACACCCTAGTTGTGCATAAAAATCTAGTGCGGCGCGCTTGGAGAGAATTGCACAGGTGCAGGCTGAAGCAACGTCTGCGTCTGCGCTTTCCCGAAAGTACACTAGAGTAACGCCGGGCGTTGTTAACTCTTAAGCTTTGCTCTTATTTTGATAGAGAAAATCATAAGGCGTTGCGAAGGTCTGCTTCTTTTCTTACCGTACCACCAGCCATTCGAAAGAATTTGCTTCTCGATGTCTATTCTGAGTGCCCCTTGCCACACAGACGTTGTTGTCTTACAAAAAAATTCATGCCTTCTTCCGGATTCGAACTTGAGCCCAACGAATATCACTGCAGCCAGGATCACAAACGATTATATCCATTGCGGTATCAGAGAGGACTAGATAGGTACAAGCAGAAGTGAGCTGAAAACCAGAAGTTAACGACTGGTCGTACAGGGATAGTCCCGACGTAAAAACTATGCATTTCTGCTCAGTTAACAACAAGAATTCCCCTTTGGTAATCCGAGAGCTTCCCACTTCTTTTCCCCTACCACCATCTCTTGAGAGGACTTTTGGTGCGCCATTGGGTTTGAGTGATTTCTAACCATACTGGCGCTATACGCGCTTACACAAATCTGCGCGTTCTCAAGGGATTCGAAGCCGGTCCCATCGGGACGGTACTCAGCGTCATTCAATACTACATTGGGTGGCACAAAAAGTGTTAGTATCACGGGTTTCTTATCTAGGTGTGCTTCCACCGTGCTTAAAGTCTCACTGCCGTGATGGAAGTTATGTGCGTCTACAGGTCTCTGTGTTCCTTTTCCCATCTTTTCTTACCAGCGCTCTTACACTAACGGTTTTTGAGGAACATATACCATTTGAACTCTTGTTATGGTGTTTCACTGCTCTGATCAAGATTACAGGATATTGGTACTGTAGACTTTCGAAATTTGCTTGCTCTAATTAACCGCGAGAGCTTGACTGTTGTTATTCTCAGCCTTTCCAAGCACAAACATTATAATTATTACAACTCGAGCTTCATACCATTTCACTAAAGCGCGTGGTCGTTAACAGCTCATATGGAAGATAAACTACTGCCCAATAAAACTACTACACCAGTAAGGCGACACGCCACACATGTGAAATTTGCATAACATATATAACATGCTATGATGTGCAAACGATTAGATTTTCAGAGCATTTATTAAAATCAGGCGGGCAGCAGTAGCGACACCTACAATGTGTATAAAAGCAGAGATTTGACAGCAGTTTTCTCAAGCTCAATTTGCATTTGAACGCCGCTTTGGGCTAAGCATCTTGTTGTAATACCTAGAGTAAGAAAGAGGAATGCCTATCACGACGTGACTGACTTTGATCGAGGAAGAATTATAGTTTACCGAGATTGCGGTTTATCGTATCGTAATACTGCCGCTCGCGTCGGTCGAAATCCGATGACGATCCGCAGAATATGGCATCGATGGGCTTAAGACAGTCATACTGAACTTTGTGCAGGATCTCAACGGTCCCCATCACTAACAGTCGAGAAGACAGGCATCTTATCCCCTTGGCCACAAAGGTTCACACAGCCACGTCACGAACTCTGAATCGAGAAATGAAGTCGTTTGCAAGACAACAAGTTTCTGTTTGCACAGTTCGACAACGTTTGCAGCAGCATGGATTGCCAGCACGGCAACCCCTACTTCGGTTACCCTCGACTCCGCGTCACAGACAGAAGCGCCTTCCATGGTGTGATCAACGACGAACCTGGACGCTTGAATAACGCCACGTCATCTTTACAGAACAATTCAGGTTCTGTATACAGGCCCCACGACAGCCGCATTCGTGTTTGGCGGCATCGTGGAGAATGCACATTGCAAGCTTCCATTGGACATCTTCATACTGGCTCATCAGCTGAAGTGATGCCATGGAACGCTATTGGATACACGTTTCGATCAGCCCTTGCTTGCATTCCCGGCATTTTGAACAGCAACCGTAACGTTTCTGACGTGTTAACGCCGGTGGTTCTTCCCTATCTTCGAGGCCTCCCTAACGCTTTGTTTCAGCTGTACAATGCACGACCGCATGTTGCCTGTAGTAACCTGACCTTCCTCAATACAGAAGGTGTTCGACTTCTGCCCTGGCCAGACCATTCTCCTGATCTGTCACCATTTAAAAACGAATGGTCAATGGTTTCCCAGCGATTGGCACGACATTGCTGTCCTTTACTGTTGATGAATTGTGGCACAGTGTTAAAGATGCATGGACTGTCGTCCCCGTACTTGTCATACAATCTCCGTTTCATTCTATGCCCAGGCAGATAAATGCTGTTATTGCTGCAAGAGGTGGCTGCTATGGGTACTGATTTCTCAGGATCTGTACGTTTTAATTTCCTCTAAATTTAATCATTTGTTCATTCCCCTATAAAGCATGTGTTCAATAAATACCATTCTGGTGTTTGTATCTCTTCCTGGTGTAGTAATTTTAATGACCAGTAGTGTATTTTATGCCCGTAAGGTAAAAAATTATAGAAATGCTCCAGTCAAGTTTTGAAATAACAGTAACAAACGCTTTTGTATCCAAATAAGTCGAAAAAAATTTAATTAAACGAAGTCTGTGTAATGTTAGGTAGTTAAAAATGTTGTGTTTACAATTATTAAAAGTGATTAATTGAATCGTATCTAATTTAGTTCAGTTACTTTCCTTGTGTAGTACATGGGAAAACTATAAAACGTAATGAGAAGATGATGTTTTACAGCATTTTGGTAATGCTGTAAGTCTAACTGCTACGTAAATTTTATCAGAAATGTTAAAAATCATATTAGAGCTGATAAAAGTAGTTATTTATAGACTGTTGCTAATATCACGAGTTTAAATTCTTGCTAAATTCTTACTTGAAGTCAGTACAATGTAAAAATTTTGAAAATGTTTTGTGCCAGTTATTTTAGAAAAATGGTTCTGAGTCATAGTTTA